>CM019071.1:9191191-9686191 GCA_009667805.1 Leptobrachium leishanense
TTGGCCATCCTTCAATGACATCCAAAGGTCTATTCACAAAGCACAGAAATTGCCCGCAATTTCAGTGCTATACGCTTCAGCCTGTTTTGCCACACTTTCGCAATACCATTTCACCAAAAAATACATATATATTATATAATATATATCAAACTGGGTTCCAGCAACACCTATCAAAAAATAGAAAAACAGGAAAAAAGAGAAAACCTTGGTGCTAGACCCGACAAGCACCATACTTTAGATCCCAGAGGGTTCTGCAATAAACAAGTTCTTAGCATGCATTCTCCTCCTTATATTGATTTTAAAGCTCTATTTTTAACACAGCCTTGGTGGCTCACAGTCACCATGGGAACCATGGATGTGCTTAGCATGTGGTAACATCACATGCAGATGTGCACTCAGGGCTGACCTTCAGTCATTACAAGGAGGAGCATTACTCAGACAGGGCAACCTAATTGGTGAGTTATCTAACTTTAAACTATATAACTATGCTTTATTCCATGCCACAGTAACCTTGAAAATCACTCCTGCGTCAGCCGAAACGTCGGTCTACATTTTTAAATGTTTAAATAAACTTTTTGTTTAATTTTTACTTGAGTGTGGCCATTCTATGGTTAATATAATATTATATATAGTCACCTAATAGGAGTTTCAGTCAATAAAAATGTATAAAAAATGTGTCCTAATAATAAAAATGGTTCTTTAAAAATAATATAAAGGTCCATTACAAAATTTTAAAAAATCTTTTAATTAAATAAAAGAAAATCAAAAATGCCTTCTAAAAAATCCAAAAATGTCTTCTAAAAAATACAAACTATATACTTTTTTTACATTGAAACCTATTGGATTCACCTGTATAGACCTGCCGAATTTAAACACCAAAAATCAGGGCTTTTCGCCAGAATTTAAGTGCAATTCAGTGTTCTGTGAATAGAAGACACGATGGTCTCTTATGGGACAATTCTGGTGCTGCCAAATTGCACCGTATTTTGCTGTCAATTAGCCCGAACGGTGAAATTCACTGTTTAGTGCAATTCTGGGCCAATTCAGAGGTTAGTGATTAACCTCTCCAGGGTGCCAGGGTTAGTGGTCACTAGTCTAGATCAGAAACTCGGTAATTAGAACCTCAATCTCGGACCTCAAGGATTATTCTCCAAGTAGAAAATTGAGGGAGACCAGAGGGAGGACTATAATTGCAGGCCAAAACAACTGACTTGCAATATTCGCTCAACTATGATAGCCTTTCAGTTTGACCCTTTTCACATAATATATGCAATGCCCTTACAGTGCTCTTTTAGGGTTTATTTAGGGTTAATGTTCATTTTAGGAGTCATTTTAAGGTTATGGTTTGTTTTAGAGTCATTACTTGTAGGGATAGGATTTTTTATGTTAGTATTAGTTTCATGCTATGGTTTTTAATTTTAGGGTTAGAGTTAGTTTTAGGGTTGGGTTTTAGAGTTATGGTTAGTTTTAAGATTAGGGGTCATTTTAGGGTTAAGGTTGGGTTTAAAGATAGGGTTCGTTTTAGGGTTAGAGTTCATTTGAGGGTTATGGTTTGTTTTAGAGTCCGGTTTGCTTGTAGGGATAGGGTTTTTATGCTAGCATTGGTTTCATGCTATGCTTTTTATTTTAGGGTTAGAGTTATTTTTAGGGTTCATTTTAGAGTTATGGTTAGATTTAAGGTTAGTGGTCGTTTTAGGGTTGGTTTTAAAGATAGGGTTAGTTTTAGGGTTAGGGTCCATTTTAGGGTTAGGGTTTGTAATTAGGGTTAGGTTACTAATTTGCTTGTTTAGCATTAGGGAGGTGGTTTAATTTCTATAGTAAACCTTTTAGGCTAGGGTCAGACTGAGGCAGTGCGAACGCGCGTGCAGCCGCACATAATCACGGCCGCACTAGCAGCAGATGACGGGCAATGACGGCCAATATACGAAGTACGGTCGCACAAAAGTGCGGCGGCGCAACGCAAGCGGCAAACAAACGCATTTTTTCGAGAACGTGAAACCACTAGTACTGACGTACAGAGTGCGCTGCGTCCGCTAGCGGCGTGTGTGCGTGATTAGGAGACGTCAGACGCTGCTAATGTCCGGCCAACATAACGTCCAGACGCAAAAAGTGTTTTATTGATGATCCGTACAAAATCACGGATGAAACTGCGCATCGTATGACCGCTATTGCGTATTCCGTGAAAAAATAAGTCCATTCGTTCGAACGCACTTTTTCACGGACAACGTGAAAAATGCGTTAGTCTGACCCTAGCCTTAAATTGTATATTATGCTGTCCCTTTATGATATTGTATTATGGATGAAAATTATTTCTTCTTATAACTCATATTTGTTTTACCTTCAACATATTTTAGGCTATACTCTGATCTCCATTTTCTTTATTGTTTTTTCATTTTTTACCTTATCAGACCTGTAGGAGAAAACTCAATGAATAATTAATTAATTAATTAATTAGTTAATTATTCAGCAGCGAAATTTAGCTTTTGGTCCTTTTGATATTATTGTGAGGTTTTTGTTTACAGAGAACTTTATAAAGTTTGTACATAAAGCATTTTCTTAGTTACACCTGTGGGTGTCTTCTTTCTGGGACTGTATCCTCATTAATAAGAATCGGATAAAGCACGACCACACAAACAAAACAGTCGTGGAGGCACGCGTGTTAAATTGAGGCATCACTCAAAATGTGAATAGTCTGAAGAGAATTCTGTATAGATTTTATATAATTAATTGCATTGTATAGTCATTTTAATATGCACTGCTCAGCACCATTTAACTGCACCGGTCTGACGTATGTTGCCATCAAAGTGGTGACAATCTAAAATAATTGATGGTCTCGTATGAAATGAAATTTAAATATCCTGCGCATGCAGAATCTGCAACACTCTTTCTCCAGGACATTACAGTCATGAAACATGTCAGGACTGTATTTATGTCGTTTATGAAATGTTGAAAGGGGCTGCTAAATTTATGGCTGCAATATTCTGTGTTGGACGTGACAGATGTGTGTGTGCCGTTTGTGAATGCATGTGTATATGCAAAATAGATGTGTGATAAGTGAGTTTGATTTATGGCTGCATCCGCAAGCAACCCCGACCGAAGCCAGAGAATGAAATGGGAATCGTGAAGAAGCTTATTCTACAGCTCGTGTTATTGAGCGTTAATATTAGATTATCAGATCACTGGTTTAATAAAGAAATGCACTTAAACTATCCAACACTGTATCTACTCAGTCTAAATCAATACTAAATGCATCATATACAATACATGCAGAGCTGAGAAAAAGAAACGTGAAAGGGAAGGGGTGTTTTATAGGGATACTGTATCTATCTATGTATCTATCTATCCATCCATATATATCTGGATAAATATCTAGCCATCTGCCTTTATCAGTGAATTTTGTGTTTTAGCCAGCAAATTATCTATCGATCTGTGCATTTAACTATCCATCATTTAGCTTTATTATCTATCACTCTATCCATCTGTATATCTATATGTCTTATTGTCTATCTATCTCTCTATCCATCATCTATCTTTATCCATTTTCTGTCCATCTATCTAGCATCTAGTTTTCTATCTATCTAACAGCTATCATCTGGTGATAACTATTTATTTATAGTCTTGTCTTTATCAATGAATATTGTGCTTTTATCCAATGAATCGTCTAAATATTGATCTATTTATCCCTCAATGATTTATCTCCACTATCTATTTATCTTTATGTCTATCTATTGATCTATCGGTCTAGCTAACTATAATCTCTCTATCCATAATCTATCTTTATTATCTCTCTCTGTCTATCTTTTCTATCTATCTTTATTGTCTTTCTATCTATCTCTCTTTATTCTGCGTCTATCTTTATCGTCTATCTATTGCTATTGTCTATCCATCTATCTTTATTCTGTGTTTATCTATATTTATTATCTCTCTATCGTTATTGTCTATCTATCTTTATTCTGTGTCTATCTATCATTATTGTCTAACTATATATCTATCTATTGATTTATCAATTATTATCCTGTGTCTATCTATCTTATTCTGTGTCTATCTATATATCCATCTATCTTTATTATTTATATTTATCTCTCTATCTATATATCCATCTATCGTTATTATTTATCTCTCTATCTATATATCTATCCATCATTTGTCAAGTTGCCTCCCCAGTTATATACTGTATCCATATACTTATAACTCTTTCTTCAGAAGCTCCATCTGATCAATGGCACCAGTTGTCACATGATCACTCTGTAGAAACACGGTATGTTTAATCGGTTTCATGTCTATATTACCTGTCATCCCGCTTTTAGACTGGATAAGCGTCCAGGGAAATGTACATTACATTGATCTGTAAGGACAGGGTCATCAAGAGACAATAAGGTGCCGATTCATAGTTCCACAATACTGTAATACAATAACATTCAGCTACGTCATCGTTAAAATTTTATCAAAAATTGTGTTTCCATGCAGGGAAATGGTCGAATGGCGAATAACTGATGTAGCGCTGGTTTTAATTCCCTGTCGTTGTAGTACTTGTTTTTGGCCACCTGAGGGAGACAAGCGCATTGTAAGACACTGGACATTGGGACTACATTTTCCAGCATGCTTTGCGGGTGGGAACAGGAAGTGGGTGGTAGAGAGACACTGAGATCCGCAGCCTCGTGGACAGAGCCCGACAGAGCGCGCAGAGGAGTGAGAGGAGCAAGAGAGCAGAGAGTGATTACAACCAGGCCAGAACGCAGGTGTGGCCTAGCAGAGCTGGAGATCGGGATTTTCCTTATTATTATTCGAAGACCCAGTGATCCACCGCTAGTAATCTCGCGCTGATACATAGTAAGCTGAAGGACCCCGAGTTAGGAGAACCGCAGATGATCTAACAGGGAGTGCAGGCGGTGAGCTGGATATCTTGTGGCCGATACAGAAAAGCAAGACAGCGGATCCAGTGACACAGAAAATCCCAGTCCAAATCAAGCGGAGAGACGTCCTGGGTCGAGCGGAACGCAGAGTATCTGGCGGATGGGTGAGAGGCCTTCCAGGCCACTGTAAAACGCTAAAGCACGCTGCAGTTTGTTCAAAACCTACAGGGCCCCAACGTGACTAGTCGAAGATACCTCTTAAATAATTCATTGGCCAGTTGAATATTGTACCCGGGTACCAATACACGCATACACATACATTCCTTGGGACATAACCTGTACGGGACTCACACTCCAACCACTAAGGGGTTAAAAATACTTTTTTTCCCTTTTCCGCTGCTCGTTTCTCGCATTACGAACTACTGTATTCCTTTTCCGCTGCGCGTTTCTCTCATTACGAACTACTGTATTCCTTTTCCGCTGCGCGTTTCTCGCATTATGAAGTACTGTAAATATATATACGTATACCGTGTTACTCATTATATGCCAGTTTATTCAGTAAACTATATAATTTATAAAATCCACGACGGTGCTGGAGTATATTTATTCTCTAGTGCGGGGAGACTGACCCGAGGTTCAAATTCAGCGGCTCTTCCGGGAGTGAGCGCTACACGTGGGGGCTCGTCCGGGATCCAGTCTCTGGAAAAACCGCATTTAAAGGGTTAAATATGGATCCAGACACTGCTGCCAAATGGTGTGAGGAGCACAGTAGTCAGTTAGAATTGTGTATAGTCATGGATATTCCTGCAGACACTTGGGTCGAAGATCAGATTCGCCAGGCCGTGGCAACGCTGACACCAGATCATCGGGGGTTAATCCTGGACATTAAAGAGAACCCAGATACCTCTCACACGTATGTTCTTTTTGAGTGGAGAAAGGGTGTTCCAGTGTGTTTTCAGGGCGCGAGCGTGAAGCTGACCGATGAGGTGGAAGTCCAACTGATTCAGCCAAGTGCGCCACGTGGCGAATCCGCGAGTGTTCCCGCGCCCAGTCCATTGGCCATGATCGGGCCTGAATTTGTAGTGGCTATTGGAGATTTGCTGGCTAAATGTCAAAGAACAAGCCCTTCGCACACTAACTTTGGTTATCGACGGTTGAGAAATTTTACAGGAAACGTACCAACTCCGGCGGGAGAAGAAACCTTCGAAGAATGGGTGGAACAGGCGATGCAGGCTCTGGATGAGTGGGACGTCCCTGAAGCACAGAAAAAGCAAAGGATTACTGAGAGCTTAAAGGGACCTGCGTCAGAGGCTGTAAGAAACCTAAAATTGAGTAAGAAAGACTGCACTGCTTTAGATTATCTAAATGTTCTGGAGGAAGTTTTTGGGCGAACGGAAAAGGCTGCAGAGCTCGTGTATCAGTATGAACACACCTACCAGTGGAAAGGTGAGAGAATGACCGAATATATGAGGTGCCTAGATAAGATTCTGCACCAGATACTCCTCAAGAAAGGGGTCGAACCGGCCGAAGTAGATAAGATCCTGAGGGGCGCTCAACCTCTAGATCCAGTGATGCTGCAGCTGAGAAGCAGGGAAGGTAATCGAGAACTGAAGTACCTGGAACTGATCCGAGCTGTCAGAGAGGAGGAGGCTCTACTGGAAGAAAAATCCTTCAGGAGAGGAGAAAGAGCTTACGCGCAACCTGTGAGGCATAACGAATGTTTGCAGCCTGAAAGTGACTCGTTGGATACCTATGGATCCGACGTGGACGAACAAGAGCATCTGATCGCTTTTAAATCCACAGAGAAGGCTGTCAAAGAATTAAACCTCTCTGCACATGGTGAGTTGCACAAAACTGTTAAGAAGGTACAAGAAGCTCAAGCTGAATTGCAACAGGCGCACGCGGAACTGTGCCGAGTATTGTTGAAGGTGACAGAGACACAGACAGAGATGCAGAAGTTCCTTACAGACATGCAGACAACCGGAGTTGCTGTGGCGTCTAGCCAGGATCCTTCAACCGAATCGCAGGGGGTGAATGCGTCTCCGTCTTCAAAGAGGAGATGTTTCAGTTGTGGAGAAATGGGCCATTTCCACGCACAATGCAAAAGCCAAAAGCCTGAAGGAAATAGAGTAGAGGAGTTCTTGAAAGCCTTGGAAGGGCTGTTATCTACCTCACCGGCGGGAAACTCCAGAGGGCACAAGTGAAGGAGCAACCTAGGTGCCCGAAGGTTGAAACCCGCTCCAAAAATCAAGCCAGGACTAAGAGGGCGAGAGGGCCCAAAGTCTGGCCAACTGCCGAGCCTGCCAGGACTGAAAGAGTCACTCCCTTAGCATCCAGACCTACGTCATGGGGAAGCAATGCACACCCAAAACCTACACGGGCCAAGAAGAAGGCCAGGGTACAACAAACTGGGTCTAAATGTCCTGTTGCCACCACCAAGTTTCCTGACCAGCTGATAGGTCCTTCCCCTATTGTGCCAATCCAAGTGGAGGGAGTCTACACTAAAGCTCTGTTGGATTCAGGGGCTCAAGTGACATTGATCTACCGAGACTTCTATGAGAAACATTTGAAGCACATCCCTCTACAGAAATTGAAGGATCTGGAAATCTGGGGTATCGGAACTGAGAAACTCCTTTATGACGGGTATCCACAGGTGAAGTTGGAGATCGGATCCGAAGTCATCGGACAGTCCGGAGGTTGTGATGCATTGGCCATTGTGTGTCCTCGGCCTTCAGGGGCAAACAGGAGTTCCATGATAGTGGGGACGAATACTGATTTGGTGCGACGTCTCCTGACACCTATCGTACTGGAAGAAGGTTCTACTAAAGGAGTACACCCAATGTTACGTCCAGTCTATCAGAGAATGGTCAAAGAACAGAAGGCACCTGCCGAAGTGGGGCGCCTATGGAGATTAGAAGGAACAGAAAAGGTTCTGCAATCAGGAGAAGTAGCGAGCTTCCGGGCTTCAGTCAAGTTGAACGGATCGCAACCAGGCCCCTATGTGGTACTGGAAACCGATTTTAATCATGGGAGTGAAGCCGGAGTAGAAGTAATCCCTGAAATAATCTCCACTAAAGCTTTGAAAAGAACACGAGGAAGAGTCTCAGTCAGCGTGTGCAATGTGTCGGATTCTCCAGTAGTCCTTAAAGCACGAATGCCTATCGGGCAAGTAACGTCCGCTACGCCCCTCTCTCCTACCGATTTAGGAGGGGGAGTGGATAAAGAGATTCCAGATGAAAGGTTCTACCCCAAGGATGCTCCCATTTCACCTGAATGGAAGAAACGTCTTCAGTCCCAAGTTCTAAAGTGGAGAGACTTGTTCTCGAAAGATGAGTTCGACGTGGGCCTAGCTAAAAGTACTGAGCACCGCATTCGATTACAAGAGGACAAGCCGTTTCGTGAAAGGTCAAGACGAGTTCCGCTGGGAGACTTGGATGATCTACGAGAACAGCTGAATGAACTGCAAAGAACCAAGGTGATCCAAGAGTCCAGGAGCCCATATGCATCTCCAATAGTCATGGTCCGGAAGAAGAATGGTTCTGTCCGTCTATGCATAGACTATCGCACACTGAATCGGAGAACCATCCCAGATCAATATGCTACTCCTCGGATAGAAGATGCCTTACAGTGTTTGTCTGGAGCAAAATGGTTTAGTGTACTAGACCTGCGAAGTGGGTATCACCAGATACCAATGCATCCTGAAGACAAAGAGAAGACTGCGTTCATCTGCCCATTGGGATTCTTCGAATTCAACAGAATGCCTCAAGGCCTCACGGGGGCTCCAGCCACGTTCCAACGGTTAATGGAGAAGACAGTCGGGGACATGAACCTGATCGAAGTATTAGTGTACCTGGATGATATAATTGTGTTCGGGAAGACTCTGGAAGAACATGAACAACGTTTGGAGAAGGTCTTGAAGAGGCTCCATGAAGAGGGATTGAAACTGTCTCTGGAGAAATGTCAATTCTGTTTACCGTCTGTTACGTATCTGGGACATGTGGTCTCAGCGGAAGGCGTTTCGACAGATCCTCGGAAGTTGGAGGCCGTAGCTTCTTGGCCTAGACCCCGAAACGTTACTGAACTTAGATCTTTCTTGGGGTTCTGCTCTTATTATCGAAGATTTGTAGGAGGATTCGCAAAAATAGCTCAACCACTGAACAAGCTCCTACAGAAGGAAAGCACAGAAGAAGGCCACAAGGTCTCTGACTGAAATCCGTCAGCTCCAGGGCCAAGGAAAGCTCGAGAGTCCATCCAGGGAGAATGGACCAGTCAATGCGAAGGTGCTTTTACGAAGCTGAACTCAAGCTCCTGTCTTGGCGTATGCGGACCCTCACATGCCGTACGAGCTACACGTGGATGCCAGCAGAGAAGGTCTAGGAGGAGTCCTGTATCAAGAGTATGGTGGATTGCTGAGGCCTGTAGCATATGTGAGCCGGAGCCTTACGCCTTCAGAAAAGAACTATCCTACCCACAAGTTGGAGTTCCTAGCCTTAAAGTGGGCGGTGGTAGACAAGCTAAAGGACTATCTGTATGGGGCCGAGTTTGTGATAAAGACGGATAACAATCCTCTTACCTACGTCCTTACTACTGCAAAACTGGACGCAACGGGACATCGGTGGTTGGCCGCTCTGTCAGGGTTTCGGTTCAGCCTGAAGTATCGCCCTGGGGTGAATAATCGAGATGCTGATGCTTTGTCGAGAAGACCCTACACTACAGAATGGACTCAGTTAACTCCAGACAGGGTACAAGCTTTGTGTCAAGGAGCAGAGCGCCGGGTCAAGGGGGGATTGAAGCGGAGGCCATAGGAGTCATGGCTGCAGCTGTTCCGGAGTTCTACTGCAACCCTACGCAGTTGAGGGATGAAAGTCTGCCTACCTTTTCAAAACAGGACCTGAAAGCTGATCATGCTAGAGACCCATTAATTGCATTAACCGTAAAGGCACTAACTACGAACCAACGGGAAATTCTGCTGACCAATTCCCCAGATGGAGCCAGATTGGTCTACAAAGAGTGGGAACGGTTGAAGATGTTGGATGGGGTGGTCTACCGAAGGGGCCGCTCAACCAATGCTGAAGAGACCCAACAGTTGTTCCTTCCCACTAAACATAGGGAGAGTGTACTGCGATCGCTACATGATGAGCATGGACATTTGGGTGCAGAAAGGACTTTTAAGCTTGTACGAGACAGATTCTATTGGCCTTGCATGAGAGCTGAAGTGGAAAGTTACTGCCATTCATGTCTGAGGTGTATTCAAAGGAAGACCCTACCGACCCAAACCGCTCCAATGAGCCATCTGCAAAGTCAAGGACCCATGGATTTGGTGTGCAATGGTTTCCTGTGCTTAGAGCTGGATGCTAGTGGACAGGGAAATATTCTAATAGTGACTGATCACTTCACACGTTACGCCCAAGCCTTTTCTACAAAAGACCAACACGCTCCGACAGTGGCGAAGGTTCTGATGGAAAAGTTCTAGGTTCACTACGGCCTACCAAGGAGAATACACTCTGATCAGGGTAGAGACTTTGAAAGCCGGCTTGTTGGGCAATTACTGGAACTGCTAGGAATCCAAAAGACCCGAACTACACCATATCACCCTCAAGGTGATGCTCAGCCCGAAAGGTTCAATCGCACACTGTTAAATATGCTGGGGACGCTGTCAAACACAGAGAAGCAGAGCTGGAGTCGTCACATAGCTACGCTAGTACATGCATATAACAGTACGGAGAGTGACGCCACTGGATACTCACCGTACCGTCTTATGTTCGGAAGAGAAGCTCGACTGCCGGTTGATTTGGCGTTTGGGCTATCTCTGGACCAGACGTCGGTAGCTTCTCATAGAAATTATGTGGATAGACTTCGAAAGAATCTGGCCTCTGCGTTTGAACAGGCCCGTTTGACCTCAGGAAACAGGGAACAAAGGAATAAACGGAACTATGACTTGAAAGTTCGGATACATGATCTACAACCCGGTGATAGGGTTTTGTTGAAGAACTTGGGTGCTGCTGCAAGGCACAAGTTAGCGGATAGATGGAGTTCTCAGGTCTACATTGTCTGCAAGCAACTGCCGGGTCTGCCGGTGTATCAAATCCGGCCGGATGGAAAGGCTGGGCCTCTTAAGAACTGGCACCGGAATCATTTATTACCTTTGAGAGAGGCTGTGAGGATACCAGTTGGGGACGAACTTTCTCTGCCGAATCCGCCTGCTCCACGTTTGACTCCCGTTACTCGGTCTCAGCAGACCCGGGCTATCGAAGAGAGCGAAAGGGACAGTGAGGAAGAAAGTTTTTGTCTGGACTGGATGCGCTCACCGGAGCCTGAAGAGGTTATCTCGGTTCCTGAACGGTGGGAAAGTAATTTGAGGCCCGAGGCTCCTGAATTTCAGTTAGAAGTCCCCGAGACTATTGAAATCCCTGTAGTTCCTGAAGCCGAATCTTATGACTACAGTTCTATGCCTTCACTGGAAGGATCATACTCCGAAGAGATGTCTGCTCCAGTGGTAGAAAGAAGAACTGAACCCGCGCCTATAGTACTTCCACCTGAAGAGGAACTGATTGAGCCAGAACCAAAACGCTCTGTTTGACCGCCCCAGAGACTCACCTACGACTCACCAGGACATAGCACTGAAGAGGCCGTCACCACAGTGCGAAGGTTGCCCGAAGTGTCTGCTATGTTAGCTGAGATAGTCCAGAGCATGAGTCAACGTGAGGAAGTGTATCTAACCCACTGTATGCTTGCTGCTGAGCCTGTATATGTTGCCTAATATATGTTGAAATGTAATGAAATTGTTGTACCTCCTTGGAGAGACCCAAGAGTTCTAGGAGGGGGAGAGTGTAGCGCTGGTTTTAATTCCCTGTCGTTGTAGTACTTGGTTTTGGCCACCGGAGGGAGACAAGTGCAATGTAAGACACTGGACATTGGGACTACATTTTCCAGCATGCTTTGCGGGCGGGAACAGGAAGTGGGTGGGAGAGAGACACTGAGATCCGCAGCCTCGTGGACAGAGCCGGCAGAGCGTGCAGAGGAGTGAGAGGAGCAAGACGCAAGAGAGCAGAGAGTGATTACAACCAGGCCAGAACGCAGGTGCGGCCTAGCAGAGCTGGAGATCGGGATTTTCCTTATTATTAATCGAAGACCCAGTGATCCACCGCTAGTAATCTCACGCTGATACATAGTAAGCTGAAGGACCCCGAGTTAGGAGAACCGCAGACGATCGAACAGGGAGTGCAGGCGGTGAGCTGGATATCTTGTTGCCGATACAGAAAAGCAAGACAGCGGATCCGGTGACACAGAGAATCCCAGTCAAAATCGAGCGGAGAGATGTCCTGGGTCGAGCGGAACGCAGAGTATCTGGCGGATGGGTGAGAGGCCTTCCAGGTCACTGTAAAACACTAAAGCACGCTGCAGTTTGTTCAAAACCTACAGGGCCCCAACGTGACTAGTCGAAGATACCTCATAAATAATTCACTGGCCAGTTGAATATTGTACCCGGGTACCAATACACGCATACACATACATTCCTTGGGACATAACCTGTACGGGACTCTCACTCCAACCACTAAGGGGTTAAAAATAAATTTTTTCCCTTTTCCGCTGCGCGTTTCTCGCATTACGAACTACTGTATTCCTTTTCTGCTGCGCGTTTCTCGCATTACGAACTACAGTATTCCTTTTCCGCTGCGCGTTTCTCGCATTACGAAGTACTGTAAATATATATACGTATACCGTGTTACTCATTATATGCCAGTTTATTCAGTAAACTATATAATTTATAAAATCCACGACGGTGCTGGAGTATATTTATTCCCTAGTGTGGGGAGACTGACCCGAGGTTCAAATTCAGCGGCTCCTCCGGGAGTGAGCGCTACACTGATATCTGTTGCTAAATGATATGCTTCTAGGACTGCGCAGTCAGCTTGATGCTCAGCTATTAATGCTGGTCATGAAAAGCATCCCCTGGGATTACTAACAAGCTATTAATTAGATTATCATTTTTATGCACGACAAAGGAAGACATTGGGCGCCATTCACTTTGTGCAGACATGCTCAGGGCTGGTGCTTCCACTAGGCAAGATAGGCAACCGCCTAGGGTGCACAGCCACCTAGGGGCGCAGCCGACCCCAACCTGGGTTACATTATTGTACCACTTCCTCATTGTTTGCTTGTTTAAGCCCGTGTCAGACGAACGCAGTGATCACGTCCGTGTTGCCGCACATTTTAACGTCCATCGTAGCATAGAATCATGAGCAAAAGAGACCCACATACTAAGTACGTGCGCACCGAACTCCGCACGCACAACGCACGTGGCAAATGGACGCAAGTTAGGCGAGAACGTAAATCCGCTAAGATGGACGCGCGGAGTGCGCCACATCCGCGTAGGGCCTGTGTGCGTGATGAGGCGACATCAGATGCAGTGCATTTGCGGTGTCCATCACGTTGACGCTCAGACGTTTTTCTGGTCTTGCTGCCTGTAATTGTCATTTAATTTCTATTAATTTTGTTTCCCATATTTCCCTTTTTTTTCTACATCCGTTAAAAAAAACGGACCCTGTGGTGTCTACAGTATCTTCCGCCAGTATGTCCGTCCGTTATGCACGCACACAGAGTGCGCTCAGACTGCGTTCATCTGACATAAGCCTTAGCCGGCAGTGGTGGCTCGCAAAGCGGACCCCCACTAGCATTGCAGTAGATGGGTGTCTTATGGTGAAGCGCAGGGGCCACAAGAGGCAGAAGAAAGAAAGGATGAAAGAAAGGCAGAAAAAAGAGGCACAGAAGATAGAAAAGATAAAAAAAAGAGGCAGATGAAATAGAAAGAGGCAGGTGAAAGGAATAAAAACAGGCAGATGAAAGAAAAGGCAAAAGAAAGAGGTACAGAGGAAAGAAAGAGGCAGAGAAAAGAAAGAAAGAAAGAGACAGGAGAGAGACAGGAGAGAGAAAGAAGGAAAAAGAAGGAAAAAGAAGGAAAAAGAAGGAAAAAGAAGGAAAAAGAAGGAAAAAGGAAGGAAAAGAAGGAAAAGAAGGGAAAGAAGGAAAGAAGGAAAGAAAGAAAGAAAACGAAAGAGGCACAGACCAATCCCTGGCCCAACCAGAGAGGGGTAAGATGGGCACCGAACGACCATGTGCGACCCCCTTTGCACAGTGTGTGTGTTGTCCCCCGCATTTCAACTGTTGACAATTTTTTCGGGGGGGAGGTGCAAGTAGCTGGTCTTGCCTAGGGCGCAAAATAGTCTAGCACCGGCCCTGGACATGCTGCTCAAACCATCAAGTTGTAGTTGTCGTCAGAATCGGCCAACGCCGATTTGCACTTTTTTTTGGATAACCTAAGCTGAAAATGAGGATGATGAGCAGAGGGGTTAAATATTTATCCATCCTGTCCCTAGCTGATATCTCCTCACAGTCAGCTTAAATATCCTTTAAAGGTACCTCTATTCCAACCATGGGCTGGGCTGTTCCTCTATGACAGGTATGCTTCTTCCCATATATAGCCCACATTAGGGTTGCTAGATCAGCCATGTTTTCCTGGACACATTTATTTCATGCAGAGGAGAGCCCAGGGAAAAGTGCTGCCCAGCAATATGTTTAATTCATATGCTGCAGGAAGGAAACTAAGGCAGGTCACCTGGGATTCCTTTTCGATTTCTTACCTGCAGCGTATGGATTATACATGCCGCGGGTTGGTATTTTTCATGCACTGCCCTACAGCATGAATAAATTATATGTGCCCAGGGAAACATGGCCGATCTGGCAAACCTAGCCAACACTGACTTGACTACTCAGCCAATTGGTTGCCTCTCATTGCAAATGCATTGAAAGGCATTGACTGCTCAGCACTGCTCAAGCGTGAGCAGATTGACAGCCTTCCTAGTGGAGGAAAGCCGTACACCTCATAAGGTTGGATAGCTTGGGGTAGGACTCCTGAGAGGAAGGGTGTAGGTGGGGTTCACAGTTGGTTCACCATGGCCATTGAGGTTAAAGTAAATGTTCCTGGTGACTAGATTGTCTCTTTAAGGCTTTATTACACCGAACTGACCCTTGAAGTAGAGTCCTTTTAACCAAGTGACCACTTTGATGTAAGCAAATAAACCTGTTCTCGGAGTTTCCAACGTCAGCTTTACGTGTGGCTTGCTTTTGTTTGCTTGTGGTATTTGGTGGAAAAAATAATAATATTAGGGATCATTTGGATTGCACAATTTTTTCCGTTAGCTGTCAAGGGGCCCTAACGCTAGCGTGAGCGTCAGCTTACAAGAGGTGATAGCGCTGTACCTGAATCACCTCCGATTCGCTAACGGGTTACAAAACCTATTAGCGCGACGTAAATAACGATTCGTTGCATGGGTTTACTATACTTTGCACTTCCTATACTTAACAGCAAGCAAAGATTAACTAGCGTTAGGATCACAAGGTCCGAACGCTAGTTACAAGAGATGGCGCTAAGCTGCTGAAACCCCCCCAAAAAAAAAAAAAGTCCCCAGTCTCCCTCCGTGATCACTCCGCCGATCAGCAGGATCTTGTGAGAGGCGAGTTCCTGCCGGTCATGTGAACCGGCAGGCGAAGTCTCCATGGCGTCCTACAGACTGCTTGGAGCACATGCTTGGGCGGCGCCTAGCGGCCGCCACAGGGCAGTGTGCTGTACTCAGCGCCCACCCCGCGATCTGATGGTGGAACCGGGACGCAAATGGGAAATTAGCGATCACTATTTTTTCCCCTTAGAATCCCGGTTTTAGCGAGGGGCAGCCAATGGCGCCCAAGATATTTCCATTTCGGCCAGACGACGAAATAGGAATACAGCAGTCGCAAAATTGATATCAACAACTGGAACGCTAAGAGTTAAATGTCTCTCTGGGTGTATTTTGAGCAAATCAAGGTCTGTTCTAGACATATCTTCAAAATACATTGTTTCAGAAAGTCCTCTTTTTTTATTTTTTTATTTTTTAAACATGTCAGGGTAAAAAAATAAAAATAATAAAAAAAAATAGTCTCCTTTGAAGGAACACAGCGGAATTGGACAATGATCCATTTTCCTCTCCAGTTTTCAGGTTTACAGCCAAATTTCATACAATTAGCAGAAAAAAAAAATGTTACTGGAAGCAGAACAAATGTCAGGAATTCATTATTTTCTTTCAAAGTTAGTTTTTTTTTTCTTCCTCCCCATAAAGCTGCCCTATGACACATAATAACCAGTAGCATTTTGAAGGTTATTGGATGGCAAGTTCAACATTGTAGGTGAGCGGCATTGTGAGTAGCATGTTAATGAGGCCCAGGGGAAATCAGGCTTACCGATTCAGGGTGAAACATCCACAGACTTTTATTCAAACGGTAAAATATATTCAGAAGTTTGTTGTTTGTCATGCAAAGGCAATCAGATAATTTACAGCGATCAAATTAAACGCGCGGCCTCCTCCCCCCAATAGATCTTTGTCAAATCGTACTTCGTAGCATTATTTTATTTTTTTAACCCTATTTTTTTTTTGTTAGTTTTTTTTATATCGGCACTTGAAGATAAATTTCTTTCTTTTGTATATTCAGGTTTTTCTTTCGCAAGCTATTGATTACCGACACCTTTTGTCCGATCCAGTCGTATAAAAGAGAGTGCAAGGTTTTTCTTGTCCGTGCCAATTAAAGAGAATTCTATAGAAAAAGGGGAGAAAAAAAAAAAAGAATTCTAAATCTTGCAGATTACATCACGCATCCTGGGGGGGGGGGGTAAAGCATGGATTTATTCTCTACGTACACCTATACGTCGTACATCATAGGAAACTAGAACCCACATATGTAGAGGTGAGAAGTAGTGGAGCTAAAATAAAGTTAAATTTAATTTTTTTTCCAGTTATATCTGTTTTGTTTGTTTGTTTGTTTTATGTTGTTTTGCTTTATTTTTCCTGACATATAATCTGTCAATCGCCAAATGTACGCGGCGTTCTAATCCCGGCTCCCAGTTCTTGGCAGCGTGCCATGCATCCAGGCTTAATGTTCCAGAGTCAACCTCCACGTACACCGCCTGTCTACCTTTCTTTAAAAGATTGAGGTCGTGTTCTTGTTCTGTGAGTTCCAGAGGATTCGGAGAACAGGCCTCCTAGAAATTTGTTTGTGTAGGGATTGAAAGGGTCTGGTTTATCCCCAAGCTTCCTAGATTTCTATGTTTACTGTGATCAACCAGATCATGATATTACCGATACCAGATTTTTTTATTAATTTTTTTCGGATTTTTTGGGGACAAATGAAAAGGATGATAGATCGACGCTGGAGGAAGACGTTTACATATGTGACATACAGTTACGCTGGCAAAATTCAGCTGAGGTCCCATTGTTGTTTATTAGTAGAATTCTTTGTATTATGGTTTATAAAGGGGTGGTGGGTTATTGTTTTTAATGCTTTCTTTGTTTTGTTTTATTCTTTATAAGCAGATTATGGTTAAACATTAAATAAGAGAGCAGCCGATGAGTACATCGCAAAGATGAACTTAAGGGGGTCAGGTGATTGCGAGAAATGTAAGGCTAGAAGGAAAAGCTAATTTTAGTTCTGGATCTTTTTTTGGCTCATGGAAATATTGAACAAGCTAACTAGAGATATAAGAACACGGGGAGATAGAATGAGTGAGCGATGTAATAACATAGATAGATTGATAGAAATAAATGTGGCAAGATAGATAAAACAATACATAGATAGATAAAACTATATATAGAGGGATAGATACAATGATATACCGTATTTTTCGCTCCATAAGACGCACCTAGTTTTTAGAGGAGGAAAACAGGAAAATAAATATCCTGAAATCAAATAGTGTAATAATGGATATACTGCCCCCAGCTCATGGATACTGCCCCCAGCTCATGGATACTGCCCCCCAGCTCATGGATACTGCCCCCAGCTCATGGATACTGTCCCCCAGCTCATGGATACTGTCCCCCAGCTCATGGATACTGCCCCCAGCTCATGGATACTGTCCCCCAGCACATGGATACTGTCCCCCAGCACATGGATATTGTCCCCCAGCTCATAGATACTGTCCCCCAGCTCATGGATACTGTCCCCCAGCTCATGGATATGCCCCAGCACATGGATACTGTCCCCCAGCTCATGGATATGCCCCAGCTCATGGATATGCCCCAGCACATGGATATGCCCCAGCTCATGGATACTGTCCCCCAGCTCATGGATATGCCCCAGCACATGGATACTGTCCCCCAGCTCATGGATAATGCCCCAGCTCATGGATATTGCCCCAGCACATGGATTTGCCCCAGCTCGCTCATGGATTTGCCCCAGCAGCTCATGGATGTGCCCCAGCTCGCTCATGGATGTGCCCCAGCTCGCTCATGGATGTGACCCAGCTCGCTCATGGATGTGACCCAGCTCGCTCATGGATATGTGGCTCCCCCAGGTGAGTGCCCAAGCTTCCTGCCGCCAGACGCACGCTCAGAGGGAGCCTAACGCGGCGGCGACAGGTGAGCGGAGGCATATCCCTCCAGTGGGTGCGCATTCGCTCCATAAGACGCACCCACTTTTCCCCCCACTTTTTGGGGGGAGAAAAGTGCATCTTATGGAGCGAAAAATACGGTAGATAGATGAAACGATAGATAAATAGATAAAACGATATAGAGGGATAGATCGAAAGATAGATACAAAACAGCAGAAGGTTGCACTCAACCTCAAAACTAAGCGGGTGCATCTAAGACATTAAACACAAAACACCAAGAAAGAGCACTCCATATTATTGACCACCTTCTTCCATCATTTTCTTTGGCAAAAAAACACAGTTTTAAAAATGTTCAAAAAAACCTGACTGAGTTAAAATGATGGGGATTCAGTTCACAAAGTATGATCATAATTTGCTTAAGTCTGTCAGTCGCCAATGTAACCCATCTTTGACAGGTCCTATCTAACTTGACTGAGTCCGGACTTACAGGATCAACTCACCCTGGAGCTCCCCGGCAGCTCGAGGCCTTTACAGGCTGTCATGGTGGAGCACCTGTGAACAGGGAGGGGTGCAAACCAAATGGGAGTTGTCAGCTCCCTATATATAAAATACAAAACAGCAAAAGGTTGCACTCAACCTCAAAACCAAGCGGGTGCATTAAACACAAAACACCAAGAAAGAGCGCTCCATATTATTGACCACCTTCTTCCATCATTTTTCTGTGACAAAAAAACACAGTTTTAAAAATGTTCAAAAAAACCTGACTGAGGTAAAATGATGGGGATTCAGTTCACAAAGTATGATCATAATTTGCTTAAGCCTGTCACAGTCGCCATCGAAAGATAGATAGATAGATAGATAGATAGATAGATAGATAGATAGATAGATAGATAGATAGATAGATAGATAGATAGAACTATATAGAGGGATAGCTACAATGATATAGATAAAACTATATAGCGGGATAGCTACAATGATATAGATAAAACTATATAGAGAGATAGATACAATGATATAGATAAAACTATATAGAGGGATAGATACAATGATATAGATAAAACTATATAGAGAGATAGATACAATGATATAGATAAAACTATATAGAGGGATAGATACAATGATATAGATAAAACTATATAGAGGGATAGATACAATGATATAGATAAAACTATATAGAGGGATAGCTACAATGATATAGATAAAACTATATAGAGAGATAGATACAATGATATAGATAAAACTATATAGAGGGATAGCTACAATGATATAGATAAAACTATATAGAGAGATAGATACAATGATATAGATAAAACTATATAGAGGGATAGCTACAATGATATAGATAAATATATAGAGGGATAGATACAATGATATAGATAAAACTATATAGAGGGATAGCTACAATGATATAGATAAAACTATATAGAGAGATAGATACAATGATATAGATAAAACTATATAGAGGGATAGCTACAATGATATAGATAAAACTATATAGAGGGATAGCTACAATGATATAGATAAAACTATATAGCGGGATAGCTACAATGATATAGATAGATAAAACTATATAGAGAGATAGATACAATGATATAGATAAAACTATATAGAGGGATAGATACAATGATATACAGTTGTGTTCAAAATTATTCAACCCCCACTGAAATTGAGTGTTTTGGCCAGTTTGACATTGATTTTGATCATTCAGTCATCTTGCTTACAATTAAATCAAAGAGGCACGTGTAGGTCAGACAAATATAACATAACATTTATAATGAAATAACCACAAATGTCTTTTCTGTGCTCACATCATTATCAGTTTTATTCAACCCCCAAGTGACATTCAATCTTAGTACTTAGTACAACATCCTTTTACAGTTATAACAGCTTTTAAACGTGAAGCATAGCTTGACACAAGTGTCTTGCAGCGATCTACGGGTATCTTCGCCCATTCGTCATGGGCAAAAGCCTCCAGTTCCGTCACATTCTTAGGCTTGCGCACTGCAACTGCTTTCTTTAAGTCCCACCAGAGGTTCTCAATCGGATTTAAGTCAGGTGACTGCGATGGCCACTCCAAAATGTTCCAGCCTTTAATCTGCAACCATGCTCTAGTGGACTTGGAGGTATGCTTGGGATCATTGTCCTGTTGAAAGGTCCAACGTTTCCCAAGCCTCAGGTTTGAGACGGACTGCATCACATTGTCATCCAATATCTCCTGGTACTGAAGAGAATTCATGGTACCTTGCACACGCTGAAGCTTCCCTGTACCTGCAGAAGCAAAACAGCCCCAAAGAATGATTGACCCCCCGCCATGCTTCACAGTAGGCAAGGTGTCCTTTTCTTCATAGGCCTTGTTCTTCCTCCTCCAAACATTGCATTGATCCATGGGCCCAAACAGTTCTAATTTTGTTTCATCAGTCCACAGAACACTATCCCAAAACTTCTGTGGTTTGTCCACATGACTTTTGGCATACTGCAGTCGATTCTTCTTATTCTTTGGAGACAG
Organism: Leptobrachium leishanense; assembly: GCA_009667805.1. Taxonomy (NCBI): domain Eukaryota; kingdom Metazoa; phylum Chordata; class Amphibia; order Anura; family Megophryidae; genus Leptobrachium; species Leptobrachium leishanense. Next base: position 9,211,965 of record CM019071.1, read on the forward strand.
CAAGCGGGTGCGCCTGGGAGTTCTGGCATGGAGGCCTTCATTACGCAGTGTGCGCCGTATTGTCTGAGCTGAAACTTCAGTACCCACATCTGACAAATCTTTTTTCAGTTCCTCAGCAGTCACACGGGGACTTTTCTCCACTCTACGCTTCAGGTAGCACACAGCAGTCGAAGTCAGCATCTTCTTTCTGCCACGACCAGGTAGCGTTTCAACAGGGCTCTTTGCCTTGAATTTGTGAATGATGCTTCCTATGGTCTCTCTTGGTATGTTTAACATCTTTGCAATCTTCTTATAGCCATTGCCCTTCCTGTGAAGCGTAATCACCTCTTCTCTTGTCTTCCTGGACCATTCTCTTGACTTCACCATGTTTGTAACCACACCAGTAAATGTCTAGAAGGAGCTGAGTATCACAGTCTTTTTAAAGCTGCCTAATTGGTGCTTATTATGCTTTATTGCTGCTCCGTGACATCCACAGGTGTTTTCAATACCGGATTGAAAACACTTGAATGAACCTCTGTTCTTCAGAGTGGTAGTCTTTAAGGGGTTGAATAATTGTGTCAATGAAGAATTCACAAAAGAATCATTTACTACTGTATTACAAAACCAATTGATGTAATTTTAGTTGCATATGGTTCTTTAAAAAGTCCTTGTAGGATTTCATTCTGAATACAATTACAAATGTACACTAAATTCCCTAAAACCCTTTACAGCATTGGGGGTTGAATAATTTTGAACACAACTGTAGATAAAACTATATAGAGAGATAGATACAATGATATAGATAAAACTATATAGAGGGATAGCTACAATGATATAGATAAAACTATATAGAGGGATAGATACAATGATATAGATAAAATATATAGAGGGATAGCTACAATGATATAGATAAAACTATATAGAGAGATAGATACAATGATATAGATAAAACTATATAGAGGGATAGCTACAATGATATAGATAAAACTATATAGAGAGATAGATACAATGATATAGATAAAACTATATAGAGGGATAGCTACAATGATATAGATAAAACTATATAGAGGGATAGATACAATGATATAGATAAAACTATATAGAGGGATAGCTACAATGATATAGATAAAACTATATAGAGGGATAGATACAATGATATAGATAAAACTATATAGAGGGATAGCTACAATGATATAGATAAAACTATATAGAGGGATAGATACAATGATATAGATAAAACTATATAGAGGGATAGCTACAATGATATAGATAAAACTATATAGAGAGACAGATACAATGATATAGATAAAACTATATAGAGGGATCGCTACAATGATATAGATAGATAAAACTATATAGAGGGATAGCTACAATGATATAGATAGATAAAACTATATAGAGGGATAGCTACAATGATATAGATAAAACTATATAGAGGGATAGATACAATGATATAGATAAAACTATATAGAAGGATAGCTACAATGATATAGATAAAACTATATAGAGAGATAGATACAATGATATAGATAAAACTATATAGAGGGATCGCTACAATGATATAGATAGATAAAACTATATAGAGGGATAGCTACAATGATATAGATAGATAAAACTATATAGAGGGATAGCTACAATGATATAGATAAAACTATATAGAGGGATAGCTACAATGATATAGATAGATAAAACTATATAGAGGGATAGCTACAATGATATACTGTAGATAAAACTATATAGAGGGATAGCTACAATGAGATAGATAGATAGATAGATAGATAGATAGATAAACTGGATATGTTAGCACTTAATATCTGCATTCATTCATTAACAAACATAGGGCAGTATTACAAAGTTGGTGCTAACTTAACCAGAGCTGTCTATAATGGCTCTGGTAAGTTTACAACAGCTCTGGTTACGTTATCACCAACCTTGTAATATAGTCCATAATGTAAAAACTAGTAAACATGAAATAATGTGGAATGCGTTAAAATAAAAAAAAAAGGTTTATTGCTGTTACAATTTATTATATAAAGAACTCAAATTTCTAAAAAATTGTAACAGGTAGATGGAAATTCAATTTCTAAACAATAACCTAGCAGAAATGTTGTGAAGACCTGTTTGCAAAGATGAAAATGTAGGGAAGTTGGAAGGAGGTGCAGAGACACGGTTAAGAGGACAATCCCCTAGGCGAGTGTTATGTTGGCCTGATATTGGGTATAAATTGTCATTAGATCATCATTAATATCATCATATAAAATTGTCATTCCTCAAGCTGGGGAGCAGGGACCCAAAGATATCAACTTGGACATATGTTTTCTATGTATCTTATCATTTAACCTGTTATTATTATTCTTGTTATGATCTTCATATGAAGGCTCATTAATAGAAGGATGTCCAGGCAGGTTACACTAACAACTTGTAGCAGCGCTGATGTTGTTTTCGTTATGACTGTTCTAGCATCTATAAATTGCTAACAATTTAATTTATTTTACTTAAAAAAACACCACAGCCATGTGCAACTTATGTCTGACACGAAGAACATCCTCAGACAGAAAGCAGGATTTTTTCCCAAAGGATATGGAGTTTTTTCTCTTTTTTAATTTTTTTTTTTAGAAATTCTCTTTTATTCTTCCGTGTTATTTCATGTTAGTATTCTTTGTGCTGCTCCTTGGCTTGCTGCGCAGTACAGCTCCAATTTATTCATGGCATGCATCGTTGCTTACTGTGCTTTGGGAATGTCTATTTACAATTATGCTTGCATCACTTATTCCACTTCAAACAATCCCCGCAGTCACCAAAATATGAGGATGTATATTGATTAATGTTGAGAAGCTAAAACATGGAAACTAAATACAATTAACCCGAGGGGCGGAGAGACATCGTTCAGTATCTCTTAACGACATTGTAGGGTCCACAATTATCATGTGGAGATATTATGATGACCTCTACAAGAGATGTTCTTTAATCAAGCAATTTTGACTAGAAATTATTTTTTTTTAAATTTGTTGAGTATTTTCCAGATGTGTTTTATGTTTTCATGAATATATTACCACTTAATATTATTTTCAAATGGTTCTACATCGATAACACATGATCACTGTCCCTGTAGTGGTAGGATGCGCTTCAAGTGCCGAACGTGAGCGGCCATTCAAGTAGACTATCAGGTCTATTCACTAAATATGAAACGCTGGAGAATTGGCTGGAGAAGTGAAAATTCTAGGACAAAATAGCCAAACCAGAAAAATTCTTCCATTTATCTCACTTTCCAAATGGGCTATTTGGTCTTGATTGCTCTCTTCTCCTGCCAATTCTCCTGAGTTTCACCTTTGGTGAATAGTCCAGTAAGGATGCTCAACCTTGGCCCTCCAGATGATTTGAAACTACATTTCCCACAAAGCTCTGCCCACCTAATGAGTGGCTGAGTGTCATGGGAGATGTAGTTTCAAAACATCTGGGTGGCCAAGGCACAGCACCCCTAAAGTAGTAGACAACAATGAGCTTTTCTGGAATTGAGTGCTAAACACAAGAGTTAATGTTTTTTCTGAGTGTTTACATTGGGCTGTGACAACCTTGGCTCAATAGATGTTTTGGAACTGCATATCCCATAATGCTCAAACACTTTTTCGGTTGGCTGAGCCACTGGGAAATGTATCTCCAAAACATTTGGATGGCCAAGGCTCAGCACCCCTAAAGTAGACAACGATGAGCTTTTCTAGAAATATTTGAGTGCTAAACACAAGAGTTAATGTTTTTTCTAAGTGTTTACATTGGGCTGTGACAACCTTGGCTCAATAGATGTTTTGGAACTGCATATCCCATAATGCTCAAACACTTTTTCAGTTGGCTGAGCCACTGGGAAATGTATCTCCAAAACATTTGGATGGCCAAGGCTCAGCACCCCTAAAGTAGACAACGATGAGCTTTTCTAGAAATATTTGAGTGCTAAACACAAGAGTTAATGTTTTTTCTAAGTGTTTACATTGGGCTGTGACAACCTTGGCTCAATAGATGTTTTGGAACTGCATATCCCATAATGCTCAAACACTTTTTCGGTTGGCTGAGCCACTGGGAAATGTATCTCCAAAACATTTGGATGGCCAAGGCTCAGCACCCCTAAAGTAGACAACGATGAGCTTTTCTAGAAATATTTGAGTGCTAAACACAAGAGTTAATGACTTTTCCTAATATTTACATTGGGCCGTGAGAGGGGTTGGCAACCTTGGCTCGCTGTATGTTTTGGAACTGCATCTCCCATAATGCTCAACCACTTATTAGGTTGGCTGAGCCTCCGGGAAATATGTCTCCAAAACATCTGAGGGCCAAGGATGTCAACCCCTGCTGTATGAAGTGTGTGATGCTTATCAGTGTAAAATTGTATAGTCACGCTATTAGAGACGGAAAGATCATCTTCTATATGTCCAATAGCGGTAGCACTGTTCCCATGTCTGCTTTTTTTACTGAGGTCATGGAAAATCATGAAATTCACACACAATTCTAAGATTTACACACTTTGGAACCGGGTACAGCTCCATCACGTGACTTATCTATTAACCTGCAAACATCTATTAACATTTAGACTCTTCAAGAAGACGCACGGGTCATGGTGTTACTTTATTGAAAGATCTTCCAGGACTATAAGCACCTTTTGTATAAGAAAATTACAAATTAATAACACTTTTGCCACCAAATAAGAGGTATAGGTGAAAGGGCTCCACTTAAAAGGTGAACCTGGAGCATATCCTAACCCTCACCTTAAAGGGAGTATCCATCTTCATATGGCTGAAGTGCTATTCCTCTCCGTGTAGGTCTCATGCCCACCTTGACTGTAGAAGTGGCGTCCGAGCATCTTTGAGGGGGAATAAAATATATAAGCTTATTTAAACAGTCAACGGTTATTCCGGAATTTAAACCTTTTAATAACGGTTTCCACAACTATGACAATCTTTGGCAACAGATGAAAATCCGTAAGTGTTGATCAGAAAAAAATACTTAAATCGATTTGTGCTAGTTTTGCACATTTTTTAAAATTTTATTTCTTATCCTGGTGTTTTCTGTACATTTATGTTTATATTGTCATTTATTAAAATGTGGATTATTTAAAAGAATCAGCTTTTGCAACCAAGTAGCGTCATAAGTCAGTCGGACTTCTCGGCAGATTGAATGGCGGCCAAGATCCTACATTAACCACGATGTACATACAGGTCTATTGACTAAAAGGTGTAACTCTGGAAAACGTTTGGAGAAGTGAAAATTCTAGGTCAAAATAGCCAAACCAGAAAAATTCTCCCATGTATCTCACTTTCCAAATCAGCTATTTTAACCTATAGTTTTCACTTCTCCAAAAGTTCTCCAGAGTTTCACCTTTTAGTGAATAGACCATATAGAGAAAAGTGATCATAAGAAGCAACAGTAAATTGCAATTTGCTCCCATAGGGTCACATATCCTCCAGGTACGCTATCCAGTGTGCACCCATGGTTCATCCAAAATGTGTATCATGTAGCAGGAACGGCTATGTCTAACCCATAATATGTCGCATAAGAATCCCACTTATTTTAGAACCATAAAGTTTGCCATCATCGCTCTAAAGTCTTGGTGATCAACACAGGAGCCCCCAAACTAGACTATCAGGGTTATTAAAAGAGAATCGAAAAGTCACCGCACGTTCGGTGACTTTTCGTTCTCTTCAATTCGGTGTGATTTGGCAATCCCATTTCGGCGACCCTGCGGTGTATTCAGCAAGCACCACAGGGTCGCCGTAAAGCAGAGAAAAGCAGCCGCAAACCCGACGAATACTCACCGCAAAACCCGGCGAACCCACACCGAAACCCGCAAAAACATCTGGATTAACCCACCGAAGACGCTGGAGAAACCCGAGCAGGAGCCAATCAGAGCGCAGAGTAGCCGCCGGAAAAACCCAACACCGCAGACTAAGGAGGTGAAGAAAAAAAAACAACAGTACACTTGAATGTTTGAAAAGTGAAACGCTGTTTGCAAAGAAACTTCTGAGCGAAAATGTCTGAAATTTACATATAAGATCCAATGAATGATAATAAAAAGGGCTGTTACAGAAAAAACGATAAAAAAACGGAAAAGAAATCCCGAAAAATGCCTAAAAGGTCCTAGAAAATCTATAAATAATTTTATAATGAACAGTTTATTAGATATTGAATTAAAACGGGAATATTTTTAACATTGAAGCCTATGGGATTCGCCTGAATAAACCTGCCGAATTAAACCACCGACAGGGCATGTCAGCAACTTTTCACTGCTGGTTTTTGTTCTCTGAATAGACGAAACATTGCTTCTCTATGGGGATTCACTGCCCTCAAACAGGCACCGACCAGGCACCGTATGTGCAGGCAATTCGCCAGGATTTGGCGAATTGCCTGCTCTCTGAATAGCCGAATGGCCAGGAAAGGTAACCGAACGCTGATTTTCAACGTTCGGTTACCTTTCTCCAGCAATTCGGAGCTCTTTGAATAACCCTGCATATATAGTGATTGGCCATCTAAGCCAGTGGTTCCCAACCCTGGTCCTTAAGTACACCTAGCAGAAGAGGTTTTCCTGATATCTGAAGCACAGCACAGGTGATATGATTTGCCTCTCAGTGATTTCAGGATTCAGTCTACATTTACCCAAGGTAATCCTTATAATCTGGCCTGTTAGGGGTACTTGAGGACTGGAGTTGGGGATCACCGATCTAAGCCATGGTATAGCAACCTTGGCCCTCCAGACATTTTGGACCCACATCTCCCATGATGACCAGCTACTGCTTAGGCTGGAATAGCTTTGTGGAAAATGTAGTTCCAAAATATTTGGAGGGCCAAGGTTGCTGACCCATTGACCACTGATCTAAGGTCTAGTCCTGGACTGTCAAACTGAGGACCCCAACATATTTCTGAACTACAACTCCAATGATTCCATGGCTATCTATTGCATTGAAGGAATTTTGGGAATTGTAGGCATCAGCATCTGGAGGCCGGAATTCGTCAGCCCTTCTCTGGTCCACCGGTTGCCTCCCATTGGGGTTGCCCATCCATGCGTATCGTTTTGCTTTGTTATACATGATACGCAGGAAGGTTTGAAAGCATCAATACTCATGTTCAGAAGTTTTTCCAGCTTTTAATATTCTCCAACGCATCCTCATTAACAAACTTTACAAACAATACTGATCAAAAATATGTTTAATTCATCACCCCTGATGCCTGAACTGAGCACAGAGATAGTTTGTATCCAAGCAATATTCAGAACAATGAGCGTCGTTCCATCATTCCGTCCTTATTCACCAAACAAAACGCATGGCGTTCCCCGGCTGCTTGTTCTCGTGGCTATTTACACACAACTAAACAACCAACCTAGCCCGAATTCTTCCTCTGTGTGGTCTTTTTACAGAGATGTCGTTATCAGCTCCTGTTTATTATTGTGCTCAGTTAAAAGGGAATTTGCCAAGAGATCCCTGGACTCCAATATTTAGGCCCTGTTGTCAGGACAAATTAATTTCTGTGGAAACCCACTGCGTCTCCGATACCATCTCGGAAACGTAGGATTAATGGAGGCTCCGTGCAATATGCTTTATAGTATGGACGGCAGGGGGAAGGGAGGTTACATTGTGCGCAACAAATAAGGAATTAAAACAACCATATTATAAGATTAAACAAAGCGATATCTGGTTTTATATAGAGGGAAAAAAAAGAAAACATCAACACGGAGAATTCACACGTAATATCTTTAGTGTTTTCAAAGAAAGAGAAAGATCGCACGCTCTGATGAACATTGAATTTATCCGGATATTATATACGGCGCCCGCTAAACTCCCGGTGTAGCCATTAATCCTCCGGACCCTGGGGGTGTGTGAAGGTACAGAGGTTAAAGGTGTTTTAATGTATTTTAGTTCTCTGTTGTTGTAAGCCTTAGTCATTGCAAGACACATGTTCCTACACAGATATGTAGGCTGTTTTTATTATACGTTAGTCCGAGTCGGGTTTGGGTGATAATTGTGAACCTCTTTCTGGCAGATCCAACATCCTGGGTTTAGTCCGATCTCACCTTAGACTTGAATCTCATTAGCATTTACTGTATCTGCATATACTTTATTTAGCTGGAAAGGCAGTGGACCGGGAAGACTAGGGTTTTAGAGATTGTGTTGAAGGGAGTGAAAGGAAGGATGGGAGGAGGTAGGTATGTACGGAGGAAGGGGCAAGTACAGAGGCTGGAAGGGGTTGAGTATGGAGGGAAGTAGGGAATAAGAGATGGAAGAAGAAAAAAGGAAGCAAGGAATGGAAGAAGGGATGGAGGGATAGAGGAAGGAAAGGAGGATTGAAGGGACATAGATGTGTACGGAGGAAGGGGGTGAGTACAGAGGCTGGAAGGGGTTGAGTATGGAGGGAAGTAGGGAATAAGAGATGGAAGAAGAAAAAAGGAAGCAAGGAATGGAAGAAGGGATGGAGGGATAGAGGAAGGAAAGGAGGATTGAAGGGACATGGATGTGTACGGAGGAAGGGGGTGAGTACAGAGGCTGGAAGGGGTTGAGTATGGAGGGAAGTAGGGAATAAGAGATGGAAGAAGAAAAAAGGAAGCAAGGAATGGAAGAAGGGATGGAGGGATAGAGGAAGGAAAGGAGGATTGAAGGGTCATAGATTTGTATGTAGAAAGGGGGTAAGTAGTACAGAGGAAGAAAAAGAAAGGACTGGAAGAAGGAAAGAAGGACGAGAGGGAAGACGCAGGGCCGGCCCAAGCCACTGTGCTGCCTGGAGCGAAGGATGAATTGCTGCCCCCCACCCCCAAAAAACCATGGTGTGTATGAGCATATCACAAAGTGCCACATATCACGGCCCACTGTCCCACACATCCACATACCGCCACATACACACGCTTCCACATACAGACACACACACTTCCACATACACACTTGCATACTTCCACATACCGTCACATACTTGCAGTCACACACACATACCACAGCCTGTAACGAGGAGACACAGAGGATTAATGACTCTGGAGGGCACAGAGTTACTGTCGATTATATTTCACAGGGTGTTCCTTTAAATAGGAAGCGCCCCACTGAAGGTATGAAAGAAATTAGGAAAATGCTTGTTTTTTCACCATGATTTAATAATTCAAGGAATACTGGGGGGGTAAAAGCCATAAAGCGGCATTAAAACATGCGGCATCCCAGTCATTTCTGTAATTCCCCATCAAACCCTGGCAGCTCCATATTAACCCCCCCTCAGTATAGAAAGGTAAAAATGTGATTTATTTATGTTAGTAAAGTCACCCAGGCCTTGCCAGGCCAGTGAAAAGCAGATCCCCCAGCTATTAACAACTAACAGCTCCCATCATGCTGTGCGGGCTGTAAGGGAGCTGCAGATTGTCTTCAATCTGGGCCCCGTGCAGCCCTCAATCGGCAGCTCCCTCAGGACTCTGGGATAGGGTGCCTGTCCAGGCCTTCCCTCAACCAGGACAGAGAAGCTGGCAGTGCTTTATGGGGGCAGCAACATGTCCCTGTGAGGAGGGATGGGCAGGAGGGGAACCTCCATAACACACACGGTGGAGGGCACAGAGTCTCCTGTACGAAATCAAGCCAGGCCTACCTCCTCAGCAGACTCACGGTTCCCCGGGATTCATTTAAAGGCGCGCACTTGCCTACGCCATCAGAGCCCTGCCGCGCGTGTCACATGACAGGCTATAAACACTGCGTTCCATCTCACAGGCGCACTGTGCTGCAGGAAAGACCACAGACAGGCTGCATCGCTGGTAAAACTTAAGCTAATGGCCTCCGTGCCTGCTGAAAGGGGCAGGCGCTGGCCGGCTGAAAGGGGCAGTCACGTGCTAAAGGGGCAGGCATGGCTTGGTTTTCAACAGAACACTGCCCTGCAGCCGTGTCCGGGCTGGTGGACTTTGAAAGAGCAGCAAAATGCTGCCCCTGACAAAGTGCTGCCTGGAGCGGCTGCTCCACCCCGCTCCATGGATGGGCTGGCCCTGGGAAGACGAGATGGGTAAGGAAAGAAGGAAGGGAGGTAACTATGTACAAATAAAGGAGGCCAACACAGAGGGAGGAAGTGAATAAGGGATGGAAGTCAGGGGAGGGAAGAATGGATAGAGGAAGGGAGGAAGGAAAGAAGGAAGGAATCAAGGTAACTATGTAAGGAGTAAGGAAATAAGTACAGGAGAAGGAAGGAATTGAGGTAAGTATGTAAGGAAATAAGTACAGTGGAAGGAAGGAAGGGAAGAAGGGAAGGGGTAAGGAAAGAAGGGAGGGATGTATGTAGGTACTGTGAAAGGGAGTGAGAATGTAGGGACGGATAAAGGGATGGAAAGTAGGAAATAAAAAAGAAGGGGAGAGGAATGGAGGAAGAAAAGAAGGAAGGAAGGGGGTAGATATGTACAGAGAAAAAGGGTAAATACAGAGGGAGGAAGGGAAAAGCAGATGGATAAAGGAAAGAAGTAAGGAAGGGAGGACAAAGGGATGGAGTTAGGAAAGAAGGAAGGGGGTATGTATGTATGGAGGATGGGGATGGAAGAAGGAAAGAAAGAAGGGAAGATAGGGAGGAAAAAAGAAGGAAGGAAAGGGAAAGCAGAAAAAGGAAAGGAGAGAGTGAGGTAAGAACGGAGGAAGTAGGGAATCCGAGGGGAATGGGAGACTACAGGAATGGAATCAAAGATGGAGGGAAGGAAGGAGAGTGAGAGAGAAAAGGAAAAGAACAAAAGAAGGCCACATTGTACAGTAGAAAGAGATCGAAAGAGTGAAAGGGGATGTCAAGCAAACCTAGCAATAGTCAACATAAAATGCATTCAGCTGTGTTTCAGTTCTTTCAATTTGACCTTAATTACCTCTGAAGATGATATTATGGTTTGTTACCCCCCTCCTCTTTGATTGTAAGCTCTTAAGCAAGGTCGTCTTTTCCTATTGCTCTCCATCTGTCAGACTTACTTGTTAATTGTACGTTTGTTTTATCATACAGACTGTACGGTGCTGCGGAATATGTTGAAGCTTTTTTAAGAATAGTATATATGTCAATGGCTTAACCCCTTCACTCCTGAGATCGAGATATCTCAGCTTCAAAGGCACCATCCAGTACCCGATAGAGATATCTCGATCTGCAGCTCAAAAGCAAATGAATTTTGTTTAGTTTTGGGCTGCAGAAGGTGCCCCCAAAGTTTTAGCCCTATGGGCATAATGCCCAAATAGTTAAAACTGTGTATCATTGTGAATTGTCTCGTACCACGCTCCTGGTCCTGTATCACGGCGGCCGGTAGCACCTTCCCTGCTGCTTGCTGGCCTTCCGCCAAGTGAAGTAACCACTGAACATGGCCGCTGGGCGCTGACGCGGGGTGTGACATGATGACGTGGCTTCCCACGAGTTTAAAAACAGACACCTGAACACTGGTCCCTTGCCCTGACTTGGTTTCTACTCCTATCAGTGCGGTCTTAGTGATTCATATGTTTTGCTCACCTGTGTATGATATTGGCTTGTCTGACTATTCCCCTGGCTGTTAACCGTTTGGCACTTGGCTTACGACCTGACCTGGCATCAAACCCCTGGCTGATGACCCAAACTGGCATCTGACCCCTGGCACTTGACTGACGACCCAACCTGGCATCAACCCCTGGCATCTGGATTACAAGCCATCCTGGTATTAACCCCTGGTATCTGGCTTACAAGCCATCCAGGTATTAACCCCTGTATCTGGCTTGCGAGATATCCTGGTATTAACCCCTTTTTTCTGGTTCTGTCTGTCTGTATATAGGTTTAGAAATCCAGCCACTTAAAGGACTGGCAATGCAGTATAGCTTCTCTGGTACAAGGATTAGACATATATAGGAGATACGTGACATGAATGCCCTAACATCGGACATTTAGCAGCCAATGCAGGGAACATGAGCTGCAACTGTAACTCAATTTGGCCCTAGATGGCGCCATCTACTGGCCAAATATGGTATTATAGTAAGAAATACAATGGGAATATGTAGAACTATTTCTTACTGTATAATCAATTAAAAATGATTTTACAAGAAAACCACTGGTTCTTGACAATGGTATTTTGGAAAACCACTTGGTATTGAAGGGGTTAACAGACACGATGACAGTGTGACTTTATCGCAGATAACATTTACAGTCTGCTTTCCTAGACACACACATACATTCACACACACACACATACAATGAGCGCTTGCAGGTCCTGCAAATAAATAAGTGCCTCATTGCCATTGACAACCCTGGCCTTTGCGATGCTGCGAAAAACAGAAAAAAGCCGCTTTCCATTTGAAACACTTACACATGCACCAAACATTTTGCTTTTTTGTGTAATGTATCAGCCGCCCAATCGGCTACTGAGCCTAATGATGACGGCATTAATTTTTTTAATGACATATAGAGAGGGGATAGCGGTGTATTCTGAGTGTGCATGTTGTATGTCCATATGTTAGATATCATCGAGCATTATTAGTTATTGGCGCTGTCATTAGCATTGCGAGTGTGTAAATGCACAATAATACCAAATGGAGCGCCCGTGCCACCCTTTGCATGCCAATGAGCGCTATCTTGTTAATTTCCTGTTATCGCGCATTTATTATTTATTTACGGCAGAATTGCGCATTCGAAACGGCAGGTCTTGTTTTTTCCTTCCAGGTTTTCCCATCCTGCCCGCTGCCATTTTTTTTTCCGGCACGTCGCGTGCAGCGCGTCCAATCTATGGGGTTACGGAGAGAGGGCATGTTTGGGATTATGGTGGAGAGTGGGGTGTAACCGACATGCAGCACAATGTGAGAGTTATTTGTGCATTCAACAAAGCCATTATCTGCGGTTCACAGGAAATAAACCCTGCCAGGCAGAAGCATTGCCCTTTCTGTGAATGATTGGTGCCTTCAGATTCCAGCAGCACAAGATCTATTTAACGCTGGGATTGTTCACTTTTTAATTGCTAATGAAAATATTCCAATATTACGCAGCGAATGTAGAGAGGGGGTGGAAGGGGGGGCGACAACGACACACAACCCTCTTAATCACACTTTCTCGTCAGAAATAAAAGCAACGTTTTAAAATTGTTAACTGTGATTTTTAAACACATTTGAAGTGCGAGCGATTTCATTACTTTGCAGCAAGGGAAGAAAATTCATTATTTTTTTTCCCCCTAAATGGAAATAATTACATTAATAAAAATAATAGCCAGAGGTGGGTTTACTGGCCCCCCCGGGCAGAGTTACTTAACAACACAACAGGGTCCGACGCAGGTCAACAATATAAGACCTAATTAAAAGCCTTTTTATGTGTATGTTATCTCAGTTATTGCTAAACGTATGGTGACAAGCTCATGGAAGGTCCTAACACATACATACACACATGTTCTGTGGGAGGACCCACACACATATACACATATGACCCACTGGAAGACTGTAAACACACATAAATACACACAAACATGGACATACGTTATCTCACAGAAGTGAGTGCACCCCTCACATTTTTGAAAATAGTTTATTATATATTTTCATGTGACAACACTGAAGAAATAACACTTTGTTACAATGTAAAGTAGTGTGTGTGCAGCTTGTATAACAGTGTAAATTTACTGTCCCCTTAAAATAACTCAACACACACAGCTATTAATGTCTAAACCACTGGCAACATAAGTGACTGCACCCCTAAGTGAAAATGGCCAAATTGGGCCCAAAGTATCACATGGAAAGACTATACAGCTGAGGCACTTCAACAAGTGACACGGTGTTCGGTAAGGGTCCCCTTGAGCCACTGAGTACCTGAACATGTTATGGCCTGTCACCCCCTGATGGCTGCCCTGGGTGGCTTTCCTTTACATTAAAGGGCAATTTGTGTTCTGCATTACCTGCCCTTAACATTAATGTCATCGTACTGTCACAACAAACAACCCATGGATCTGACACCAGTTATAAAATGTCCAATCTAACCAGGAACCGGTCATTACCAATGAGAACCCAAGGCTCCAGCAGGTCACTAATAAACCTGATAAACTGCCCTTTCCAGTAAGACCCTGATTGTTCTCTATTTCTATTTTATTATATTGTAATGTGTCAGATCGATACTCTGCAATCTAGCCAGTAGCTGGCCTCTACTAACAAGAACCCAAGGCTCCGCCAGGTCACTTACAGATCTGATAAACCATCCATTCCATTAAACAGAAAAGACAGAGACAAGTTAAACAATAGATATCAATAGAGAGATGATTACTAGATACAAGATAGACAGAAGGATAGATTTAGAGATAGATTAAATCTACCTAGATTTAGGTAGAAAGAATATAAATGCTATATAGATTGATAGATGATACATATTAGAATAGAGATAACTATAGATAGATACATAGATAAATAGGTAAATAGATACCAGATAGATGATGGACGATTGATAGATAACTAGTGTATCGAAATCTCTTGATCCCTACACACAGACATTGCCTACCTCCACTGCCGGTCTGTAGAATAGCCAGATCGCTAAACACAGGACAGACACACAGAACTATAAGTTTAGAACAAGCCGAAGTTAGGAACCAGAGTGGATAGTAAAACAAGGCTAGGAGTCAGAACCAGAACGGATAGTCAGACAAAGCAAGGAGTCAGAACCAGAACGGATAGTCAGACAAAGCCAGGAGTCAGAACCAGAAGGGATAATCATACAAAGCCAGTAGTCAAAACCAGAACGGATAGTCAGACAAAGCTAGAAGACAGAACAGAATGGATAATCATACAAAGCCAGGAGGCAGAACCAGAAAGGCTAGTCAGACAAAGCTAGAAGTCAGAACAGAATGGATAATCATACAAAGCCAGGAGGCAGATCCAGAAAGGCTAGTCAGATAAAGCCAGGAGTCAGAACCAGAACGGATAGTCATACAAAGCCAGGAGTCAGAACCAGAACGGATATTCAGAGAAAGCCAGGAGTCAGAACCAGAATGGGTATTCAGACAAAGCCAGGAGTCAGAACCAGAATGGGTATTCATACAAAGTCTGGAGTCAGAACCAGGACGGATAGTCATACAAAGATACAAAGCCAGGCGTCAGAACCAGAAAGGCTAGTCAGACAAAGCCAGGAGTCAGAACCAGAATGGGTAGTCATACAAAGCCAGGAGTCAGAACCAGAACTGATAGTCAGGCAAAACCAGGAGTTGGTACACAAGGAATCAAGGAGAGGAAGGGTTAACACTTTAGAGTAGTGAGGAATAAAGCCAGAGTCCATACACAGTATACCAGTAACATAAGAATAGGAATCACACTGATCAGCATAAACTATGACAGGGCAATGAGACTCACTCACTGATGGGATTTTAAATCCAGCGGGCGTCGCATCATCATGCTGTGCCCCACCCGCATCACTAACCTGCAGCCGCAATTGCCAGTAATATCACTCGGCTGCTGGCCAGCGAGCAGTGAGGGTGGCGCTGCCAACCGCCGGGCATGACGGGACTCAGCCAAGGCTAATTGATAGATAACAGATCTATGATGGATGATTAATAGATAGAAGATAGATTAATAAATGGATAAATTGGTAGATAGATTATTATTATTAGTATTATTATCATCATCATTTATATGGCACCAACAGTTTCCGCAGCGCTTTACAATAAGCAAAGGGAACGAGATAAACGGACATATGATGGAAACAAGAGGTGTAGAGGGCCCTGCTCATAGGAGCTTACAATCTAGAGGAATTGGGGTTGAGGAAGACAAGAGGAATTTTACTAACAAGATAGAGGATTACCCTTTGTAACATTTTGTTACTAATCACTATCATAATAATTACACTCACATTTATTACATAATAAATACACTTACGCTAAACAGCCACCAAGAACGTAGCATGCATTATTGCAGTATATATACCCCTTCTCTCACTCTGGTTATTGGGTGTGAACCTTAACAAATGTTCCTTAGCACCAGTATATATGAAATAGTGTAATTACCGCAGTAATCTGCAATCCGAGCAGTAATCACGGCATCCCGTGTGAGTAATTGGGGCCTCGGGTTCTCAATCGATGATATGTTTAGGTACAAACTGTGTGTAACTTGAAAGCCATCCTTAATGAGAATGATAATATTCTAATTCGCTCACACCTTGAGGACAGTTCAGTTTATCATGTCTGTTCGGCAAGTTGCAGCAGGATTTCATTTTAGCAGAATACTTGACATCCTAAAAAAAATCAAAACGATATTGACGGATCATCTCGTATTTTTTTTACCACTAAATATTTTGCATCTTTGACATATTGTGTATCATTTTATAAGTTATGAAAAAGATATGCAGTGAATTAACATTCTCTTTAATTCCATAAAGGCAGTTGGATTGCTCCTCGGCTCATAACACGTTTTAACAATTCTCTCCCGATCCCCAATACTCTGTCTTCTAACCATTATCAACCAATCAGATACACTATATTGCCAAAAGTACTCGCTCACCCATCCAAATTATCAGAATCAGGTGTTCCAATCACTTCCGTGGCACAGGTATATAAAATCAAGCGAATTCAGGGGGGATAATCCTATAAATGGCGCCTGTTAAAACAGTACGAGCTGCTGCCTCACCCAGATAGAAGGGCAGTGTTACACACCTGCTAATATATGTCGGAAAGGTTGGTATATCTGTGTCGGGCGCTGCCTGTGTATAAATATATCGCACTTTGTAGAGTGTGATATTCGTAGGATACCACCGTAAGATATTAATCCTACGAATATCATATAAAATCAAGCACCTAGGCATGCAGACTGTTTTTACAAACATTTGTGAAAGAATGGGTCACTCTCAGGAGCTCAGAGAATTCCAGCGTGGAACTGTGAAAGGATGCCACCTGTGCAACAAATACAGTCGTGAAATTTCCTCGCTCCCAAATATTCCACAGTCAACTGTCAGCTGTATTATAAGAACGTGGAAGTGTTTGGGAACGACAGCAACTCAGCCACGAAGTGGTAGGCCACGTAAACTGACGGAGCGGGGTGAGCGGACGCTGAGGCGCATAGTGCGAAGAGGTCGCCAACTTTCTGCAGAGTCAATCGCTGCAGACCTCCAAACTTCATGTGGCCTTCAGATTAGCTTAAGGACAGTGCTCAGAGAGCTTCATGGAATGGGTTTCCATGGCTGAGCAGCTGCATCCAAGCCATACATCACCAAGTGCAATGCAAAGTGTCGGATGCAGTGGTGTAAAGCACTCCGCCGCTGGACTCTAGAGCAGTGGAGACGCGTTCTCTGGAGTCACGAATCGCGCTTCTCCATCTGGCAATCTGATGGACGAGTCTGGGTTTGGCGGTTGCCAGGAGAACAGTACTTGTCTGACTGCATTGCGCCAAGTGTAAAGTTAGGTGGATGGGGGATTTGGTGTGGGGTTGTTTTTCAGGAGCTGGGCTTGGCCCCTTAGTTCCAGTGAAAGGAACTCTGAATGCTTCAGCATACCAAGACATTTTGGACAATTCCATGCTCCCAACTTTGTGGGAACAGTTTGGAGCTGGCCCCTTCCTCTTCCAACATGACTGTGCACCAGTGCACAAAGCAAGGTCCATAAAGACATGGATGACAGAGTCTGGTGTGGATGAACTTGACTGGCCTGCACAGAGTCCTGACCTCAACCCGATAGAACACCTTTGGGATGAATTAGAGTGGAGACTGAGAGCCAGACCTTCTCGTCCAACATCAGTGTGTGATCTCACAAATGCGCTTCTGGAAGAATGGTCAAAAATTCCCATAAACACACTCCTAAACCTTGTGGACAGCCTTCCCAGAAGAGCTGAAGCTGTTATAGCTGCAAAGGGTGGACCGACGTCATACTGAACCCTATGGATTAGGAACTGGATGTCACTTAAATTCATATGCGAGTCAAGGCAGGTGAGCCAATACTTTTGGCGATATAGTGTACATGCTGTCTGAAGAGAGCATTCCACATAGTTACAGTTACAGTTCTTATATAGCTCAGCTATTCTCACTGTAAAGGAACCTATAAATATCCATTCCAAAAGTTAAATTATTGACTTCCTGTTCATTGCACAGTCCTGTTAATGAACAGGTCAGCAGAAATTCTTTCTCTTTGGGGGTTATTCAGAGAGCACCGAAAAGTCACCGATATTTCGGTGCGCTCCCGTTCCGATGCACTTCGGGGAATCAAATTTACCCACCCTGTTGTGAATACAGCATTCACCGCATAGTCCCCAGATTGCGGGAATGGACCCGAAAATCCACCGCAAAAACAGCAAAAAACCCGCCGAACTCTGCCAAAAACCTGCCGAAAAACGCATCCGATACGATCCGAGGTATCGGACCGCTCGAACCGCTGCAAAAAAACACGCCCAACATGTCCAGAAAAAGCCGCCGAGCCACCAAACACAGCGCAGACCAGCCGCCGGAAAAAAAAACGACAAGCTCACAAACGGTAAGAAAAAAAAATGATTGAAAGTGTCAAAATTGAAACGCTGTTTGCAAAAACACTCCTCAACGAAAATGCCTGGAATTTACATATAAGATCCTATGAATGATAATAAAAAGGTCTGTTACTGAAAAAAGAAAAACCGCTATTAGAAAAAAAAGTTGCCAAAAAAATCCTAAAAGATCCTAAAAAAAAATCTATAAATAAACAGACTTTTTACTGCAGATTAAAATAATAAACGGTTTATTAGACATTGCATTAAAACGGGAATATTTTTAATATTGAAGTCTATGGGGTTCGCCGGAATAAACCTGCTGAATGAAAACACCGAACATCAGGGCATTTCGTCAACGTTTCTCTGCTATTCGGTGTCTCTGAATAGATTAACCATTGTTTCTCTATGGGGGATTTCACTGCCTTCGAACAGGCACCGTACTTGCTGGCAGTTCGCCAAAATTTGGCGAACTGCCTGTTCTCTGAATAGCCGAATGACCCCCAAATGTCAACGTAAGGGGAAATTCCCTGTTTGGTGCTATTTCGGGGCCAGATCGGCTCTCTCTGAATAACCCCTTTTATGATGTTCAATCTGCATGAAATGGCTGAGATCCATGAAAATGAGTTTATGCCAAGGGCGCATATTCTCTTGTTTGTATGTTACTCCTCGCGAGTCAGTGGTGATTTGAAATATCCTTTTTTTCTAGGTTTCATTACGTTCATATTTTACTGTGTAACCTGTACCATGCAGTGTGACCACTTTGTCCTCATTTTTGGACACTTCTTGCTGTCAGGACCAGCCATGTGTTTCTCCCATATGTGTTTTTTTCTTCTATATCTCACAGCACCTACAATAAAAAACAACATCAGATTAGTGAGAAATAACAATCCATGTAAATATATGTTATATTAAAATACCAGCAATAAGCCATGTGTTTGGATAGATGTACACAGCATTAAAGTCAGATTGGTTTTCTTTGGAATCATAATACAATTAACCTTTAAAAAAGGCTGAGCAAATATTGATATGTGAGGAGTTTTAAATGGATAGATAGATAGAGATTGATAGACAGATAAATAAATAGATATAGATAGATAGACAGACAGATAAATAAATAGATATGGATAGATAGATAGAGATAGATAGATACAGATAGTGATAGATAGCTATAGAACGATAGATAGATAAATAAATAGATATGGATAGATAGATAGATAGATAGATAGATAGATAGATAGATAGATAGATAGATAGATAGATAGATAGATATAGATAGATAGATAGATAGATAGATAGATAGATAGATAGATAGATAGATAGATAGATAGATAGATAGATAGATAGATATAGATACAGATAATGATAGATAGCAATAGATCGATAGATAAATAAATAGATAAGCTCTTTCAGAATTTCCTTACACAAGGGAACAAACTGGGTATCCTGGATTCAAAAGAGTATGAATACCTGAATATCTCACATCCACAACTCCCTGTATTCTATTTCCTGCCTAAAATACATAAAAATCAAGAAAAACCTCCAGGATGCCCAATCATATCAGGGATCAATTCCATCTCAACTCGAATCTCGGAGTATATCGACCACCAACTACAACCTTTGGTAACACAAACCCCAGCCTATCTGAAGGACACCATTAATATTTTACAAATTCTGGAAGGAATACAGTGGCAGGAGGACTACTACTTAGTCACGTGTGACGTGAGATCTCTTTATAGCATAATCCCACACATGCAGTCCGTTCCTTCTTAGAAATTTCGCAGGTGTTCTTGCCCGAATAAATAGAGTTTATCTTAACTGGTATTAAATTAATATTAGAAAATAATTTTTTTCGGTTCAAAGATACGTACTATTTACAAACAGAAGGGACAGCTATGGGGACCAAGTTCGCCCCAAATTATGCAAATCTATTCATGGCAGACTGGGAAAAATCTTGGTTTGATGAGTGGAAAGATCATCTAATCATCTATAAACAATAGATAGATGACATATTTTTCATATGGAAAGGAGGGGAGCATCTACTTCAAAACTTTCTTGACAACTTAAATAAGAATAACAGAAATATAGTTTTAGAAACCAACTACAGCAGGGAAGAAGTCACCTTCCTGGATTTGAATATCTACGTTGAGAATCAGAACATTAAGTCCAAAACATTCTTTAAGAAGGTGGATGTTAATAGTTTTATAGGCCTGGACAGCTGTCACCTCCCTCAATGGTTGAAAGGCATACCAAAAAGCCAGTACATACGCTTAAGAAGAAACTGTACAGAAGACACGAAGTTCGAAGAACAAACAACGAAACTCACAGAAGACTTCGAGAGTAAAGGCTATGATCGTGACAAGCTTTTAGAGATCAAACAAAATGTCACACACATGAATCGGCAAGATCTCTTGAAATATAAGACCAGACCAGAAAACAATATTAAAGGGGTACCCTTTATCTTCACGTTTAATGCCCAAAATTCCAAAATTCGTGGAATTATCCGGAAATTCTGGCCAATCTTAAGGAAGGATCCTGCCTTGGAAACTATTTTACCTGAAATTCCCTCTATAATCTGCCGAGAAGCTAAGAATCTTAGGACCGAATTGGTCACTAGTAATCCGAAAATGGGGAAAAAAAATAATACTTTTGGCATCCCCAACGGTTTTCATGCCTGTGGGAATTGTCTTAATTGTAGGAATACCAACAACCATAAACATACCATCAAAGAATTTGAAGCAAATAAAAGAACCTACAAGATTAGAGACATGATCACGTGTTTTACTAGTCTGGACTTTAAAAACTGGACTTTTTGCACTTCTTGCACAGACTGATCATTGAGAAAGGATAACAACTGATGAAGCCTATTGGTGAAAGCGCGTTTTTGTTGATCCTACTTAATTAGTACTTTAACAATTGATTTTATAGTTGAAGGTCTACCTTTTTATTGATTAATAAATGCATTTTAATTGAATTATCTGCCGCTCTGCTGCCTTTTTTTACATCAAGTGGAGAAATACCCTCCCCCCTCCTTTTTTTCTTGGGATACCGAACAGCTACATCGCAGGACCCCATGCCTCGAGAGGGAAAAAAAAGAAACACCACTGAACTATAAGTATTCCTTAAGTTATACACATTTATCATTATAATATAACCACTGTTTTGTTTAAATATTAATTCATTTGATGTTTGCGCATTGGCCATTTTTGGTTTTAATAAAAGTGGAAATTTTAGTAAGGTGCGCCTGGAAGTATTTTTTCTTTTCTATTATATTCGTGTTTTTGAGGTTGTAAACACATATCTTCTAGCTTTCAGCATCGACCTATATTGAGCCTTAATAATCTTACAACCACTAAGAAAAGCGCCAGATTCACGCTGTCTTTTACTTCTAAAATACACACAAAAGCAGATAAATGAGGAATCTTCAGGTGTGTATATATATATATATATATATATATGTATATATATGTGCGGGTATACTGTATTATAACATATATATTTCCAGTCAAATTAAAATCATGACTGCTAGTGGCGTATTTTGGGTTACATAATGAGGCTACATACTATAGGACATACTTGAAATTGAGAGACATCTCTATGTATCCTTCCTGGTAAAATCCTTTATAAATAAATAAATAAATATTTAGAAATAAAGTTTGTGCCAGTCTCTGGGAAAATAAAGTAGCAGTTCCACGATACGTTTGTCATATGGCGTTCATGCCTTGCCAGGTGTCCAAAACACAACTGCATTTACAATGAAAGGTAAATAAGTTACTTATTATTCAAGACCTTTTATCTGATCAGCCATTAAGTGCTGGACCCTCCACCCGCAGCGCAGAGGAGGAAATCACAGCAACTGCAAACATCCAATATAATACATTTTACAGGTGACTGGGTAATAAAAATGTGCACCTGTAAGAACTGCGATAAAATTAATGCAACTTCAGTATAACACTTTCCGTGCTAAATTGTTATTTAGATTTGTATTAAAATGATACAATTTTTGTGTTATAATCTTATTGGCAATTCATTTAATTTATAATTAAATTTTTATTTAATCAGAGTATCTGGACACTTTGCCCAATGTTTGTTGAGATATTACAGTGTAACACCTGCATTTATGTTTTTAAATCTGAGTGGTCACACTGCTGTGAGATCTCTGCTCCCTCACCTCTCTCTGATAGGGCTTGAAGGGCTGATTCAGCCATCCACATGCAGGGACTTAGCTCAGGTTTCCTGGACTTGGAGTACTTGGGATACCAGCCCCATCCAATGGTATCAAAGCTTCCTGCACTGAGAGCCACTGGATTGGTTGGAGCATGCAGCCCCCTGTGGTCACATGACACACAGAACTGTGTGTGGATCCACAGTGTGTGGATTCATATGCTGCATTAATTATACCGCAGAGAGGTGCTTCCCAGCAGTGTGTGGATTCATATGCTACATTAATTATACTGCAGAGAGGTGCTGCCCCACAGTGTGCAGATTCATATGCTGCATTAATTATACCGCAGAGAGGTGCTGCCCCACAGTGTGCGGATTCATATGCTGCATTAATTATACCGCAGAGAGGTGCTTCGCAGCAGTGTGTGGATTCATATGCTGCATTAATTATACTGCAGAGAGGTGCTGCCCCACAGTGTGCGGATTCATATGCTGCATTAATTATACCGCAGAGAGGTGCTGCCCCACAGTGTGCGGATTCATATGCTGCATTAATTATACCGCAGAGAGGTGCTGCCCCACAGTGTGTGGATTCATATGCTGCATTAATTATACCGCAGAGAGGTGCTGCCCCACAGTGTGTGGATTCATATGCTGCAATAATTATACCACAGAGAGGCGCTTTCCAGCAGTGTGTGCATTCATATGCTGCATTAATTATACCGCAGAGAGGCGCTTCCCAACAGTGTGTGGATTCTTATGCTGCATTAATTATACCACAAAGAGGCGCTTCCCAGCAGTGTGCGGATTCATATGCTGCATTAATTATACCACAAAGAGGCGCTTCCCAGCAGTGTGTGTGGATTCATATGCTGCATTAATTATACGCAGAGAGGCGCTTCCCAGCAGTGTGTGGATTCATATGTTGCATTAATTATACCGCAGGGAGGCGCTTCCCAGCAGTGTGCGGATTCATATGCTGCATTAATTATACCACAGGGAGGCGCTTCCCAGCAGTGTGTGGATTCATATGCTGCATTAATTATACCGGCAGAGAGGCGCTTCCAGCAGTGTGTGGATTCATATGCTGCATTAATTATACCGCAGGGAGGCGCTTCCCAGCAGTGTGTGGATTCATATGCTGCATTAATTATATCGCAGGGAGGCGCTTCCCAGCAGTGTGCGGATTCATATGCTGCATTAATTATACCGCAGGGAGGCGCTTCCCAGCAGTGTGCGGATTCATATGCTGCATTAATTATACTGCAGAGAGGCGCTTCCCAGCAGTGTGTGGATTCATATGCTGCATTAATTATACCGCAGGGAGGCGCTTCCCAGCAGTGTGCGGATTCATATGCTGCATTAATTATACTGCAGAGAGGCGCTTGTTCCCCGCAGTGTGTGGCTTCATATGCTGCATTAATTATACAGCAGACAGGTGCTGCGCAGCAGTGTGTGGATTCATATGCTGCATTAATTATACTGCAGAGAGGCGCTTCCCAGCAGTGTGTGGATTCATATGCTGCATTAATTATACTGCAGAGAGGTGCTGCCCCACAGTGTGCGGATTCATATGCTGCATTAATTATACCGCAGAGAGGCGCTTCCCAGCAGTGTGTGGATTCATATGCTGCATTAATTATACCGCAGGGAGGTGCTTCCCAGCAGTGTGCGGATTCAAATGCTGCATTAATTATACCGCAGAGAGGCGCTTCCCAGCAGTGTGTGTGGATTCATATGCTGCATTAATTATACCGCAGGGAGGCGCTTCCCAGCAGTGTGTGTGGATTCATATGCGGCATTAATTATACCGCAGAGAGGCGCTTCCCAGCAGTGTGTGGATTCATATGCTGCATTAATTATACCGCAGAGAGGTGCTTCGCAGCAGTGTGTGGATTCATATGCTGCATTAATTATACTGCAGAGAGGTGCTGCCCCACAGTGTGCGGATTCATATGCTGCATTAATTATACCGCAGAGAGGTGCGCCCCACAGTGTGTGGATTCATATGCTGCATTAATTATACCGCAGAGAGGTGCTGCCCCACAGTGTGTGGATTCATATGCTGCAATAATTATACCACAGAGAGGCGCTTCCCAGCAGTGTGTGCATTCATATGCTGCATTAATTATACCGCAGAGAGGCGCTTCCCAACAGTGTGTGGATTCTTATGCTGCATTAATTATACCACAAAGAGGCGCTTCCCAGCAGTGTGCGGATTCATATGCTGCATTAATTATACCACAAAGAGGCGCTTCCCAGCAGTGTGTGTGGATTCATATGCTGCATTAATTATACCGCAGAGAGGCGCTTCCCAGCAGTGTGTGGATTCATATGTTGCATTAATTATACCGCAGGGAGGCGCTTCCCAGCAGTGTGCGGATTCATATGCTGCATTAATTATACCACAGGGAGGTGCTTCCCAGCAGTGTGTGATTCATATGCTGCATTAATTATACCGCAGAGGCGCTTCCCAGCAGTGTGTGGATTCATATGCTGCATTAATTAACCGCAGGGAGGCGCTTCCCAGCAGTGTGTGGATTCATATGCTGCATTAATTATATCGCAGGGAGGCGCTTCCCAGCAGTGTGCGGATCATATGCTGCATTAATTATACCGCAGGGAGGCGCTTCCCAGCAGTGTGTGCATTCATATGCTGCATTAATTATACTGCAGAGAGGCGCTTCCCAGCAGTGTGTGGATTCATATGCTGCATTAATTATACCGCAGGGAGGCGCTCCCAGCAGTGTGTGGATTCATATGCTGCATTAATTATACCGCAGGGAGGCGCTTCCCAGCAGTGTGTGGATTCATATGCTGCATTAATTATACTGCAGAGAGGCGCTTCCCAGCAGTGTGTGGATTCATATGCTGCATTAATTATACTGCAGAGAGGTGCTGCCCCACAGTGTGCGGATTCATATGCTGCATTAATTATACCGCAGAGAGGCGCTTCCCAGCAGTGTGTGGATTCATATGCTGCATTAATTATACCGCAGGGAGGTGCTTCCCAGCAGTGTGCAGATTCAAATGCTGCATTAATTATACCGCAGAGAGGCGCTTCCCAGCAGTGTGTGTGGATTCATATGCTGCATTAATTATACTGCAGAGAGGCGCTTCCCAGCAGTGTGTGGATTCATATGCTGCATTAATTATACTGCAGAGAGGTGCTGCCCCACAGTGTGCGGATTCATATGCTGCAATAATTATACCACAGAGAGGCGCTTCCCAGCAGTGTGTGCATTCATATGCTGCATTAATTATACCGCAGAGAGGCGCTTCCCAACAGTGTGTGGATTCTTATGCTGCATTAATTATACCACAAAGAGGCGCTTCCCAGCAGTGTGCGGATTCATATGCTGCATTAATTATACCACAAAGAGGCGCTTCCCAGCAGTGTGTGTGGATTCATATGCTGCATTAATTATACCGCAGAGAGGCGCTTCCCAGCAGTGTGTGGATTCATATGTTGCATTAATTATACCGCAGGGAGGCGCTTCCCAGCAGTGTGCGGATTCATATGCTGCATTAATTATACCACAGGGAGGTGCTTCCCAGCAGTGTGTGTATTCATATGCTGCATTAATTATACCGCAGGGAGGCGCTTCCCAGCAGTGTGTGGATTCATATGCTGCATTAATTATACCGCAGGGAGGCGCTTCCCAGCAGTGTGTGGATTCATATGCTGCATTAATTATATCGCAGGGAGGCGCTTCCCAGCAGTGTGCGGATTCATATGCTGCATTAATTATACCGCAGGGAGGCGCTTCCCAGCAGTGTGCGGATTCATATGCTGCATTAATTATACTGCAGAGAGGCGCTTCCCAGCAGTGTGTGGATTCATATGCTGCATTAATTATACCGCAGGGAGGCGCTTCCCAGCAGTGTGGATTATATTCATATGCTGCATTAATTATACTGCAGAGAGGCGCTTCCCAGCAGTGTGTGGATTCATATGCTGCATTAATTATACTGCAGAGAGGTGCTGCCCCACAGTGTGCGGATTCATATGCTGCATTAATTATACCGCAGAGAGGCGCTTCCCAGCAGTGTGTGGATTCATATGCTGCATTAATTATACCGCAGGGAGGTGCTTCCCAGCAGTGTGCAGATTCAAATGCTGCATTAATTATACCGCAGAGAGGCGCTTCCCAGCAGTGTGTGTGGATTCATATGCTGCATTAATTATACCGCAGGGAGGCGCTTCCCAGCAGTATGTGGATTCATATGCTGCATTAATTATACCGCAGAGAGGCGCTTCCCAGCAGTGTGTGGATTCCTACGCTGCATTGAAACCTATGGGTGAAAAAGTCTTGCAAAAATTTGCCTAAGAGAATAAATAAGTAAAGAAACTTTCATTCTAATGGTAGTAATCTACTTCCCATTCTTAAATAACCAATAAAAAAATAAATAACTCATAAAAAAATGAAAACGAAGTGATCCGAATAGTGAATCGATCCGAATTGATCCAAATCACCAAATCGATCCGCACTTAAATTTTGTATCGATCCGAGTTTTCAGATGGCCGACATTTCATTTTCGGAAATGCTCCCAAAATGCGAAAATGGTGATTTTCCTCTGAATTTGGATTCAGAACGAAACGAATTGCACATCTCTAATGATTAAGATGCATGGGATGTGATTCCAAGCCTTGGTAGAAACATAGCCAGAGCTCTGGAAACCCTATCCGCTCCATAGACTTTAATGGCTCCGACAGGTTTATGAGAGCATTGGTAACATTTACACCGGGATTGCAATCGAGTCCATACTATTTTAATAATTTCCGAATTTGAGTGGATTTCTTGTCAAGCAATAGTCATTATTTACAGCCAGGATCTCAAATTCTGGCGCCCTTGATGTTGATGATCTACATTTCTCAGAATTCTTTCGAATGCAACAGATGGCCTGAGAATCATGGGAGTTGTAGAACAGAAACATCAGGGTGGCTGGAGATTGAGATCCCCAATTTACAGTCGTTGATACAGAAGAAACGAGCATCGGAAAGGGAATGCAATGTCTCTGGCAAGGTTCTTTCAAGTGACCTTCCACATGCCCAGAGAGACCTACCGCACACTTTGCACATCTACTGCTTTAATTATTTTGCACACATTTTCTCAAATATTCTTGAAAGAATTAAGACGCCGTAAAATGAACTTGATGTTGCGGATTGAGATTATATAAAAAAGAATGCGGTAAAACAACTGGGACGGATGTAAAAAAAAAATGATCACCTTAAAAAGAAATTCTTGAACATTAACCGTCCATACAATCTGATCTTTCCGCATATTAATTACAAATGGAGAGCTCAGTGATCTGCGTCAGAACTGCATCAGATAACCGGCATCTCCAGCTTCTCATACACTGTATTTATACAAGGAAAGGGCACCGACTCACACTGGAGGTGCTCAGACAGGGGAACGCCACTAAAGAACACAAAACCTTTTCATACGCGCACAGAATCCTATATACCAACACCGGTGAGAACGATAAAGCTGTGGAATTCTCTGCCTGTTGAGGTGGTTGGGTCAGAGACTGTGCAGACTTTAAGGCTAGGGTCAAACGAAAGCATTTTTACACGCGAACGTAAAAAAGTGCGTCTGAACGGATTGATGTATTTTTTCACGGAATATGCGAAAACGGTCATACGATGCGCATGTTCGTGCATGATGTTCTACGAATCCAAACCAGGAAACTTTTTGCGTCTGGATGTTATGTTGGCCGGACATGAGCAGGGTCTGACGTCTCCAAATCACACACACACGCCGCTAGCGGATGCAGCGCACTCTGTACGTCCGTACTAGAGGTTCTGCGTTCTCGAAAAAATGCGTTCATTTTCCACTTGCGTTGCGCGGCCGGACTTTCGTGCGACCGTACTTCGTATATTGGCCGTCATTTGCTGCTAGTGCGGCCGTGATTAAGTGCGCCAGAACGCACGTTAAAAATGCGCTGGTCTGACCCCAGCCTTAATAAACGACTGGATGACTTCCTGTAGACACAGAATATTAAGGGTGATAATATTTAATATGTGGGTAAAAGCTTCTTGATCCAAGGAGAAATCTGACGACATTCTGGGGTCAAGAAGGAATTTCTTCCTAGAGTGCAACATATTGGCGAGCGCTTCAGACTGGGTTTTTTGCCTTCTTTTGGATCAACAGCAGTAGGTGATGTGTAAAAGGCTGAACTCGATGGACACATGTCTTTTTTCAGTCTATGTAACTATGTAATACTATGTATGTAACTAAAACTGAGGGCCTTGTCTCAACCTTGGTGTAAACTTAACCAGAGCTGTTGCAAACCTAACAACTCCATACACTAGGAGCCTGATCACAACCTGGCCGCAAAGTATAATACTCGAGCTGTGCAGCATAACAGCTCAAGCACTGTGCTTATTTTTTAGACATCTGAGACACAAGCTTAGGTTGCATCTCGATGCTGCACCAGGTTACTGTACATTAGCGTCTCCTATACTTCGTATGGGAGACACCGATGTGGCCCCAGCCACGCGCTATTCCAACCAGCTCGCTCTCCATCTGTGTCTGATGTTATTCTGAAATGAATAACGTCTTTCAGACCCTGGTGTTTAGTGATACGCTTCAGCACAATAGCATAACACACGAAACTAAACCCACCCAAAAATCCCATACTTAGTTCCAGTGTTCCTCCGCATATCCCCCTGTCGCCCCGGCTGGATCACATTCGTGCAAGCTCTTCAGTAATCGTCGAGGACCGAGGAGCCGTTTGTGATGCAAGCCGCGGGGACCAATTCTTTATTTTTTTTCAGAAAATTATTGGTCACTCTGTTTAAAAAATACCCCTCTCCCATTTTTCGCTGACAGTCAGGGTTATTCAAAGAGAATCGAAAAGTCACTGCAAGTTCGGTGACATTTCGTTCTCTTCAATTCGGTGCGATTTGGCAATCCCATTTCGGCGACCCTGCGGTGTATTCAGCAAGCACCACAGGGTCGTCGTAGTGCAGGGAAAAGCTGCCGCAAACCAAACGAACTTTCACTGCGAAACCCAGCGAAGGCACACCGAAACCCGCGAAAACATCTGGATTAACCCCGCCGAACACGCCGGAGATACCCGAGCAGCCGCCGGAAAAAGCCAACACCACAGACGAATGGAGTGAAAAAAAACAAAAAAACAGTACGCTTGAATGTTTGAAAAGTGAAACGCTGTTTGCAAATAAACTACTGAGCGAAAATGTCTGAAATTTACATATAAAATCCAATGAATGATAATAAAAAGGGCTGTTACAGAAAAAAACTATTAAAAAAAAATCCCAAAAAATGCCTAAGGATCCTAAAAAAATCTAAAAATAAAGAGACTTTTTACTGCAGAATATTATAATCAACGGTTTATTAGATATTGAATTAAAACGGGAATATTTTTAACATTGAAGCCTATGAGATTTGCCTGAATAAACCTGTCGAATGAAGCCACCGAATGGCAGGGCAATTCGCCAACTTTTCCCTGCTGGTTTTTGCTCTCTGAATAGACGAAGCATTCCTTCTCTATGGGGATTTCACTGCCCTCGAACAGGCGCCGAACAGGCACCGTATGTGCAGGCAATTCGCCAGGATTTGGCGAACTGCCTGCTCTCTGAATAGTCGAATGGCCAGGAAAGGTAACTGAACGCTCAATTTCAGCGTTCGGTTACCTTTCGCCAGTAATTCAGATCTATTTGAATAACCCTGAGTGTCTCCCAAATATTATTTATTTTTTTCAATCCAGGTGAAAATGCTCACCTTTTTTTCCCTCTAAGCGCTGTGCTCCTCCACTTCGACTCAGGGCTTCCGAAAAGTAAATGTCCCTCCAACGTATTACCAACACTGCCTATTTGAAGCAAGGAATAAAACATGGCAGGGATGCTCAGCAAAGCTCCATCACGTCAAGTAGCATCCAAAACTGCTGCAACGACGTAGTGCAGCTTCTCCTGCCATCGTTGGAACTTCTCTATTTTGAGACGTGGATGTTTGCCACTGCTACAACAGCGCCTATGTTTTTCACTATTGTTTACAACTTCAGCAAGCATCAGCTTTTCTTAAATAACCCCCCATTAGTGTTGCGGTGATGGGTTAACACAACTAAATAGGGCTCCCTGGGCCCTCAACCATCACTGGAGGGTCCAATGCACGGCCGTATTTCCGTACCAACTGTGAGGTGTGGTGTTTTTCAATAAGTATGGTTGGGAGACACCCCCCTTTCTTTACATAATTCATCAGAATGTGATTGAATGAGAGAATGAAACGGTTATTGAAGGTATGGTGCGGAACGCGAAGGACATAGAAACTTAGAAACATAGAAAAATGTCGGCAGATAAGAACCTTTCGGCACATCTAGTCTGCCCAATTACATGGATACTTAACCTGGATTTATCTTTTGTTTAGGATAGCCTTATGCCTATCCCATGCTTGCTTAAATTCAATCACTGTTTTAGCCTCTACCACTTCTACTGGAAGACTGTTCCATGTATCCACCACCCTCTCAGTAAAATAATGCTTCCTGAAGTTACTTTTAAACCTTTGCCCCTCTAATCTAAGACTATGTCCTCTTGTTTTGCTACTTTGTTTCCTTTTAAATATACTCCCTTCCTCTACCTTGTGGATTCCCTTTACGTATTTAAATGTTTCTATCATATCTCCTGTGTCTCGTCTTTTTTCCAAGCTGTACATGTTAAGATCATTAAGCCTTTCTTGGTAACTTTTCTCCTTCAAGCCGTACACCATTTTAGTAGCCCTTCTCTGAACTCTCTCTAAGATGTCTATATCCTTCTGGAGATACGGTCTCCAGTACTGCACACAGTACTCCAAGTGAGGTCTCACCAGTGCTCTGTACAGTGGCATGAGCACTTCCCTTTTCCTACTGCTAATACCTCTCCCTACACAACCAAGCATTCTGCCAGCATTTCCTGCTGCTCTATTACATTGACTACTTACCCTTAGATCCTCTGAAATAATAAGGACCATCTATGAAAAGAATTGTTTGGAATGAACCCGGCGAAGGTGGAATAATAAAGCGGAAGAATTTATCATGGTTAAATATTTTTTTTTCCCTTGGGTTTTGGCATCTGAAATGAATTAAGGTAACATGATAAATGTGGTGTTTAGTCAAACATGGTGGCAGCTCTCCTACCAGTCATACTGGAAAACACAGCCATTATTATTACTCTTACAAGAGCAGCACAATATTCCTGTGTACCCCATAAAGAGCCATGCGTACCTCACTGTTTATTGAACCCCTTTCCTGCAGATTAAAATCTCAAAGTTTGATCTAATTGACCCTCAAAAAATGGAACAGTTAATAATAATAATAATAATTATAACTAACCCTTTAAAGGCTTGGACATTCTAGATTAGATTATTATTATTGTATTATTTTAATAATTGTTATGAATAATAACCTTTAAAAGACTTGTACATTTTAGATTATTATATTATTTTTAATAATAATTATGAACAATAATTAACCCTTTAAAGACATGTACATTTTAGATTAGATTATTATTTTATTATTTTAATAATTATTATTAATAATAATTAACCCTTTAAAGATTTGTACATTTTAGATGAAATGATTATTATTATATTATTTTAATAATATTAATAATAATTAACCCTTTAAAGACTTGCCCATTTTAGATTCGATTATTATTATTATTAAATTATTTTAATAATTATCACCGAATCTAAAATGTACAATCTTTAAAGGGTTAATTATTATTAATAATTATTATTAAAATAATAATAATCTAATCTAAAATGTACATGTCTTTAAAGGGTTAATTATTATTCAGAATTATTATTAAAATAATATAATAACAATCTAATCGGAGATGTACAAATCTTTAAAGGGTTAATTATTAGTAATAATAATTATTAAAATAATATCATTATAATAATAATGAATAATAATTAACCCTTTAAAGACTTATACATTTTAGATTATTATATTATTTTAATAATAATTATGAACAATAATTAACCCTTTAAAGACATGTACATTTTAGATTAGATTATTATTTTATTATTTTAATAATTATTATTAATAATAATTAACCCTTTAAAGATTTGTACATTTTAGATGAAATGATTATTATTATATTATTTTAATAATAATTATTAATAATAATTAACCCTTTAAAGACTTGCCCATTTTAGATTAGATTATTATTATTATTAAATTATTTTAATAATTATCACCGAATCTAAAATGTACAAGTCTTTAAAGGGTTAATTATTATTTATAATAATTATTAAAATAATATAATAATAATGAATAATAATTAACCCTTAAAAGACTTGTACATTTTAGATTGATTAACAGTAATAATAATAATAATCTAATCTAAAATGTACATGTCTTTAAAGGGTTAATTATTATTTATAATAATTATTAAAATAATATAATAATAATGAATAATAATTAACCCTTAAAAGACTTGTACATTTTAGAGTAGATTATTATTATTATTACTGTTAATCAGACGATTATGTGGCTTGTGTGATAGAATACAATACATAGAGAACTCAGAGCACACCATTATAATGCAGGCTTATAGATTTGATGTGATGTAGCACAGAGCGATAGGGACGCATGTGACGCCACTCTCTGGGGCGTGACGCCCGTGGTCGTGCTGGACCTTTCCCGTGGAACGTGTAACTGAGAGATTCGGAGAGAAAGGAAATTATTAGACATTCTCGCAGGTTTTTTTTTTCTTTCTTCCTCCACGAAAACTAAGATAGAGGTCAATGAATAAGTATGTGCAGGCTGGAACTTAAATCCTCTGGGGTGACTGTAGGCTAATTAATAATTAATGCCAGAGACACGCTGTTTGAAATGCAGATGTGATAACTGGAGGCCTGGCAGAGCTGTTCAGAGGAAGCAGATTTGGATGCAGCAGGGAATAGACCCTCCCTTGCCGGCTGGCTCTGAAAGCAGACCTGGGTGCAAAGCAAGGCCTATGGTTTAAATTATATTCCCCTCAGCTCTTAATTACCTGAACCTGCTTTGAAGTTCTTCTCTTTTTATCCTGTGCATGAAAAGAGATTGGTTAAGCCATGGGACTTGACGGGGATGATCAAATGCATGGGAGGAATACAGTAGGAGAATATATACAGTATATATATATAGTATGTATCATTCATGTGTATAAATACTTTCATATAAACAAACAAATCAGACTATATCGGTTCCCAAACCAAGATTCTCTTGGCATATTTTTGATATTTAGTTTATCGATTTCTAATGGCAAATTGATACTCACATGTTTATGGGAAAACAAAATACATAAATATAGATATATATATATTTATACAAAAAGCAACAAAGTTTCACGCCGAACGTGGAGCCACTGAAGACCAAAGGAAAATGGCTAATTGGGCCCAATTTGGACATTTTCCCTTAGGGGTGTAGTCACTTTTGTTGGCAGCGGTTTAGACATGAATGGATGAGTGTGTTGAGTTAATTTGGGGGACAATAAATTTACACTGTTATATAAGCTGTACATTCACTACTTTACATTGTAACAAAGTGTCATTTCTTCAGTATTGTCACATGAAAAGATATAATAAACTATTTACAAAAATGTGAGCGGTGTACTCACTTTTGTGAGATAAACAATATAAATATATATATATATATAGTAAGAGCTTTTCTTGGAAGCTACCACCCTACCTGAATAGATTGCTTCCCCCAGCAGTTCCCTCATCCTATAACCTCCAATCCAGGACCTGCACCTTTCTTGCAATACCACAATACAAAAAGAAAGTGGCTCAATCCTCGTTTTCCTACAGAGCACCACAGTTATGGAATAACCTCCCAGACGCCATCAAATCTTCCCCCAGTATTAAGTCACTTAAGAGATCTCTATTAATATACCTCGATATAGAATGCACCTGTAAACATGTAACATAGTGACTATATACAGAATGCACCTGTAAACATGTAACATAGTGACTATATACAGAATGCACCTGTAAACGTGTAACATAGTGACTATATACAGAAT
Organism: Leptobrachium leishanense; assembly: GCA_009667805.1. Classification (NCBI taxonomy): domain Eukaryota; kingdom Metazoa; phylum Chordata; class Amphibia; order Anura; family Megophryidae; genus Leptobrachium; species Leptobrachium leishanense. The sequence goes on from CM019071.1 coordinate 9,246,489, forward strand.
GCACCTGTAAAAATGTAACACAGTGACTATATACAGAATGCACCTGTAAACGTGTAACATAGTGACTATATACAGAATGCACCTGTAAACATGTAACATAGTGACTATATACAGAATGCCTGTAAACATGGAACATAGTGACTATATACAGAATGCACCTGTAAACATGTAACATAGTGACTATATACAGAATGCACCTGTAAACATGTAACATAGTGACTATATACAGAATGCACCTGTAAACGTGTAACATAGTGACTATATACAGAATGCACCTGTAAACATGTAACATAGTGACTATATACAGAATGCACCTGTAAACATGTAACATAGTGACTATATACAGAAGAATGCATCTGTAAATATTTAACACAGTGACTATATACAGGATGCACCTGTAAACATCTAACACAGTGACTATATACAGAATGCACCTGTTAACATGTAACATAGTGACTATATACAGAATGCACCTGTAAACATGTAACACAGTGACTATATACAGAATGCACCTGTAAACATGTAACATAGTGACTATATACAGAATGCACCTGTAAACATTTAACACAGTGACTATATACAGAATGCACCTGTAAACATCTAACACAGTGACTATATACAGAATGCACCTGTTAACATGAAACATAGTGACTATATACAGAATGCACCTGTAAACATGTAGCACAGTGACTATATACAGAATGCACCTGTAAACATGTACCAAAGTGACTATATACAGAATGCACCTGTAAACATGTAACATAGTGACTATATACAGAATGCACCTGTAAACATTTAACACAGTGACTATATACAGGATGCACCTGTAAACATCTAACACAGTGACTATATACAGAATGTACCTGTAAACATGTAACACAGTGACTGTTTCCTACATATTTATTTTCTGGGTTAATCTGTATATTTGTGCTGGTTTTAATATCTTGCATTTTATTACTTTGTATTTCTGTAACAATTCAATGTTCTTGAACCCGGGACATACTTGAAAACGAGAGAAAATCTCAATGTATCCTTCCTGGTAAAATACGTAATAAACATAAATATAAAATACAAATGGAGGGAGCACACAGTCCTAAAAAGTAGAAAAAAGTAGGTAGCCCAGGTGCTGCACAATGATCACATGTAGAAAATCCAAAAGTTAGGCGCACTCCGGGTCTTTGGTAAAAAAAAAAACTTTATTAATTTAATAAATTAATAAAGTTTTTTATTTTACCAAAGACCTGGAGTGCGCCTAACTTTTGGATTTTCTATATATACACATATATATATATATATATATTACAGAGAGAGATAGCCTGAATGGTAAATTAAATGTGGAAGGGAAGAGAAGCCAGGCTGAAACGTCCTTACCTAGGCATATCTCTCTGACATTGATCGTTGTGCATTTATTGAGTAAGATTACCTTTCGTGCACATTTTAACCAGCACGTGTGCGCTCCCAATGCCAGGACTAATCTTTGCACCGAATGAGCTGTGGAGAATGGGGAACACGTACAGCCGTGTATTGTGTACCACGTTAACAAGCCTAACAAACACTGGATGAGTGAGAAAGAAAAACTGAAACATGCCCTGGTTTCCTAATAGAGAATAGCAATGCTTAGAGAGGTGTGCACGCCGCCTCTGCTATTCTGCTACAGTTTTCACAACTTTTTAAAGGAATAAATAAATACACCAATGGAAGACAGGACGTAAGCCATACGACTCATTCTGGTGATGTCCAAAGAGTTTGGGTCTTCTCAGACCCTAATTTTAAAAATATGTGTATTAATCGAAGACTTTACTCATCCTGACAATTTACAGTTATAAAGTGGTCAGGATGTGAAGAGTGCCCCCTCCCCCCCCCCACCTCCCCAGTCTGGCAGGATCACTGGGTGTAGTGGAGGAGTTTCCTCCACTCCACCCAATGTCACCAGCAGTCAGGATTTTTTACTTTTCCCGGCTGCGGGTCAAAAGATCGGGCACCATTGACGTCGGCACACATAGAGCGGCCGACGCCACCCTCTGAGATCAATCACTGTATCAATTGGTCTCAGAGAGGCAGCCGATGGATCAGATCCGAGCGTGCACACGCAATTCCAAACAACCGATCTGCACATTTGCTTCGAAACTTGCGTACATAGAGTGCGCAAGTCACGTAGCAGGGAGTAATTTGAGGTTCCTACACTACACACGTATCTTAATAGCCACAAATTGGGCAGATGTGCTTCAGGAACTTTGGGGTTTGGGAGTCCCTGAGCTGAAGAGGAGGAGCAGTACGCAGCGAGGGACAAAAGGTAAGTAAAATCCCCTAAAAAAAAAAATCTAAATAATTGGGCAGTGGATGTCAGCAGCATCTGTAATAGTAAAACAGGACAGAGACAATGCAGGGAGCTCCTGGGACCAGTTAGGCCAACCACAGCAATACCATAACAACAGAGGAAGGTACAAGTCACTCCACAGCAGGGGGTGGCTTTAATGGAAGATGCAGCGTTTTGGTCAACACTGACCTTTGTCACGCTTGAGTTGCATCTTCCATTTAAGCCACCCTCAGCTTTGGAATGTCCGGTACCTTCGTCTTTTGTTATTATAATAACCAAATGCCACCAGGTAGACTATATTCAGAATATCTTCACAGGCTCATTATATTGGCTAAGAGTCTTCAGGCCGATTATATTGACCAAGGATCCTCCTGTTCTTCATAATGAGTAGAGGACCACATACACTTTATCTTTATCTTATCAAGGGATCTTCATACTACTTTTATTGACCAAGGATCTATCATCAGACAAGTCAGCTTGATCATTGACATGAGCTCTCATTCCAGAACTGGCGCATGAAGATATTTTGCAGATCCCCAATCTTTGGTCCATTGATTTGTGTCCTGTTTACAATGGACATTCACCTGCAACTTTATAAATACGTCCAGTACAGAAACAACACGTGAGTGACATTGCCCAAGTGCGATAATATCAGTGTGCGGAGGAGGTACCGGGCGAAGACCGTCGACGGCGAGGGATCGTGCCAGATCGTAGGGCTGCAAAGACGTGCTGGGTAAGGCTAGGGTCAGACGAACGCATTTTTATGTTGTCTGTGAAAAAGTGCGTTCGAACGAATGGACGTATTTTTTCACAGAATACGTGATAGTGGTCATACGATGCGCATTTTCGTCCGTGATTTTGTACGGATCATCAATAAAACTCTTTTTGCGTCTGGACGTTATGTTGGCCGGACATTAGCAGCGTCTGACGTCTCCTAATCACGCACACACGCCGCTAGCGGACGCAGCGCACTCTGTACATCAGTACCTGCGGTTTCACGTTCTCGAAAAAATGCGTTCATTTTCCACTTGCGTTGCGCAGCCGGACTTTTCTGCGACCGTACTTCGTATATTGGCCGTCATTGCCCGTCATTTGCTGCTAGCACGGCCGTGATTAAGTGCGGCTGCACGCGCGTTCGCACTGCCTCAGTCTGACCCTAGCCTAAGATAGGATGAGAACTGAAGTGGAACCAACATTGGATGAAGGCTAATCAGAAACCATTATAGGACCATGACTGACCAGTAACGAAAACAGGGCCAAAAATTATTGAATGACACAAAATGAGAGAAAATTAATACTGACCATTGAGCAAAATAGAACAAAAAAAGACTGACCAGAAACCTGAATGGGTGGAAGAAAGACTGAGCAGTAACCAGAATGGGACAAAGAAAGACTGACCAGTAACTTGAATGAGACGAAGAAAGACTGACCAATAATCAAAATAGGACAAAGAAAGACTGACCAGTAACCAGAATGGTACGAAGAAAGGCTGACCAGTAACCAGAATGGTACGAAGAAAGACTGACCAGTAACCAGAATGGGTTGAAGAAAGACTGATCAATAATCAAAATGGGACAAAGAAAAAACTGACCAGAAACCGGAATGGGACGAGGAAAGACTGACCAGTAACCAGAATGGGACAAAGACTGACTAAAAACTGAAGGAGAAGGAAGACAGAATGGAACCCAATATAGGACGAGCCTGTTGTAAATATTTGTGTCCTGTTAACAATGGACATTCACCTGCAACTTTATAAATACGTCCAGTACAGAAACAACACATGAGTGACATTGCCCAAGTGCGATAATATCAGTGTGCGGAGGAGGTACCGGGCGAAGACCGTCGACGGCGAGGGATCGTGCCAGATCGTAGGGCTGCAAAGACGTGCTGGGTAAGGCTAGGGTCAGACGAACGCATTTTTATGTTGTCTGTGAAAAAGTGCGTTCGAACGAATGGACGTATTTTTTCACAGAATACGTGATAGTGGTCATACGATGCGCATTTTCGTCCGTGATTTTGTACGGATCATCAATAAAACTCTTTTTGCGTCTGGACGTTATGTTGGCCGGACATTAGCAGCGTCTGACGTCTCCTAATCACACACACACGCCGCTAGCGGACGCAGCGCACTCTGTACATCAGTACCTGCGGTTTCACGTTCTCGAAAAAATGCGTTCATTTTCCACTTGCGTTGCGCAGCCGGACTTTTCTGCGACCGTACTTCGTATATTGGCCGTCATTGCCCGTCATTTGCTGCTAGCACGGCCGTGATTAAGTGCGGCTGCACGCGCGTTCGCACTGCCTCAGTCTGACCCTAGCCTAAGATAGGATGAGAACTGAAGTGGAACCAACATTGGATGAAGGCTAATCAGAAACCATTATAGGACCATGACTGACCAGTAACGAAAACAGGGCCAAAAATTATTGAATGACACAAAATGAGAGAAAATTAATACTGACCATTGAGCAAAATAGAACAAAAAAAGACTGACCAGAAACCTGAATGGGTGGAAGAAAGACTGAGCAGTAACCATAATGGGACAAAGAAAGACTGACCAGTAACTTGAATGAGACGAAGAAAGACTGACCAATAATCAAAATAGGACAAAGAAAGACTGACCAGTAACCAGAATGGTACGAAGAAAGGCTGACCAGTAACCAGAATGGTACGAAGAAAGACTGACCAGTAACCAGAATGGGTTGAAGAAAGACTGATCAATAATCAAAATGGGACAAAGAAAAAACTGACCAGAAACCGGAATGGGACGAGGAAAGACTGACCAGTAACCAGAATGGGACAAAGACTGACTAAAAACTGAAGGAGAAGGAAGACAGAATGGAACCCAATATAGGACGAGCCTGTTGTAAATATTAAAGAGGTGAAGAAGGGCATTAACATAATAGTAAGTGATATTTTATGTACTAGATAGCTGCATGAACATGTATATATCCACTCACTGCATATACAAAAATGGTATGTCAAACAAGTCCTCGCGCATGGAAAAGTCCACAAGAGATTCCTCTGCTTCCAAGATATCCTATAGGGGAAGAAATGAAGGGACATACTTTGCGCAGTATGTCAACAATTGTCACATCCACATCTACTACGATAGGAAGCTCACACGCTCATTTCTGAGCCATTAGATAGTTGGCTCTGGACTATATTCACACAATATAACCATACGACCTCGTATCCTTCCTCACCACCGCCAGGTACGTTGCTCCTTCCCAATGAATTCCAGGGTGAGTATATTGCCAGGGTACACTACCGATGTGGCAAGTCGAAAAATAGGATTAGTATAGTCATACAACTCACACTAAAACGAGGGCAGGTATATAATAGCCGCTGACGGGCCCAATTTATTAGAATAAAAGCTAGGTTAAAATAGCATTACATATAATAAAACTGAGCAGCACAACGCGTTTCGACGTTAGTCTTCATCAAGGTGCAATGAAACTCACCAGCGACCATAGTTGGATGAAGTCTGAGCAGTAAACACTATAGGACAAATATCGACCAGTAACCAAAACTAGGTTTGTTTTAGGGTAGTCCAGTATTTCACAGAAGTATCAGAAAACCTAATGGTTTGTGTGTATTATCCAATTCAGAAATAGAAATAGCAGCAGTCGAGTAAATTAGTAATAGGCCATCTAATGGTTAATGCTGGATTAGAGCCTGTGACATCATCAACTCAAAGGAGCATATATTCGATGTGATGTAGACCTTGATTTTTTTAATTGAAGTAAGTCATAGATATTCTTATTAAACGGGTTATATTAGGTGTAAATCCTGAAGAAATTTGCCTGTGAAACTGGGAAACATACACAAGGTTATTCAGAGAGAGGTGAAAATCAGGGGAATGACTGGAGAAGTGAAAATTCTAGGTCAAAATAGCCAAACCAGAAAAATTCTCCCATTTATCTCACTTTCCAAAATCGGCTATTTGGTCTAGATTGTTCATTCTCCTGGCAATTCTCCTGGTTTTCACCTCTCTCTGAATAACCCAGACAATCAAATAATTTTCTATCAGCTATAAGCAGCTTAAGAGTCACAGGTGTTTTGCTAGATTTAAATTGTTCAACAGGCAAAAGTGAATAATAAACAACATTATCATTTTGATATGATACAGAAAATGCACACAATGTAGATAAACAGACAAATATCAGACAGAGCAATAAAGATAGATAGATAAAGATATATACAAGAAGGATAGATAGATAGATAGATAGATAGATAGATAGATAGATAGATAGATAGATAGATAGATACAAAGGATTATGCAATAAAAGTCCTCTACAGTACAGAAATTAAAGTGCATTAACTTATCATGGAGGAATCCTGAAAGAATGGCCACAATAGATGATTGAGATCTCCAAACAGGCCCTCCTCAACATCCTGAATAACTAACACAAACACTAGCACACAGTCACACTGTTATTAAAAAAAAATAAGGCCCATTCATATTTATTCCCCAGCAGTTCCCTCATCCTATAACCTCCGATCCAGGACCTGCACCTTACTTGCAATACCACAATACAAAAAGAAAGTGGCTCCATTCGCATTTTTCCTACAGAGCGCCACAGTTATGGAATAACCTCCCAGACGCCATCAAATCTTCCCCGAGTCTAAAGTCACTTAAGAGCTCCCTATTAACATACCTCAATACGGAATGCACCTGTAAACATGTAACACAGTGACTATATACAGAATTCACCTGTAAACATGTAACATAGTGACTATACAAAATGCACCTGTAAACATGTAACATAGTGACTACATACGGAATGCACCTGTAAACATGTAACATAGTGACTATATACAGAATGCACCTGTAAACATGTAACATAGTGACTATATACAGAATGCACCTGTAAACATGTAACATAGTGACTATACAGAATGCACCTGTAAACATGTAACATAGTGACTACATACGGAATGCAACTGTAAACATGTAACATAGTGACTATATACAGAATGCACCTGTAAACATTTAACATAGTGACTATATACAGAATGCACCTGTAAACATGTAACATAGTGACTATATACAGAATGCACCTGTAAACATGTAACACAGTGACTATATACAGAATGCACCTGTAAACATGTAACATAGTGACTATATACAGAATGCACCTGTAAACATGTAACATAGTGATTATATACAGAATACACCTGTAAACATGTAACATAGTGACTATATACAGAATGCACCTGTAAACATGTAACATAGTGACTATATACAGAATGCACCTGTAAACATGTAACATAGTGACTATATACAGAATGCACCTGTAAACATGTAACATAGTGACTATATACAGAATGCACCTGTAAACAAGTAACATAGTGACTATATACAGAATACACCTGTAAACATGTAACACAGTGACTATATACAGAATGCACCTGTAAACATGTAACATAGTGACTATATACAGAATGCACCTGTAAACAAGTAACATAGTGACTATATACAGAATACACCTGTAAACATGTAACACAGTGACTATATTTCCAACATATTTATTTTCTGTGTCAATCTGTATATTTTTGTTTTTAATATCTTGCATGTATTACTTTGTATTTCTGTAACGACTGTAACATTTCAATGTTCTTGAACCCAGGACATACTTGAAAACGAGAGAAACCTCAATGTATCCTTCCTGCTATAATACTCTATAAATAAATTTTTGGAACTTACAGTAATACCTTGTTTCTGTACTTTACAGGGATTTTCTGCAATTATAAACTCCTGAATCTTATTCCAGCACAGCAGTGAGTGACCCAGGAGCTCTCTCTGGCTGTTGTAAAGCAGCAATAAAGTTTGTTGATTGTTTTCACACAATGAGAAGGAAGTGGTGTCTAAATGAGAATTTGATTACTCCACAGGGAAATGGACAATCTTACTTTAAGGCTAGGGTCAGACGAACGCATTTTCACTTTGTCTGTGAAAAAGTGCGTTCGAACGAATGGACGTATTTTTTCACGGAATACGCAATACCGGTCATACTATGCGCATTTTTCGTCCGTGATTTTGTACGGATCATCAATAAAACACTTTGTGCATCTGGACGTTATGTTGGCCGGACATTAGTAGCGTCTGACATCTCCTAATCACGCACACACACCGCTAGCGGACGCAGCGCACTCTGTACGTCTGTACTAGCGGTTTTACGTTCTCGAAAAAATGTGTTCATTTTCCACTTGCGTTGCGCAGCCGGACTTTCGTGCGACCGTACTTCGTATATTGGCCGTCATTGCCCGGCATTTGCTGCTAGTGCGGCCGTGATTAAGTGCGCCAGAACGCGCGTTCGCACTGCCTCAGTCTGACCCTAGCCTTAAAGGTGCGTACGTGGGGTTTTGTGAACTAATTCTGATTTTATAATGGTTCTCATTGCGCAAACTTGCATATATAAATTTTTGACAGTAAAGAGGTTAAGACATCTTATTCTCCGAGCATTTATAATAGGCTTGTGCACCGATTTTATTTTTGGTTCGATTCGGTTCGATTTGTTCGGATGTTTAAACTTTTCGATTCGGCTCGTTTCGACCGATTTCTGTTTCGATTTGGTTCGTTTTTCGTGTACATTTTTTTTTCGGAATATCGACCATTTTTCGTATTTTCGGGTCACTTTGCTCGTTCTTTGTATCGACTTTTCGGAAATTTCGGAAATTTTCGTTTTTTCGGAACGTCTGTTCTCCTCGTTTCAAAGTGTCTACGATAATTCTGGCGATTCTATTGTGTTTTTTTTTATTAAATAAAGATCCTTTTTTTCTTATGAATAATTGAATATACATTTCACAACTTTAATTAATCATATTAAAATGGTATGAAAGCCAAGGAACAAAAAAAATTAACAAAACGATTTAAAAAACCCTAAACTGACCCGAATGCCACAAGAAACAAGTGATACGCATTTACAAATACAAAATTTACAGAATCAGCGATATAACCGATAATAGTTAAATATACGATGTCCAGAATTACCGAAATGGAACCGAAATCACGAATGGAACCGAAATCATGAATAGAGCAAAAATAAATTTCGATTTGACACATTTCAAGTCCATTCGAAAATTCCGAAAATTTTTCGTTTTGGCTCGGAAAACTTTTCGGCTCTATCGGTTTTCGGGTCCGATCCGATTCGGAAATTCGGCTGAATCCGAAGACACGAATCGGGAAATTTCGTGAAAATTCCGAAATTCCGAAACCCGAAACGCACATCCCTAATTTATAAGAAGAAAATTGTCCATTATTTGCCTGCAGACATCTCTGTACAATGTTTTAGATCAATTTTCTGTTTTGGTTTGAGTTTGGAATCGTTTTGAATAGTCCAAATGGGGAAAAAAAACATGAATTATTGTTACAGGGATGGATTTATTTTCATGAGACACCAATCCTGCTTGATATTGCATAACCTAAAGAACACTTTGAGGTTTTTCCACCCTCTTTGACCTTGAAACAACAAGTAAACTGCATTTCAAATCAGTCGCCGTGACTTGTGGTTGGGGCTGCCAAATCGACCATGTTTTCCTGGACATGTATTACAATTTCATGCAGATGGTGGACATGGGGTAGGTGCTGCCCTGCATCATGTATAGTCCAAATGCTCAAGGCAGCTCATCTGGGATTCTTCTTTTATTTGTCAATGACAGCATATGGATTATACATGTTTCGGGGTGGCATTTTTCATGCACTGCCCAGCAGCATGAATATATTACATGTGTCCAGGAAAACATGGAGGGCTCTATTAACTTCTTCGCGCAAACGTTAACGCGTGCACAAAAACGCATTAACGCGAGGGGAAAAACCCTTTGCGCAGAACGTCGTATTACAATGTCTGTGCAAAAAAAAGGGCGTTAACGTCGAACGCGGGTGAACCTGCACGAACCGTTTGTGAGCGTAATGTACGTTGCGCGTCCTATACTTAACATTGTGAGCAAAAATGCGTTTGTGCGTTGGTACGCGGATGGTATTACAATCTATGAGCAAATTTTAACGGACAGCGTTTGTGCGCATAATTTTAACGTCTTTTAAAAGCTGGTGGTAACGGCAAATCTGAATGTCCTGACCGAAACCAAATACACCAGCCCAAAATAAATACAGCACAGTATAGTTACACATTCTACACATACCCAAACAATAAAATGGAGAAGTTGTGCGTGTTTTTATTATCGCAGCAACATATATACTCAGATTGATTTTGACAGGTGCAAAAACTTAGGCTGGGGTCAGACGAACGCAGTGCGAACGTGCATTGAGCCGCATTTTATTACGGCCGTAGTAGTAGCAAATGTCGTTCAATGACAGCCAATATACAAAGTATGGCCGCACGATAGTTCGGCCACACAACGAAAGCGGCAAACAAACGCATTTTTTCGAGAATGTGGAACCACTAGTACTGCCGCACAGAGTGCGCTGCGTCGGCATAGCGGCGTGTGTGCGTGATTAGGAGACGTCAGACGCTGCACATGTCCGGCCAACATAACGTCCATTTGTTTTTTATAGCTCCGTCAAAAAAATTACGGCCGACATTGCGTATCGTATGACCGCTATCGCGTCTTCCGTGAAAAAATGAGTTTGGACGCATCAACGTACTTTTTGACGGTAGACGTGAAAAATGCACTTGTCTGACCCTAGCTTTAATGGGTGACAACTGTGGTTCTTAATCCTGATTGGCTGAATCGCGTGAAAAAACAGTCTGCCCACCAATTTTTGCGGTCTTTTTACGCGCGTTATTTTTTGACGGATGAAACAATGCGCTTGGAACGTCCCCGGTTGCCTTTTACATGAGTGTTCTTCATCATTCAACATGGTAGTCTAACTCTAGGCCTCCGGAACATATCCAGCACTTGGTTGGGTTTGCAAAATCTACAACGGCGAGTTTGATCCGCCGACCCTGCGGGGAATTCAGCATTCACCGGTCCGCAGGATACCCAAAGTGCAGTGAAGGAGCCACCGAACGCATCCAAAAAACCACCGCAAAAATCGATCAGGAAAACTGCTGAAAACACGCTGAATCGATCCGAAAACCCACCAAATGCATCCGATGATCTGCCACAACACCGCCGAATCGATAAAAGCTGATGACCTGCCGAACAGACTGCCGACCAGCCGCAGGAAAAGCCGACAAGCCGCCAAACAGGGGTAAAAAAAAAAAAGCAACTTTTTAAACGTGTTTGCAAAAAACTGCCGGCTGAAAATAATATATAAGGTTCTGTGAAAAATATTAAAAAGGTCTGTTACAGAAAAAATAAAACACCATTTAATAAAAAATAATTCCGAAAAAAAAAAATGCTGGAAAATGCCTAAAAAAAAAAAATCTAATAAATTGACTTTTTGCTGCAAAAAACATAAACAGTTGAATAAATATTTAAGAGAAAAGGGGATTATTATTTTTTTTCAACTTTGAAACCTATGGGATTCGCCTGAATAAACCTGTCGAATGAAACCACCAAAAATCAGGGCATTTCACTGACATTTCTCTGCTGTTCGGTGTCTCTGAATAGATTAACCATTGCTTCTCTATGGCGAGGTCACTGCAGTCAAACAGCACCGTGTTTCGCTGGCAATTCGCAAATATTTGGCGAACGGCCAGCTTTTTGAATAGCTGATTGGCCTTGAGATTGCACCGTACGGGGAAATTCACCGTTTGGTGCAATTTGGTGGCCAGTTTGGCTCTCTTTGAATAACCCTGTTTATTTATTGGGCAGGTAAGAAGTATGACTTCTCCAACATCATACCTGCCCAATAAATCAACAGGCCATGTTTTAAGGAATGCATAGAACTTCTAGAAGCTTATGGATGCTATAAAAAGCACTGACCAGCAGTGTGTAGAATTCATATGCTGCAGGAGCCTAAATTGATTTCCTGCATACAGTATATGAATCCTGCATACAGCTGGGGAGCACTTTGACGTGCATGTTGGGTTGCCAGATCAGCCATGTTTTCCTGGACACTTATTTATTCATGCTGATGGGCTGTGCATGAAAAGTGAAGCCTCGTGGCATGTAGAATCCAACAGCAAGGAATCCTAGGTGACCTGCTTTGATTTCCTTCATGCAGCATATGAAATATACATGTTGCAGGGCAGCACTTTTCCCTGTGCTTCCCTTTGGAGGAAATAGTAATATGTGTCCAGGGAAATCAGCAGATCTGTATGCAGTACATTCACGTACGATAGTTCCATGTGTCCTTAAAAACATTACCAAACTGTCACCCCATGTAGGGAGGGGGCACTGGGGAGGTAGACCCTACCCTGCAGTATGTAATCCATAAGCTACAGGGGGGAAATAATCAAGTTTTATAATTGTGAAAGACATTAAGGCTAGGGTCAGACGAACGCAGTGCGAACACGCGTGCAGCCGCACTTTATCACAGCCGTAGTAGCAGCAAATGACGGCCAATGACAGGCAATATTAGGCTAGGGTCAGACGAGCGTGATTTCTACGGACTGTACGTCCGTGCAGTACGGACATCGTCAGTACGGAAGACGCAGTAGTGGCCACACAGTCCGTTTTTTCACTGAAGTTATTTTTGACGGATGTAGGAGGGGAAAATAAATTACAATGAAAAAACATTCTGTCCGTCAAAAATGCTGGACGTATAAATGCAGTCCGTCTGACCACGTACCATCACTCACACACAAAGCTATGCGGACGTTGCGGACGCAGCGCACTTTGTGCGGCCGTTCTAGGGGTTGTACGTTCTTGCCTGCCTTGCGTCCGTGGGCCGCGGCCGTTGTGCGTCCGCAGTTCAGTGCGGACGTACTTCGTGTAACGGGCTCCGATGGGCTTCCTGTCATGCTATCACGGACATACTTTTAGGCGCAATCACGGACGTGAACACTACGCTCGTCTGACCCCAGCCTAAGGCTAGGGTCAGACTAACGCATTTTTACGTTGTCTGGGGAAAAGTGCGTTCGAACGAATGGACGCATTTTTTCACGGAGTACGCGATAGCGGTCATACTATGCGCATTTTCGTCCGTGATTTTGTACGGATCGTCAATAAAACCCTTTTTGTGTCTGGACGTTATGTTGGCCGGACATTAGCAGCATCTGACGTCTCCCAATCACGCACACACGCCGCTAGTGGACGCAGCGCACTCTGTACGTCCGTACTAGTGGTTTCACGTTCTCGACAAAATGCGTTCGTTTGCCGCTTGCGTTACGCAGCCGGACTTTTGTGCGACCGTACTTCGTATATTGGCCGTCATTGCCCGGCATCTGCTGCTAGTGCGGCCGTGATTAAGTGCGCCTGCACGCGCATTCGCACTGCCTCAGTCTGACCCTAGCCTAAGAAGCAACTCAAGCGGCAAACTAAACATTTTTTTTGAGAACGGGAAACCGCTAGTACTGACGTACAGAGTGCGCTGCGTCCGCTAGCGGCGTGTGTGCGTGATTAGGAGACGTCAGACGCTGCTAATGTCCGGCCAACATAACGTCCAGACGCAAAAAAGGGTTTTATTGATGATCCGTAAAAAATCACGGACGAAAATGCGCATCGTATGACCGCTATCGCGTATTCCGTGAAAAAAATACATCCATTCGTTCAAACGCACTTTTTCACGGACGACGCGAAAAATGCGTTAGTCTGACCCTAGCCTTACACCTCCCAGCAATTCAGAGAACTGCTTTACAGAGCCCATGTGCTACATTCCCCATATGCAGCAAGGAACTCTGGGAAGGACATGCAAATGAAGTCCCCAATTTCCCATTTTTTTGCATCCTGGGTCTGTTTTAACACAGATCCCTCCTTGCCAGTGCTATGTCATACTATATGTCTTTTTGTTAGCACAGGTCAGGTTAAGTATATACAGTGTGTATATATAAAAGGGTAAATAATTATATAGTTATTAGTTATGTGGGAATTGGCAGCTGGGATTGATGCCCGCAGGATCCCAAGCAGCTCCATGAAGCCAGACAGGAGCTTGAGGTCCCACTCTCTGCACAGCAGCTTCTGATACTCGGGGAGTCATTTTAAATAAACTTAAGAGGTCATTCACTACCTCCAAATTGTCACCGAATTTCACCGTTCAGTGCACTTTCAGGCCAACTCATTTATTCGCTAAACCAAAAACAGGCAAATTGACAGCCAAATACGATGCAGTTCGGCGATCTTCAGCGGCAGCGAAATTGTCCCATAGAGAAGTTAGTGTTAAACTATTCAGAGAGGTGAAATGCCCTGATTTACGGTGATTCAGTTCGACAAGTTTAAACAGGCCAATCCCACAGGATTCAATGTAAGAAAGTAATATCATATTTTGTTTTGACAAAAAATGTAAATGTTTATTTTCAGCAGAAAGCCATATTATTTTTTTGAACATTGTTTTGTATTTTTTTTTTCTTTTTAAACAATTTTTTTTTTTATGAAATTCTGTAACAAAGGACCTTGTTTTATTCTTTAGACACATTTAATGCATTTTTGTTGGTTTCAACACCTATTAGGAGAATAGAGTTCCGTTTTGTTTTGGGTTGGGGTTTTGCAGTTCGGTGGAAATGGCCAAGTCCAGTTCGGTTCTCTCTACGGGGATGTCCTTCAACTATTACATGAGGTTTCGGTAAGTAACTCCATCTTCAGCGCGCTACCATGACCATACGGAGAACAGGGAATTAACAGTACAGTCGGCGAAATGGAATTGGCGATGTGCGCCGAACTGAAAAGCACCGAAATTTCACTGCTTAGTGAATAGACTCTTAAGGCTAGGGTCAGACGAACGCATTTTTCACGTGCGTTTAGCCGCACAAAATCACGGCCGTGCTAGCAGCAAATGACGTCCAATGCCGGGGAACATACGACGAACGGCCGCACGAACGTTCGTCCGTGCAACGCAAGTGGCCAACGAACGCATTTTTTCGAGAACGTCAAACCGCTACTACTGACATACAGAGTGCGCTGCGGCCGCATAGCGGCGTGTTTGCGTGATTGGGAGACGTCAGACGCTGCTAATGTCCGGCAGGTCATCGGCTTTTAGGCTAGGGTCAGACTAACGCATTTTTCACGTTGTCCGTGAAAAAGTGCGTTCGAACGAATGGACGTATTTTTTCACGGAATACGCGATAGCGGTCATACGATGCGCAGTTTCATCCGTGATTTTGTACGGATCATCAATAAAACACTTTTTGGGTCTGGACGTTCTGTTGGCCGGACATTAGCAGCGTCTGACGTCTCCTAATCACGCACACACGCCGCTATGTGGACGCAGCGCACTCTGTACGTCAGTACTAGTGGTTTCACGTTCTCGAAAAAATGCGTTTGTTTGCCGCTTGCGTTGCGCGGCCGCACTTTTGTGCGACCGTACTTCGTATATTGGCCGTCATTGCCCGGCATCTGCTGCTAGCACGGCCGTGATTAAGTGCGGCTGCACGCGCGTTCGCACTGCCTCAGTCTGACCCTAGCCTTAACCAGTAAAAATGTGTCCAAATAACAAATAATGTCTGTTGCAAAATAAAAAAAAATCTTTTATAAAGTAAAAAAAACAACAAATGTCGCCTAGAAAATATAAAAAGGGTTTTTTGCTGAAAATGAAAAGAATAAACTGTCTTTTTAAATATTTTTTTTTTTAAATATTAGGTTTTTACATTGAACCTTATGGGATTCTCCTGTTTAAACCTGTCGAACTGAAACAACGAAAATCAGGGCATTTTGTTGGAATTTCGGTGCAATTTGGCATTCTGTTAAGAATACATGATAGTCCTCTATGGGGCAATTTCGGTGGCGGCGATTTGCACCGTATTTTTCTTCCAATTCGCCAGTATTTTAATGAATTGACAGATTAGTAGACGAATTGGCCCGAAGTCGAACCGAACTGTGAAATTCACCGCCCGGTGTTATATGGAGTTTAGTGAATAGACTCTTAAGTGATCATTCATGATGCCGCTGTAATGCTCTACATATTACATAGAGCGTCAGTGTTTAGTTCTAGATTTTATTTACAGATTCAGTGATAACTACAGGTTACATAAACACAAAGGTACAGTAGTAGCTCTGTTATGTTATAGACCACAGGTTCCAAACCCTGTCCTCAAGTTCCCCTAGCAGCCAGGCCAGGTTTGCAGATCATCTTGGGGGAAATGCAGACTGGATCTTGCAATCATGTCACCTGTGAGCAGCAAATCATGTCACCTGTGCTGTGCTTCACATATCCTGCAAACCTGGCCTGTTAGAACCTGAGGAACAGGGTTGCAAAACACTGATATAGAGCTTAAGTGATAGCTGTGTATTCTATATACAAGTTCAGTAGTATTTGCAGGTTATATACAAATGCAGAGGTGGCTCTGTATGTCATACACAGGTTCAGAGGAGGCTCTGTATATCATATGCAGGTTCAGAGGTGGCTCTGTATGTCATATGCAGGTTCAGAGGTGGCTCTGTATATCATATGCAGGTTCAGAGGTGGCTCTGTATATCATATGCAGGTTCAGAGGTGGCTCTGTATTGTATATCATATGCAGGTTCAGAGGTGGCTCTTTATATCATATGCAGGTTCAGAGGTGGCTCTGTATGTCATGCAGGTTCAGAGGTGGCTCTGTATGTCATGCAGGTTCAGAGGTGGCTCTGTATATCATATGCAGGTTCAGAGGTGGCTCTTTATATCATGTGCAGGTTCATAGGAGGCTCTGTATGCAGGTTCAGAGGTGGCTCTGTATTCAGAGGTGGCTCTGTGCATCATATGCAGGTTCAGAGGAGGCTCTGTATGTCATATGCAGGTTCAGAGGTGGCTCTGTATTGTATATCATATGCAGGTTCAGAGGTGGCTCTATTGTATATCCTATGCAGGTTCAGAGGTGGCTCTGTATGTCATATGCAGGTTCAGAGGTGGCTCTGTGTATCATATGCAGGTTCAGAGGTGGCTCTGTGTATCATATGCAGGTTCAGAGGAGGCTCTGTATGTCATATGCAGGTTCAGAGGTGGCTCTATTGTATATCCTATGCAGGTTCAGAGGTGGCTCTGTATGTCATATGCAGGTTCAGAGGTGGCTCTGTATGTCATATGCAGGTTCAGAGGTGGCTCTGTATATCATATTCAGGTTCAGAGGTGGCTCTGTATATCATATGCAGGTTCAGAGGTGGCTCTGTATATCATATGCAGGTTCAGAGGTGGCTCTGTATTGTATATCATATGCAGGTTCAGAGGTGGCTCTGTATATCATGTGTAGGTTCAGAGGTGGCTCTGTATATCATATTCAGGTTCAGAGGTGGCTCTGTATATCATATGCAGGTTCAGAGGTGGCTCTGTATATCATGTGTAGGTTCAGAGGTGGCTCTTTATATATTTTTGGTGTTGTCTCGGATCTCTGTGACGTGAAATAAATCGTGATTCCTGGAATAATAATAATGATAATGATGTGATCAGTCTGGATGTGGAGGATTTGGAAGTGTAAAGGTGGTTTATCTCTGTGATGGGAGTTGTAGTCTTTGCTGGGGCTGGGAGCTCAGCCCTGTCCACATGATGCAAGGAGGGGGCCACCACATTTAATCTACAGCACATATTAGTTTTATCTTTCTCAATAGGAACCCAAGCTGCAGCCTGTACTCAGATTTGTGTTTTTGGTTCGGATGTTTCTCCATATACTTTTATTTTCTGCTTTAGTGATTTATGCCACTTATTTACGGTGCTTTTTATTTGTAATTAAAGCAAAAGATGTGCATTAAAAGTAAAAGTGGACTAGCTGATTACAGTGTGTGTGTGTATATATATATTACATCTCATACGTGTTGTGTGTTTGTATACATGTATGCTGAGTTTAATCCTTGTATTATAATCAACGAATTCAGAAATAACAATTTTCGGTGTGTTTTTATATACAAGATATTTTTATCATTTTCCTTTATCTATATTCGTTGTTTTTATGTTCGAAACAGCAAATGTTATAAACAAAATTGCTGAAGAATAAACAGAATTACTTTGAGGGAAGAAAAAACAATAGATTTCAATAACTTAATTTTCCCTGTGTCGAAAACGAGATGTAATGTAATTATGGGATGACAGATGAGAAATAATCAGGGACAATTAATTTCTGGTAAGCCCCTCATCCATCCTTACTATCTCCTGTGACCCCCCCCCCCTTTATAAGTATTACCAAGAATCATTTCTATTTAAAACCCCTAAACCTGAATAAAGTGAGAAGAAACAGGTTTGAAACCTGCAAAAACCTGCATTCACTGTGTATTTAGTGGGGTTTAATACATAATCCATTATTCCTATATAGTGGCACCTCATGGATCATACACCTTTTCTTAAAGGAACCTGCAGATATTTATTGGGAGGAAACCTCCCCCTATGTGTTGCAGGTTCCTTAAAAACTTTACTTCTTAAAATGTGATTGTTGTTGTGATACAATTTTGCTGATTTTAAATTATCGGAATAAAAATGCAATTTACGGCTTTTCGTTTCGGAAAATAAACATTTTCCCTATTATTTTATCAATAATAATGATAATTATACGTGTGTTTTGTATATAAATATAAGTGTGACATATATATTCTGTGTGAGTGTCTTTGTGTAATATATATGTATATAAGTTATGTGTCTATATGTATAAATGATGTGTCTATAATGATGTGTATATGACACATATTATATATAATATATATATATGACACAATTTTTACTTATATATTTATAAATATGGTCAGGTGGTCTTTATATATAAGTGTGTATACATGTACACTTCATACATGTGTGTTTCTATGTGTATACACACATACATATGTATATGCACACGTTATATTTTTTAGAGATTTCTTTAGATATATGTCAGAGTCCTAGAAGACATTCCAGCAGAAGTACCTACACACCATTATACTTTGTTACTAAGAGTTTAATGATACCATTCTTATATTTCTATTTTATAAAAAAGGTTTTATTAACAACAAATACAAGAGTTATAGTTGATTTATGCATAAAGTGCATTAAAAATCCCCCCCCCCCAACTTGGACAGCCCCTGAGAAATCTGACAGAGGATTGATTCATTGTAATACAAGGGACTGGTTCACTATTTAAAATAATTAATTGTTGCATTTTGTAAGCTCACAGCTCCTGATTCTGGCACCCCAGGCAGTCTGTGCTTTAGAGGTGTAAATATTCTGGGTGAGGCGTATTCCTCATCCATGCCTAGGGTGCTGGGAAGGGGGTGTTGGGAGGGGGCTATCACAGGTGTTAGTGATCATTTCTCATGGAAAATGCCTCTTCTAAAGGCCTTTTAAAGCTCACACAGTGGGTCTATGGATGAATCGGTGATCATTTCCAGCCCTGGCTGCTGACAGCAGCTGTTCCACCCCAATAACTGCCATCCCTCCAGCTTCATTGTATCAGGGACAGACCTGCAGCCAGGCTTCACAGGCTCCTCTGTATTGTGCTCTCTGCCTGCACTTGTTCCCACCAAACCCCAGCCCCTGGTGTCTTGCTTCCCAGTGAACTTGTGCTGGAGGTGAGGGTCTTTCTATAGATGTCATGACACTGAATGACTGGAGTGACAGCTTCTCTGCTCCTGCCCCCATGCTGGATTTAACAATAGCACACAATCAACCCTAGCCTTTCTGTGCCCTATACACAGGAAAACATAAACAGGGGTGCTCAGCCACATGTAGTCACATCAATACAAACACATATAATACAAATGTCCTATAGAATACATAGGATATATTGCACTTACATATAATTTGTTTATGATGCACACTTAAAGTGTGTGTATAGACATATAATATACATACTACATGCATGTTATTTGGTGTTTGTTTGTTTTTGTATGGTTATAAAAATAAAATATAGTGTGGAATCCTTTTTTTTTCTAATCTCTGTCTCCAGATTAACATAGATATCCTCAGATACATCTGTTTATAAACCTTGTTTATGTAAATAGAGAGATACTTAAGATGTTACATTGTTATGAATATTTCTGCATGGAGGAAAAATATATATAACACATGGAATCCTGAATATAAAATTTACTGGAGAGGTTACAGAAAATGAAGTGGCAGAATATTCTGAGATTCTTGCAACAGTATCTGCTCCCAGTCCTTTCTCCCATGTCCAGACGAGGTCGGCTATTGAAAAGGGCTTCTTTTATTCTGTGTAGGGCAGGGGATTTGTGGCCATGGTCCCCTCTTTATCCCTCTCTCTATGGAAACCCAGATCATGGGGAGAAATATGTGAGGCTGAATAAAGGAAATCAGCAGAAAGAACTGCTTGAGAACCGCATCTGTTACACTTGGGAAGTTAGACTGACAGCACAGGGCTACAGAAACCTCTTCCCTGCTATTGCAAAGAGTGAGAAAGTCCCATGAACAGCCTCTAATCTTATAGGTATCACTGCTATAAGGCCCAACACAGCCTCTAATCTTACATGAAGTATTGCTATGAGTGCAAACACTGACTCTAATCTCATAGGAACTATTAGTGAGTCCACACACAGTTTCTAATCTGATAGGATTTATTGCTGAGTCCAAATTGCATCTAATTTTACAGGAATTATTGCTGAGTCCAAACACAGCCTCTAAATTAAAATATTTTATTGCTGAGTCCAAATGCAGCCTCTAATTCAATAGGAATTATTGCTGAATCCCACACAGCCTCTAATCGTGTAGGAATTATTGCTGAATTCAAACACGGCCTCTAATCTTGTAGGAATTATTGCTGAGTTCAAACACAGCCTCTACATTAAGATATTGTTGCTGAGTCCAAATGCAGCCTCTAATTCAATAGGAATTATTGCTGAATCCCACACAGCCTCTAATCGTGTAGGAATTATTGCTGAATTCAAACACGGCCTCTAATCTTGTAGGAATTATTGCTGAGTTCAAACACAGCCTCTACATTAAGATATTGTTGCTGAGTCCAAATGCAGCCTCTAATTCAATAGGAATTATTGCTGAATCCACACAGCCTCTAATCGTGTAGGAATTATTGCTGAATTCAAACACGGCCTCTAATCTTGTAGGAATTATTGCTGAGTTCAAACACAGCCTCTACATTAAGATATTGTTGCTGAGTCCAAATGCAGCCTCTAATTCAATAGGAATTATTGCTGAATCCACACAGCCTCTAATCGTGTAGGAATTATTGCTGAATTCAAACACGGCCTCTAATCTTGTAGGAATTATTGCTGAGTTCAAACACAGCCTCTACATTAAGATATTGTTGCTGAGTCCAAATGCAGCCTCTAATTCAATAGGAATTATTGCTGAATCCCACACAGCCTCTAATCGTGTAGGAATTATTGCTGAATTCAAACACGGCCTCTAATCTTGTAGGAATTATTGCTGAGTTCAAACACAGCCTCTACATTAAGATATTGTTGCTGAGTCCAAATGCAGCCTCTAATTCAATAGGAATTATTGCTAAATCCCACACAGCCTCTAATCGTGTAGGAATTATTGCTGAATTCAAACACGGCCTCTAATCTTGTAGGAATTATTGCTGAGTTCAAACACAGCCTCTACATTAAGATATTGTTGCTGAGTCCAAATGCAGCCTCTAATTCAATAGGAATTATTGCTAAATCCCACACAGCCTCTAATCGTGTAGGAATTATTGCTGAATTCAAACACGGCCTCTAATCTTGTAGGAATTATTGCTGAGTTCAAACACAGCCTCTACATTAAGAATTATTGCTGAATCCACACAGCCTCTAATTCAATAGGAATTATTGCTGAATCCCACACAGCCTCTAATCGTGTAGGAATTATTGCTGAATTCAAACACGGCCTCTAATCTTGTAGGAATTATTGCTGAGATCCCACACAGCCTCACATTTATCTGAATTTTTTGCTGAGTCCGAACACAGCCTCTAAACTAAAATGTATTATTGCTGAGTCCAAATGCAGCTTCTAATCTTGTAGGAATTATTGCTGAGTCCAACAATGTATTATTGCTGAGTCCACTTGTTGCATTTAATTCAATAGGTGATATTGCTGAATCCAAATGCAATCTCTAATCTTGTAGGAATTATTGAAGAACCCAAACACAGCCTCTGATTTAACATCATTCATGCCGAGTCCAAACACAGCATGTGATCCTATAGGAATTATTGCTGAGTCCAGTTTTACAGAGATTACTGCTGAGTCCATACACAGCCTCTAACCTTATAGGAATGTTTGCCGAATCCAAATGCAGCCTCTAATTTAATAGGAGGAATTATTTCTGAGTCTAAACAGAGCCTCTAATCTTATAGACATTATTTCTGAATGCAGATGCAGCCTTTAATTAATTGGAAGCTATTGCTGAGTCCAAACACAGCCCTCTGTTCTTATAGGAATTATTGCTGAGTACATTCTTATAGCGATAACTGCTGAGTCCTAACACAGCCTCTAATCTAATAGGAATTTCTGCTGAATCCAAATGCAGCCTCTAATGTAATAGAAATCATTGTGTCCAAGCACAGCCTCTGATTTCAAATGAATTATTACTGAATCCAAATGAAGCCTTTAATAGAGGTGATTGCAGAGTCTAAACAGAGCCTCTGATCTTATAGGAATAATTGCTGAATGCAATGCAGCCTTTAATTCATTAGATTGCTGAATCCATGTCTTCGTATATAGGAATTATTGCTGAATCCAGTAGATATTACTGCTGAGTTCAAGCCCAGCCTCTAATCGAATAATTATTGCAGAATCCAAATTCAGCCTCTAAATTAATAGAAATTATTGAGGGGTCTAAACAAAGCCTCTAATCTCACAAGTATTATTACTGAGCCCAATAGAGCCTCCACTCTTACATGAGGAATTGCTAAAAGTACAGACATGGTGTCTTATGTGAATTATTGCTGAGTTCAAAACATCTTCCAAACCTATAGTGGGTTTTTATGTAGAATAACACAGTCTCCAATTCCACAAGAAGGTTTGCCAGGAGCACAAAAACAGCCTCTAATCCCAAAGAACCTGCATATCCAGCCTCTACCCCTTTAGGAAGTATAATATTAAACAGTGTGTAAACACAGACCTCTCACATGGAGGCAGCTCTACAACAGGAAATATTCAAACACAGCCTTTAGGGGCAAATTAAATATATATTTATTTATTTATAAAGTATTTTACCAGGAAGGATACATTGAGATTTCTATCGTTTTCAAGTATTATATATATATATGGGAGACATAGAATTCAAGGATATATATAACAGTTCATTTTATAGGGATTTATCTTCTATTGGAAAAGTCAAACCCATATTTATATTAGAGGCTCTTTTTTTACATTATATATAAAATAAGTGGGAGCTTGAGACACTTCTTCAGTCTGGAAACTCAGATTTAATTTATGCAAAAAAGGGTCAAAAAGCTGCTTTTAATCTTACGGTCTACTATATAAGTACTGATAAATTGTGAGTAAAATCAGATGATGCTTCTACTTTTACAAACATTACAGCATGTATAGGTATATAGCCAGCTGCAGCCTCTACATGAGACACAGCCTCTACTCACATCTTTAAAGAGACCAAAACAGCCTCTAATCTCATAGAATAAACAAAACACAACCTCTGACTTCATATTTTTTACTTTTACAGGAGGGTGTCAAAGCAAAGGAAAACAAAAATCCCAACTTTAGAAACTATCAGGAAAAGCAGTAACAGATTTTAAAAAATAAAAATAAATTTAAAACCAAACAGAAAAAGGTAAGTCACTAAAAATTCTTTATTTAGGTATCAATGCAAATAATTTTCAAAACTTTTTTTAAGCAGTGTCAGTTCTAGAAGTTTTATTCTTTAGTAAGAAATTAAAACAAAATAAGCAACAACACTATCAGGGCTATTCAGAGAGAGGTGAAAACCTTGGGAATGACTGGAGAATTGAAAATTCTAGGTCAAAATAGTCAAACCAGAAAAATTCTCCCATTTATCTCACTTTCCAAATTGGCTATTTGGTCTAGATTGTTCATTCTCCGGGCAATTCTCAAGGTTTTCACCTCTCTCTGAATAACCCTGTAAATCTATAACACATATCTCATAGCAATAATTAAAGAGATCATATATATTCACCCTCTTCATTAAAAGCAGAAAATAGGAATTTTTAAAGACCCAGACCCTAAAAATCACAAGACCCAGAGAAAGTTTCCATGCATCAAACATTCAGCCTCAACTCATAATGCTCAAAATATAAAATTCATTGAAGCCTACAGCCTTTAATCCTAAAAGAATTACAAAGTTTACACCAACCTGTCTTGGTCATATACTGCAAAAATCATAAGACTCCCAATCATCCAGCCTCTAATTTTTAAATAAACCCTAAAGCACCATAGTGTTCCATTAATAAAAGTGTAATTAATAAATACATAATAATAAATATTGTGCATTTCAATGCAAATCCTCTAATATTAATTACAATCTGGATCTCTACAGCAAGAAGTGTGAGAACTATAGGGGTGCATCCAATCCTATAAGAAGTATATAGGAAAGTTGAAAAACCCCAGCCTCTAGTGTCACTATAAAAGTTTTAATATAGTGAATAAAGAAATGAAAACTCCAAATGCCTGCAAGAATTATAGAAACCCTCACAAACCCAGTATACCACCTAACAATAATTACAGAACAGCCTCCAGCCTCTACTTGTACTGCAAAAAATAATGATAGCAGTGATCAAACTCACAATAACTAAAACCTACAATAAATATGGATATCTGGAACTTTGCACATCTCTTATTAGTGCCTCTATAATGATATCAAACAACAACAATCCTCTGATTTACAGAAAAGTCAGGTGAGCAAAACTTTCACATTTCCAGCCTCTAAACCAAGTGGATTTATAGAAGGGATAAAAAAAAAAAAATCCTCCACCAGGGAATCTAATTTCGTATAAAGGGAATTTAAATGGGGTATTGCAGAAGGAAAATGTATCATTTTTTTTTAGCATTTATAAACAATTATAGATACTTAAAGATTTGGCCTCTAATTGTAATATTTAGGTTATTTTAGGCAAACATACAGCCTCTAAGACTCCTACAGCAGAGAGGAGATATCAGCCTGAATCCACACAGATAAAAGTGAGGGGAATCCCATGTATTTGTGTCTGGGGGTTGATTTGGGATGCTCCTTTAATTGATAGTGAAGCAGTTTCCAAATGAACCAGTCCTAGACTTTCATTCTGCCATCCTTTAGAGGGAGGCAGTTTCCATCACTAGTGGCCAATGCTGTCCCTGGTGCAGAGAAATAAAAAATAATTATGTAATCAGAGAATAAAAATCGGATGCCATATCTGACGTCTGAGGAGTAAACCTCACACTACACATAGTCCTATAGATCTCCTCCTGAGGTCCCACAATACAAAAGAGTCAATCCGACATAGGAGGCAACAAATTGGGAGAAAATCACACACAGCTCCACATCTCACAGCAAGGAGAGAAGGGGAAAGAGGGGGGGGGAGAGAGAGATTATATCAACCTCTCAGCTTAAATAGTTCATCCTGAAATTACAGTCACACAGAAAGCCAGATCCTGCAAGCATCAGCTGAGGCTCAGTCCCAGACACACACACAGCTACAAATCTACAATCATATAGAATAAGAGACCCATACACACAATGGGGACCCAGACACCACCATAAATCTGCCTGCTTTCTGCTAACACTATGTGTGGACCTCAATGACATGTGATTTATATTTAACCATTTCCACACTGCCATGGGAAGGATTCAGACAATGGGGGGGGGGGGTCCTTTTATTGGTAGTCTGTGTCTTATATATATAGTTTAAAAGGCATTATTTCTCTATGAATTGGTATTCTGCGTATATTCAGATGCTGGAAGAATCACAAATATAAATATACACAGAATGTGTGTACAGGTTGATTTTAAATATGTCAGCAATATTATACTACACATCCAGATGTGTTTATATGTGTATACTATATTTCCCAAATTATTTTATATATGCAATATCTATTTAATAATACAACAAAATGTAAGTGTGCTATGATCCCACAATCATTAAAGATCCCCCCCCCCCTGCACAAAGCACCAGTCAGGAAGACAAAGGAAAAGGAGAAGTTTCTGTTTAAGTAGGATAATAACAATAATAATATTTACAAACAGTAAGACCCAGGAGTTGTTGTTGTTTTGAGAGGCACAGGGCCATCATTTGCCAGTCTGGTCAGGTCTGCATGGGGATAGGATTGCCCCCCTCCCCCCCCCACTCCTGATATTAAACTCACCTTGTTTGTCTGGTCCATGGTAAATTCTCATCTTCATCTTCTTCCTCCACAATATCTGCATTTTCCTCACTCCTGTCTCCTCACTAAACTAAAGCCTTAATGACTCCCTGCTCACTGCCACCCTTCTTTTATTTCTGCTAAACAGATGAAAATGTATGCAAATTTAAATCAAGCTTAACCTAGGAGCTCTCGCAATATATTTAATGGAATTTCAAACCAATAAGAGGGACTGATGCAGCCTTCTATAAGTGCAAATATAATTAGGGAGCTGGGTTACTTAGGCTGTTACAATAAAGAGAGAGGGAAAGGAAAGGGGTCATTTTCTTTTAAACAGTAAGGATTCAGAAAGGTATTAAACAGCTGCCTATGCTTTTTTTTTTTTCTTTTCTTTCTTAACATTCTTATACTTACTCCCTGGAAACAAAAACTATAGGAAGAGGATTCTTTAGATTTCCTCTTAATTTTGAGAAGCTACATTAGAATTGTTAAACACATACTGGAATATCCATATTTTTTAATCTTACTTCGTTCTCATTATTAATGTTTGGGGTTTTTCTATCTTTTTTTGTAACGTTGTGTGGTTGTTTTTTTTTATTTTACAATGTGGTTATTATTACCTACAGGATTGTGCTGGATAAATTCAGACTACATAAGGTATATCAAAGTATACACATTGATAAATGGCTCAATTCTTTTGCTCTATAGAATGATTCCTCTGTCATGTTTGTGATATAATACTACATTGTATGTGTTTGTGTGGTTACAGGGCTCCTGTCCCAGTGCTGAGCAGTGTAATATCATCCCCTGACCTGCACACTTCATATACAGCACACTGGGGCAGGTAGTCCTCTCCTCACAGCAAGGGTTTCCTAAATTTTCGATAGACTGCATTCTGGAATATTTCTCTGTATTAGTACTTATGTATGTGTTTTGTATGTGTCTATATATATATATATATCAGGGCTATTCAGAGAGAGGTGAAAGCCTTGAGAATTGCAAGGAGAATTAACAATCTAGACCAAATAGCCAATTTGGAAAGTGAGATAAATGGGAGAATTTTTCTGGTTTGACTATTTTGACATAGAATTCTCCAGTCATTCTCCCGAGTTTCACCTCTCTCTGAATAACCCTGTATATCTATAATTCAAGTTGTTGTTGTTTTATTTGTAATGATGGCTGACCCTCTGGCTTGGGGTTTTCTTTTTATTGTATCATTTTGTTTTCTATTAAATTCTATTAGAACGTTTGGGAAATGATTTGAAATGTAAAGACACAGTATCATTTCTAACTCCCTATTACTGGGTGTGTCTCTGAATCACTGTGTGTGTCGGTGTGTGTGTGTGTCACTATCTTACATAACACTGTATTAATGTGTCACAATGTTTTAGTTAGTGTGTAGTATACGTGTCTTTATATAAATTGTGTATCACTGTATTTTTTTATTATTGTTTTTGGCACTGTTTATCGCTGTGTGTGTCTCTGTGTATCACTTTGTGTGTGTCACTGTGTATTTTCATCATTGTTTTGTCACTGTTTATCGCTGTGTGTGTCCCTGTGTCTGTGTATCACTTTGTGTGTGTCACTAACAGGGTTATTCAGAGATCGGTGAAAACCAATGACAGGAGAAGTGAAAATTCGAGGTCAAAATAGCCAAACCAGAAAAATTCTCCCTTTTATCTCACTTTCCAAATCGGCTATTTTGACCTAGAATTTTCCATTCTCCAGTCATTCTCCTGCTTTTCACCTCTCTCTGAATAACCCTGTATGTGTCTGTGTATTACTTTGTGTGTGTCACTGTGTATTTTTATCATTGTTTGTGTCACTGTTTATCACTGTATCTGTGTATCACTTTGTGTATCACTGTTTATCACTATGCTTGTTTATCACTTTGTGCCATCCTGTGTCCTCCACTGTTTCACTGTGTGTGTCACTGTCTGCCTGTGTGTCTCTGTGTGTTACATAGAAACAGTATCACTATGTCTGTGTGTCACTGTGTGTGTCACTGTCTGCCTGTGTGTCTCTGTGTATCACTATGTCTGTGTGTCACTGTCTGCCTGTGTGTCTCTGTGTGTTACTGTTTCTATGTATCACTATGTCTGTGTGTCTCTGTGTGTCACTGTGTGTGTCACTGTCTGCCTGTGTGTCTCTGTGTATCACTATGTCTGTGTGTCACTGTGTGTGTCACTGTCTGCCTGTGTGTCTCTGTGTATCACTATGTCTGTGTGTCACTGTGTGTGTGTGTGTCACTGTGTGTGTGTGTCACTGTGTGTGTGTCACTATGTGTGTGTGTGTCACTGTGTGTGTGAGGGAGAGAGAATCCTAGGAATTATTCACAGTTCTGTCAGTCCCCCCCCCCCCCCATTGATCTGCTGTGGACAGGGAGGGGTTAAGTCGCGGTCACTCAGCCTCCAGCCCCTCTCACTTCCTCCTCATGCAGCTGCTTTAACTCCTGCATGTGCCAGGCAGGCTGTGGTGAGCAGCTCCTCCCCTCCGTCTCTCCATTGGCAGGAGATAAAGCTTGCCAGGCCACGGGAGGTCCCGATTGGCCGTGCGGGCTGTCACTCAGCTGCCGGTGGATGATTTGGCTCTGTTGCCTTGTTAGATGTCAAAGGCTGATGCTGTTCCCTGTGCCACATTGTAACTGGTAGGGGATCCACAGCGAGCATGGCCACAGCCGCCTCTAATCCCTACAGCATCCTCAGCTCCGGCTCCCTGGTCCATGCAGACTCTACGGGCATGCAGCAGGGCAGCCCCTTCAGGAACCCCCAGAAACTCCTCCAAAGTGACTACCTGCAGGGAGTTCCCACCAACGGGCATCCCCTTGGACACCACTGGGTGACCACCTTGAGCGATGGCAACCCTTGGTCAACAAGTCTAACCAACAGCCCTCTGGACCAGCAGGATATTAAGCCAGGGAGAGAAGACCTTCAGCTTGGGGCTATCATCCATCACAGGTCACCTCATGTTGCCCACCACTCACCCCACACCAACCACCAGAATGCCTGGGGAGCAAGTCCTGCTCACAACCAATCACTCAATTCCAATGGACAACCCATCAACGTCTACTCCCAGTCTGGATTCACTGTCAGTGGCATGCTGGACCATGGGGGTCTAAGCCCACCACCTCCATCAGGCACCACTCAGAGCTTACACCCTGTGCTGAGAGACACCACCGACCATGGGGACATCTCATCCCACCACTGCCAAGACCACTCAGACGAGGAGACCCCCACATCAGACGAGCTGGAGCAGTTTGCCAAGCAGTTCAAACAAAGGAGGATCAAGCTGGGGTTCACCCAGGCAGACGTGGGCTTGGCACTGGGGACACTGTATGGAAATGTCTTCTCCCAGACCACCATCTGCAGGTTTGAGGCTCTGCAGCTGAGCTTCAAGAACATGTGCAAGCTGAAACCTCTGCTGAACAAGTGGCTGGAAGAGGCAGACTCCACCACAGGTAGTCCCACCAGCATTGACAAAATAGCTGCTCAGGGCAGGAAGAGAAAGAAAAGGACCTCCATAGAGGTGAGTGTCAAGGGGGTCCTGGAGACCCACTTCTTGAAATGTCCCAAACCCGCTGCCCAAGAGATCTCAGCCTTGGCAGACAGCCTGCAGCTGGAGAAAGAAGTGGTACGTGTCTGGTTTTGTAACAGGAGACAAAAAGAGAAAAGAATGACTCCCCCAGGAGACCCTCAGCAGCACGAGGTGTACTCTCACAGTGTGAAAACAGACACCTCTTGTCATGAGCTATGACTATAAGCAGGGCTCACTCACAACAACTCCAGAAACAGTGGATCTTTTTTAAAGAAAGAAAAAAAAATAAACCATAAAACATAAAAAAAGGTTCTTTTTTTAACTTATGTTTTGGCGGAAAAAAAGAAAGAAAAAGAAACCTTAAAGAAATCTAAAATAAATAAGACCTGGGAGCTGTGAGCTCCAAACCTGGCAATAGAACTGATACATACATGCTGTTTACTCTTTAAAACAAACAAACAAGGTTTTTGTGCTCTTTCTGGTCTCCACTAGAAAGAAGATACGATTTGTGCCTCCAAACCAACCTTCCTGCGCCTTGGTTACATCACATTTTTATCAGGTGACTTTTGTTTTACAATAGACTAGTGGCTTATTTTTTATTTTTTTCCATTTCTTTTAATATTATTATATTATTATTATTATTTTCTTTTTGTCAGAGATTATTCAGTGGGGTTATTTTGTATCTGTCTGAGGTGTTTTACTGCAACCTGTACACAATATTTGTGAAGATACTTTGTATTCCTTGGATCGAATGTTCTCCCACTTAACCCTTTTTGCTCTTCCTCATTCATTCTACCCCCCCCTTTTCCCTACCCCCCTCCCACCAGCAGCTACCATGATGGCAAACATGTCTCCTGTTAGAATTCTGCCATGGAAGGAGACAGTGTATCTGTGGGTTTGTAGGACCAGGGATAGCAGGGAAAGCCAAGGTCGGTTGATGATATGCAAGGTTTATTTCCTGGAAGGCTGTCTAGAATCAATCCTGCATGGCACCTATTAAACACTCCTATTCAGACTTCTTATGTCTAAAACATGATATCATTATGCATCTATAGCTTTATTATTATTTTATTATTATTATTTTTTTGTTATTATATTTTATGTTTAATTAAACTGGCACTTTCTTAATAAATATACACACATGCAGAATGTAGTGTTATGGAGACTCCATGATGCTGAGATGTCCTCTCTCACTGTCTGCCTGGTGACAGAGCAACAGTGGAAGGTCTGTAGTAAAACACCAGTTTGGATCTTATTTTTTTCTTGTTTCTTTTTTATTTATATTTCATTTAGTATTATTATTGTTGTATTGTTTTATCCCAGTGTGTGTGTCCTGGTAGTGAATGGGCTCAGCTCAGAGCATCCTTGCCTTGTCCTGGGCTCTCAGGACAGAGATCAAGGTTAGACAGAGGCAGGGATCTGCACTACACACACCTACAGCCATCCTCTACCACCATCCACAGCCCACTGCAGCCATTCTATACCTGTGGATATTCTGTGCTGAACTAGTACCATTATAAAATTAAATAAATGTTCACCCCTTCTGATTGTCAGTATACCTATCACAAAATATACACACATTTTGGTTTTATATATAATTTTTGTTATGTCTGTTACATAGTCTCTAAATGGAAGGTGTGGGTACATTTGTGTGTATGTGTATATATATATATATATATATCACACACACACAGCTATAACTTGTGTGTTATATATATTTATATATATATATATATATATATTATAATGTGTGTATGGAAAAAATATATGCCATAATTAGAAACTCTAATTGGAGAATATAAATTTAATATAAATATATATATATATATATCACACAAGTTATAGCTGTGTGTGTATATATATATAATTACACACACAAACACACATACATAAGTTATGTGTGTGTAACATATATGTATATACAATATACATCACATGCATAAGTTGTGCTTGTGTATATTTATGTAGATATGCACATATATAACTTGTTTGTATGTATATATAAAACACACGTTATATATCTGTATATATACATATAACTTGTGTGTATATATAAACACATGCATGCATTTTATGTATGTATATATACACAAATATAACTTATGTGAATATATGATGCACGCATAAGCTGTGTGTGTATGTATGTGTATATATATATATATATATATAACATATATATTTATATATTCAAGTATGTACTGATGTGCCTATATATTCTGTTTACAGACTATGCAGTTATAAAATGTACTCCCTCTTTCTTTTTCTAGCACTGGTTGCAATTCCCTGCAAAATCCTCAGCACATCTTTGGTTCATATTTTGAAAATCGCCCTCCTCTCTGTCTCCTTTTTTTTCTCGCTTTTCGCCCATTTTCAAGCCACCTCCATCAGGGGAAATATTTTAATCCCCCCCCTCTGCACTCTTCCCTTCAAGAACAAATCAAAATCAGTATTCTGCCAACTTTCTAAGTGTACAGTTTTGTATATTAAAACCTTTTAAAGCTATTAATTTAAGAAAATAAAAAAAAGATCATTTACTTTATTCATTTAGTACCTGATGTATAATATACGCTATTTTCATTAAAGTTGCTTTTTTCAAACAATTTTATTCAAATTGCCTATTACAAGTTGCCAATTATTTATTTTCAATAAATCCTGCGTTCTGTTTTAAAAAAATGTCTAAAGTTGAAAGAAAAAAAAAAATAAAGAAAAAAAAATTTGAGTGTCGAGACAAAAAAATGATGTTAATGTTTGTTTGTCGAACAGTTTTAGTTTTAGGGGTTTCTATGGACACGCTATTTTATTTGTTGTTAAGAAAATGAACAAATAAACACTTTCGCAAAATCTGGAGTAATGGTGTGGTGTATAAGGTATGATTTAAAATTAAATGTATTTTTTTTTTATTTTGTCAGAGAGAGCATCATTTAATTGAGCAACAAGCTCTCAATGGCCCCTTTTGTCAGCAGTATTTTTTTAACGTAAATATTTAAATTTTAGGAATATGAGCATATTTGTAAAATTATTCAAAAAACCACTGTGCAGACTGAATATTTTATTGCTGCTCTATGTAGAGTCTTCTTCTAATTGTATTTACAATTGTGTGTTTTTGTATGGTTATTACTATTTTTTTTATTTCTATATTTTTTTTAATTTTTAGCAGCATATGACTTTTGAGATTTTTGTGTCCAAACAAAAAAAACAAAAATGAAATAATCTAATTTTCTGCTGGTTTTCTCTTGTAATTTTCAACAGAATAGAGCAGGTTGTGTAGGTTTTATTATTTATCAACTATTTCTATTATTTTGCTTTAAAAGATGTATGTGAAAAAAGTAAGTATAAGAAGAAAAAAAATATTTAAATGTGTGTGAATAAATATATAATTATAAGGGGGGAAAGGTTTGTGTATGTGTGTGTGTGTAATAAATATATACACACTTTTTCTTTTATAATACAGGGGAAAAGTAGTTATTGGATTGTTTTGTTTTTATCAGTAAATATATTTATTTTTCATATTTTTTTTAAATAAAATATTAATGATAAATTCTATTTTTAATACATGGTAATAAACATGACTTTTAATATTTGTACGGCATTTGTTTTAAAACAGAGGGGTTTCAGCTTGTGTTGGTTAACATAAAGCTATAATATATGTCACCTAAGGACAATTCAAGATTTTATATTTAAATATATGTATATGAATGCCCCCCCACTAACCCATCCCCAGTTATTGCATAATTGGAAATTGAGTCTCGTTCTCCACGTTGTTTTTGCTCGCCTTCCTTGAGATAAATAGAACAGTAATTGCAAGGTTGAATTTGATTGATCTGAGTGCATTCCCTATAGCCAGGGAGCATTGCGAAATGTGATGGGGATATTCCCTTTCAGAAAATGTGTTTTGTTGTGGAACGTGACGCTCCCAATGCAGCAGACAGTTACCCAGCGGGCACACAAAGACACCTAGGCCAGACAATGCCAGCCAGTCTGTGCTGGTAGCCTGATGGGTCTCAATCCAGCACGTATCACGTTAGCAGAGCATGGAATGTTCAGAGTGAGATGATAGAATGTAATCCAATCTAATGTTGGTCAAACCGATACTAGTTCCAGAACAGAACATTAACATCTGGGACGTGTAACGATTGCAAAATATCTGCTAAACCTCTAGCTGCTGGCCTGCAACCCATCATCTGCACCCACTCCTCTGGTTTATCAATGGTGGCCTAGCAGCAACGTGAAGCGCCACACCAGTTTAATGATAATAATAATGTGATCTTCTCTAAGACTCTCTTTCGCTCTTGTTCGGAATTAGAATTGGCGATATAATTATTTTTCAATTCCAAAGGATCAGCTTTTATATAATTTTAATGTGTGTATATATTTTAATTTTTACATGACTTTTAATTAATTTAAAAGCTTATTTACGAGTGTGTGTAATAAATATATATATATATATATGTGTGTGGATTTTGATAAACCGTGTTCGTCCAGATACCAAAATCACCAGATTATAGCCGTAGTAGCGATACCTTTTTTTATTGGACTAACATTATATTTAAAAGACTAGCTTTCGAGAGTATCCTCTCTTCTTCGGGTATAGCTTCAAGACCTGAAGAAGAGAGGGTTACACTGCCGAAAGATTGTCTTTTAAATGTAACGTTAATCCAATAAAAAAGGGTATCACTACTTCTGCTATACTCTGGTGATTTATAGAATAATTTGTTTTTTTTTACCCATTTAACATATTCTCTCATTGAAACGTAGTTTTTATTTTCTGATGCAAACAAATAGCTGGTCAGATCTCCGTTTCCAAGCTGACTGGTTATACCAGGGAGTCTTACATCCTCTCTTCTGTGTTGGTGAGGGGTTTTGCAGCTGCAAAGCAAATATTGTGTGTAGGCCTTTATCCAGACAGCAACACATTGCGTTAGCCATGCACAGTGAGACACCCTAGGCGTCATTAACCAGTGGAATACTGCAGGAATAGAACATTTTTCTGTTACATTTCCAAATCCTAAATATATATATATATATATATATATATATATATATATATATATATTTTAAACTGTGGCGTTTAATAACAAATCAGGTCTATGGAAGAGCAGAGGGATAAAAGGCTAGAAAGTAACATTTTGATTCAACCTGCTTAAAATAAAAACAACCACATGCAGACATAAAGAATGCAATGTGTTGAACAAAATTATAAAACATGGAAAAGATCTTTGTCATTTCCCGTTTCAAGAACATGCAAAAAGTGCTATTAATTTACGTAGGGCAGTATTACAATGTTGGTGCTAACGTAACCAGAGCTGTTGTAAACGTAAAACCTCCATAGGCTGTAATGGCTCTGGGAAGTTTACAACAGCTCTGGTTAAGTTAGCATCAGCTATGTAATATGGCCCATAATGTTTATAACCCCATAATCTTTATTCTTTGCTCTGTATATACAAGGTGTTTCCGCACATGCTCACGTGTTGTGGAAAATGCATCTAATTGGTTTAAAGTTTAGGTGTCCAGGAGTGTTCTCCTTTCATTCTTCAGCTCAGAAAACGGTATACATGAAATGTGTAGGCACAGGTACACAAAGGCTTGTTTGGTTTTTGTTACCTTTTGAAACCAATAACACCATGTCCAATGATTAAGACAGATATAATGTATATTCATATTCCAGATGAATAATTTAAATGTTGTTTGTGACCCTTTAGATCTCCTGATTCTACATTCTACAACGGTTTATATGTCAGAAAAATACAAAATATATATTTTTCTGTGTGAGCTTGGTTGAGCAGGTCTCTCTATGCCTCTTGTTTTTGTACGCCAAACTAGCTTTCTTATGTTCTGTATTATGTGTTTGTTCTTTACTACTCATTGTACAGCGGTGCGGAATATGCTGGCTCTATATATAATATATATATGTATGTATGCATGTATATGTAATCATGACAAGTCTTGTGAATTAGCAGAGAAACATTGTTTGGAATGTTTATGAACATTATTGTCACGTGTTTTTGTTACCAAATCTTAACATACACATGTATAGATCTTTCCATATATGTGGGTATACACATATACACATGGAAATGTGTGTGTGTGTAAAATAAATATATATATTGTTATTATATATATATATATTTTTACACACGTGTACAAAGGAGGATAGGAATGAAGTTTCTTGGAATTTCTTTCATTTATTTTATTATTCTTTTTTTTTTTGCTAAACTCACCAGTGTCTTGCAATATCAAACATCCACAGCACATGTTGATTATTGGGGCAACTGTTGAAAGAATGTCATTCCAAAATACCGTTAGTCCAGGGAAAAAAAAAAAGACAAAGTGATGCAGTAATAATCAATATGAACCTGTTTGAGCAACTGAAAGAATCTACTAAAAAAATAAATAATAATAATAATAAACCGAGAACCTTAT
Source organism: Leptobrachium leishanense (assembly GCA_009667805.1). Classification (NCBI taxonomy): domain Eukaryota; kingdom Metazoa; phylum Chordata; class Amphibia; order Anura; family Megophryidae; genus Leptobrachium; species Leptobrachium leishanense. The sequence continues at coordinate 9,282,906 of CM019071.1, forward strand.
CGTCTTTGGCATATACGTCTAATACGTTGCCAGGTTTAAGTTATTTGTTTATTTCCCCTTTTTCTTTCTTTCTATACTATATTGAACAAAAAAATAAAAATAAGACCCCCCCCCCAAAAACAAAAGACAACATAGCATTACATTTAATAAAAAGGCCCAAAATCTGTTCAGGATAAAAGAGCCAAGTGATAAAAAAAAATTACTCAACTCCCTCCATAGTTTTAAAAAAAAAAAAATAGGGAAAAAAAACAAAACGCTTCCGCAGACGTATACTGTTTAATATCACAATGTATTAAACCCTGGAAAGTATTTTCTTAGCGATTCATAAAGTACTAACTTTTTTATGTTCTATATATTTTCGTAGCGTTAAAATAATCGGGTTTAAACGGAAAATGTGCTGCTAAATTGAATATTCACAATAAATTTAATTGCCAGTAAAAAGATAAATCGACGCACTGGTGTGTGTGTGTGTGTGTTTTGGTGGGAATATTTGCATGGGATAAGCGGGAATGGTTACTCAGTCTTTGTTATCGGTCCTTCATCAGCTGAGCTTTGTTAGGTGAATTAATCCGGCGGTAATTTATTTCTAAACCTGGATTTTTCAGTAGGTAAACCTTGCGAGACCCCCAGCCAGAGAATCGAACAACAGCAGCCATCCGCTTCCGAGCCGAGCTGCCGTTACGGTTCTTTGGGTTCCCATTTCGGTGTCACTGACCCCATATAACTCAGCGCTTACTAGTCACATCTTGCGCGACGTGGCATCCTATAAAATGACCGCCTCGGCGTGAGCATCTCTTGATTCGATGAGGGAGAAAGTAGAGCGTTTCTTTGGCGTGACAAAAACGAAAGGCGAGATTGTCCACTGACAAATCCTGTTTGTGGCGACTTTTTTTCCACGGTAATTCTTAAAATCTAGTTGGGTCGGCCTACCGGGAAGCATTTTATACGCGTTATTTGCCTTTAAATGCTTTCTAAAGAGATAATCTCATCGTAGATGAAGTTTTGTTTGTTTGTAAATAAAAGATAAATTATAAAAACAATCAATTATTTATCATAAAAAAGGGAAATGTGACGACAGCTTTTTTTTTTTTTAAACACTAGAAAACATTTATCAGTATCCTTCTCAAGTCGCTATATTTTATTTATTTATCTGATGGTGACAAATGGATAGTCAGTGCCAGGTGTAAGGATGGTCCTACTGCGCAGTGATCAGTGATTAACCATTTTTCTTTTTTTTTTTTTTCGCTCCCAGACCAATTACAGAATGATCTCGTGAATTACACGTCATTATGAAAGTTTTTTTTTTTTTTTTTTCTTCCTCCATTCTTTTCTCCCAATCATTATCATGTCCTGTCTTTCACGCCGTCCGTCCGGCTACCAGATGAATTAACCCTTGAGTACTTAGAGGCTTTTGAAGTACAGACTCACAATGTGCTTTTTTCTTTTTTCCCCCCTTCTTCTTCTTCTCTGCGTGTACTGACTTAATGGAAGTGGTTGTGTAATGTGCGTAACACCCACTACATCAGGGCGAGGGGCTTAGAAATGGCAATACATTATTCATAACGGAGAGACAGGGATGCCTTTTAAAAAAAAAAATCCCATTTCTCCAGAAAAATGAGTGTGGAGATTTAATAAAATTTTTATAATGTGATTTAGAAGATATATCCTACCATGGCTTTATTTTTTTTTTAAAAAAATTTTTTTCTTCGTCCAAAGATCTCAGTGAAGTCAGGTTTCCAGGATAATACTTTTTCATTTTCCTTTTCTGATACACTAAATAACTATTAGCTTACACTATCACTAGAGAAATCTGACTGTTACCATCCCTGACTTAAAACGTCACGGTGCCCCCAGCCCTGCAGAAGAGCTGCAAGAGTCTGGCGCGGAAAGGGTTAAATGCTGCCATAAGAGTTATATTAGCTAAGAGGACCAGACTCTGGGATACAGGAAAAAGTATTTTTATTTATATACATAAAATAAGAAAATGTTTGACATACAAATAAGTTATAATTTCTATTTTCAGATATTTAAAAGTCACAAAGAATAGAAATAAATACATAAAAGATAAAAATAATGAGAAAATAATCCCCAAAATTTAAAGAGATTCCATCTAAAATAGACTACCTTAGATCACTATATCACATGGCCATCTAAACAATGGGAAGGAACTCCACAAAATAATCCTGACCACTGGTCTACGTGGGACATACACCTGATCAGGTGACCTGATCGTCAACGTATTATCTCTCTGTATGCGCATGACCATTGATTGCCCGTGAAATTGCTGTTTGACTTCCCTCTCCCCTACCCTTTTCTCTTCCGCATCTCTCTCGGTAGTGTAAAATACTAATATTAAACCTCATATATAAAAGCAAAATGAGAAAATAAAACGTTTGTATCTCAAACGTAAATAAACGCAAGTCATTGAGAATACCGCATGATTAAAAAATGTAAATAAGTTGTTGGTTGTTTTTTGTTTTTTTGTTTTTTTACCAAGAATAAAGAAAAGTGTATTAAAATAAGTTTGGGATTTCACAAAATTCTAAAGCGTGTTTAAGGGAATATATCTTCCCCTATTCTGCACATGCAAAACCCCTACAGGATCCATAAACGGGTGCCTTCAGGGTCCTTTTTATCAACCATTTCTAAAAAAAAACACCGGTTGTGTCAAAAGTAAACAAAGTGCACCGGCACGCTTACTTATATTTTATCATTTGTTATGTTTATGTATTAATTATATCAAACAAAAGCACATGTCAGTTTTCTCAAGCTGTAAATGGCAACAAAATGAAATTGTATGTAGTCACATGATCAAAGAGTTAGCGTAGTTACAATACAGCACAACTACAAGAAAAGTCTCTGATGGGGCCGAAACGTCGGGTGATTGTCCGGGATTCTTTTTATGGATATTGAATAAAGGAAATTTGCTTTTAATCTCAAGACCTCCAGTGCATCTCTCCGTCCGTTTACGCTATATATATATATATTTAATATACAGGGTAATTCAAAGAGATCTGAATTGCTGGTGAAAGGTAACCGAATGCTGAAAATCACCTTTCTTGGCCATTCAGCTATCCAGAGAGCAGGCAATTCGCCAAATCCTGGCGAATTGCCTGCACATACGGTGCCTGTTCGGTGCATGTTCGAGGGCAGTGAAATCCCCATAAAAAAGCACTGCTTCGGCTATTCAGAGAACATAAACCAGCAGTGAAAGGTTGCCGAAATGCCCTGCCATTCGGTGGTTTAATTCGGCAGGTTTATTCAGGCGAATCCCATAGGCTTCAATGTTAAATATATTCCGGTTTTAATTCAATATCTAATAAACCGTTTATTATAATATTCTGCAGTAAAGAGTCTCTTTATTTATAGATTTTTTAGGATATTTCAAGCATTTTTCTATTTTTTTTTTTTTAAGTTTGCTTACTTTTTCTGTAACAGCCCTTTTTATTATCATCCCTGGACCTCATGTGTAAATTTCAGACATTTTTTCGCTCAGTAGTTTCTTTGCAAACAGCGTTTCACTTTTCAAACATTCATGCGTACTGTTTTGCTAATTTATTCACTTCACTCTGTCTGCGGTCTCGGATTTTTCCGGCGGCTGCGCTGTGCGTGATCGGCTCCTGCTCGGGCTTTTTCCGTGGTTTTCGGCGTGTTAATCCAGATGTTTTTGTGGCTTTTCTGCGTGCATTCGCTAGGTTTTGCGGTTCGTTTTCGTCGGGTTTGTGGTAGCCTTTCCCTGCAATTCAGGGACCCTGTGGTGCTTGCTGAATACACCGCAGGGTCGCCGAAATGGGATCGGCAAAAAGGAATTGAATTGAAGAGAACGAAAAGTCACCGAACGTGCGGTGACTTTTTGCATCTCTTTGAATTACCCTGTGTATATATATATATATATATATATATATATATAGGAGTTAGAATGTTGTAGGATCCCTGAAATGTTAGATTTCAAAACGAGGGGGTATTGGTGTATAAAAGAACCCGGCGCTAAGTCTTATGATTTTCATTAGTGGCCCTAGTTCTGCATAATACATCCTGTATCACAGAGAAGCGAACATTCCTGATGACGTTCCCAACATCACTTCCAGCCAAAATTAAATTGATTTAAAAAAAAAAAAAATAATAATAATTATTTAGTAATTTTGGTTAGACCTTCCAATCCCAACGAGTAACCTTTCACTGAAAAATAATTTAAATAAACCTATATGATATCTTCATTTTAATATATTTTTTAATATTTTCCTTTTTTTTTCTTCCTTTTAATATCAAATTGTTACATTGGTGTAGGCGTCAACTAGTAAAAAGCAACATTTTAAAAAGTCGCGCGCATCATGCAATGTAGCGCAAATCAATCTCTTAATCGGGGCCCAGAGATTTCCGTGACTCAGATACAGAGAGATTAAGAAACCTGCTTTGCGGCTCCTGGTTAACATGAAGCATGAGTCAGCATTAAGCCAATAGGAACGCTTCGTACTGGATTAACAATACCATGTGCCATCTACTTAATTAATCCATTCCTAATGCAGTTTGGGAACTTCTTGAAAGATGGGGACAGAAAAAAATATATATAATTTTTAATATGATTAATTTAGTCCTATATATCTTTTTGGGGTTTTTTTTGTTAAAAAAAGTCACATTTAAAACCTTGTCTACCTCCGAAAAGGTGTTTTTTGTTGTTAATATACTATTTGTATTTCACTGCAGTCGATAGAACATTTTAATTTATCATGTATAAATCCTAATTAAAAAATTATTTTTACTCATTCATTTTGCTCAGGGAAGACTTTTATTGTTTCAAAACCACTGTTGATGGGGTGAGGGGCAATTGTTCGTTTTTTAGGTATCCAGGCATTTAATGTTAAATTCATATAGCTTCCGCCACCTGCGACTCGTCACAGGCCTTAGTATTACTTCCGTTAGGTAAAAATTCAGAATCCCTGATACAACGAGCCGCTTAAGGCTGGGGTCAGACGAACGCATTTTTAACGTGCGTTTAGGCGCACTTAATCACGGCCGCAGTAGCAGCAAATGACGGCCAATATACGAAGTACGGTCGCACGAAAGTCCGGCCGTGCAACGCAAGTGGAGAATGAACGCAGTTTTTCGAGAATGCAGAACCGCTAGTACTGACGTACAGAGTGCGCTGCGTCCGCTAGCGGCGTGTGTGCGTGATTAGGAGACGTCAGACGCTGCTAATGTCCGGCTAACATCACGTCCAGACGCAAAAAGGGTTTTATTGACGATCCGTAAAAAATCACGCACGAAAATGCGCATCATTTGACCGTTTTCCCGCATTCCGTGAAAAAATACGGCAATGCGTTAAGACGCACTTTTTGACGGTCGCTGCAAATAATGCGTTTGTTTGACCCTAGCCTTAGATGCCCGAGGAATGTTTTTGGTGCATCATAGCTGATAGGAAATTGCACAGTAAATTATATTAGATTTTTTTTTTTTTTTTTAATGAATAGAAATCATGTTCAATAAATTAGCACACAGCTGAATAGACTGAAAAATAAATAAAATATAATAGAAAAATATATATTACATATATAAAGTCATAATTAAAATTAGAAATGTACCCATTGTGCAGCGCTGCAGAATATGTTGGCAATAAATAAGTAAAAAATAATAATATATGTTCAATAATTTGCATTTTTATACATTTCCATAAAGATAAAATATCCGATGATGGCGGGATAAATAGTGGATTTCTATTGGGAATGAAATATGTTCAATAAATAGTGTTGTTCTTATTTTTAACTAGACTGAAATAGATAAACGATGGATAAAGTTAAATGATAGAGATTATAGATGGATAGAATGACATATAAGACGTATGGGTTGGTAAATAAATAGGTAAGATTGCGAAAAGATGTTATTGTTGACTCTATTCACTTTTTGTGCTCTTGCCACAACGGTGTGGCGCCAACATATGGTAACCGCAAGACTGAGTGTTAAGAGGTTGTTCTGCGCTGCTTGGCTTCGTGATTTAGCTTTGTGTGTGTGTGTGTGTATTTTTGGTTCTGAACGGAAGGTAAAAGCCCCTACCTAGAGACATGGCTGGATTGTATGGCTATATTAAGGAATTTAAATTGGAACACAGAGCTGGAAGCTCCACAAACACCACCAGGGGATTGACCAATACCGGCAATAGAAGCCAATTACCAGCAGATGATCACTTTTGGATGAGTTTCCTCCTTATACCTTTTGGCAAGCTCGCTTTATACAGAAACCCCCCTATCGCCACCAGCTTTATGTAGCAAGCGAGGCATCGGAGAATTTTGGCATTAAACACGGGAAGGAAGAACTATTGCCTTAACCTCCGCGCTGACCTTTAATTGTGCGTATCTGTGTAGGAATAAGCATTAGACCACACATTGTGACGCACCCGGAGTGTGGGAAATTCAAATTTAATTTGTGTTTTGAAGCAATGTCTTTGAATCGCGACGCTTCCCCTCGCAGTTTGAATGCGGTGTTCCATCTAAGACAGGGTTCAATAACCCAGAGGTTTTGGAACTACATATCCCATGATGCTCATCCATTCATTAGGTTGACAGAGCCTCATGGGAAATGTAGTTCCAAAACATCTAGTGCCGTATCACCTCCTTAACGCTAGCACTCACAAAAATGAGCATTAGCGCTAGGTTAATTGAGGTGATAGCGTGCCGCACACATCACCTCCCGATCGCTAACGGGTTAAAAAAATCCGTTAGTGCATCGGTATTAGGCCCCGTTCACACTGTGCGATTTATGGCACGGATTTTGACGCGACGTCGCTCTGTGTAGCTTCTCCAATGCATTTCAAAGGAGCCGTTCACATCTTGCCGCGCATGTCGCACGTCGCGTGTCGCGGTAGCATGTCGCTGGTACATGACCCTTTTTTTGCGATTTGCTATCTGCGATTTTGCGATTTGCATTGGTGGTGCTTTGCAAAAATCGCACAAAACTGCGACGTCATCGCACTATGTCGCGAATATGAAAATCGCGCGACTTTCAAATCGCACAGTGTGAACGGGGCCTTAGTGCTTTTTAGCACAAGATTACTGTACTTTGAGCTTCCCGTGTTAAGCATAGTGAGCGCTAAGAGTAAGCAATAAGTAATTAGCATTGTGATCACAAAGTCCTAACGCTAATTACTCATAGCTGCCACTAGCTAAAAAGGTTTGCTACAGCTTTTGTGGAACCAGTAGCAGCTGGAACCCCCCCAAAAAAATCAGATACTCATCACTCACCTCTCATCCCACGGCGAGAACGGCGGCCCAATCCGCTGCTTTTGGCCGCCGTGAGCAGAGTGAGACTGGGGGGAAAAAAGTCCCTGATCTCCCTCTGCCGACCTGCAGTATCTCGCAAGAGGCGAGAGATCCTGCCGGTCATGTGACCCAGCAGCAGCAGCAGCCCCCATGGAGTGTCCTGCTAAGATCACTAGCATGAGCAGCTGGTTTCATTAGGGTGTTCTCGCATAGAGAAAGTGTATTAATTATACAAAAGGATGTTTAGGAAATTCAGTGCAAAGTAAGCATTTTCTTTAATCAATAATCAAGTGTGTAATGAAGTGAGGAGTGTGGATCTTCACTTTTATTTTGATCAAGCTATGGAGCCTCTTGAACTGGGATTTGCAACTTTGGCCCTCCAGATGTTTCAGAACTACACTTCCCATGAGGCTCAACTCACCTAATGAGTGGTTGAGCATCATGGGTTTGGTTGCCAGATCAGCCATGTTTTTTAGGATACATATACTTTATTCATGCTGATGGGCAGTGCATGAAAAATGCAAACCCGTAGCATGTAGAATCCATATATACAGGTGACCTGCCTGGATTTCCCTACTGCCTCATATGCATTATACATGTTGCAGGGCAGCCCCTTTCCCTGTGCTCCCCTCTGCATGAAATAGTAATATGTGTCCAGGAAAACATGGCCGACCTGGTAACCGTAGTCATGGGAGATGTATTTCCAAAACATTGGAAAGGTCGCTGACCCCTGACATAGAAAGTGACGTGTAGGTAAAGTTTTAAATGGGGGACAGGTAGAGGAAACTTGTCCAGGATTAGGGTATATTTAGGGGACTCTTTATACACCATTTCACCTCACACCAAGCTAAATGCTATACAAATGCGTTGCAGATTTGTTTTTACGTGTCTAGGAGGCTTTATTTTTTAACAATCTTTGTCATTACATTTGTGCAGGAGCTGTTAATCTATTCTATTTGCCATCCCCTGGGCCGTGCATACATTCAGACACCTCTTTTCAGTCTGAATTGGTAGAATTTAGTCTTTGTATTTTATATTGTGAGTGTATTGGGGGGGGGGTGGCTGGTCATATCATGCGATGTTTGTGCCTATTTCATCGTATACCTGTGTGCGTTTGCGTGTGCATGCCTGTGGAAGATACATGTGGAGGCTGAAGGCAGCCATTTTGTTTGGTATATTGTTTTGGAGGGGGAAATGTCACCAAATAATGCTCCTCTTTCCATCACCTCAGGTTCATCATTCCAGGGTCCTATTTAACCATTGCCCTCCAGAGAGCTCCAGGAGGTTGCATACAGCAAGTAGGTGGGTTACCCTCATAAGAGCAATCATTAGGGTAGGCCTGGGGTTGCCAGGTCGGCCATGATTTCCTGGACACACATTATAACTTTATTCATCGGGAAAACACAGGGAAGGTGCAGACCTGCAACATGTATAATTCATATGTTGCAAGACTAAGGAAATCAAAATACCTAATTAATGCAGGTCACCCAGGATTCCTCTGATATAAAGATAGAAAGATATATCTAAATCCCTCCCATGATAACATATGAATTTCACAAACTGTAGGGTTGCATTTTTCATACTATGCCCTTCAGCATGAATAAATGTAACTGGGAAAACATGGAGAATCTGGCCATACTATACTACTATCGGACAGAAAATGTTATGACAGGTTTATGCATTATATGAACTCTATCTGTAACAAAATCATCATTACTTTACTCAAGTCAGGTGTTTTAACTCTTTAAAAGAACATTACTTGGAGAGTGGAGCATTTATTATTAAGAGTTCATCAGCCCTTTATGAAAAATGCATGTTCAGGTTAAGTGACAGCATTTTATATATGTGTATATATGTATGTATTTTGAAATCTCAGACCTAGACCAAACACAAACAAGGTTATAAGATGATGAAGAAATGATAATGTTCTAGTTTGGTCATTTTTCAGCATCGTGTTGTAAGTTATTAGTTCCCAACCCTGGTCCAGACCTCAGGTCCCCCTAACAGGTCAGGTTTTAAGGATTATCTTGGGGAAATGCAGACTGAATCCTGCAATCACTGAGCAGGAAATCATATCACCTGCTGTGCTTCACATATCCTGCAAACCTGGCCTGATAGGCTGAGGTCACACGAGCACAGACAGAATGTCCGTGAGAACGGGTGTTCTCTCCGCTCCCACGCCCGTGTGGCCACCTCGCTTAGCAGATGTTAACCTATGGAGGCTCGCGCTTTGAAGGTCCGTCGAACGTCCGTCGTAGCTTTTTGACAGGGAGGGTTTCAGCACGGACGCACTCAATGTGCTCCTGTGAACGCGGCCTTAGGGGGACTTTATCAACAGGGTTGGGAAACAATTATTGCAATCGGTGATAGCTAAATCCACAGGGTGAGCAGCCCCTCAAGTAGGGTTAACCACAAACCATCACTTTCAGGGTAATTCAAAGAGATCCGAATTGCCTGAGAAAGGTAACCGAACGCTGAAAATCAGCGTTCGGTTACCTTTTTTGGCCATTCGGCTATCCAGAGAGCAGGCAATTCGTCAAATACTGGCGAATTGCCTGCACATACGGTGCCTGTTCGGTGCCTGTTCGAGGACAGTGAAAACCCCATGAAAAGCACTGCTTCGGCTATTCAGAGAACACAAACCAGCAGTGAAAGGTTCCCCTAATGCCCTGCCATTCGGTGGTTTAATTTGGCAAGTTTATTCAGGAGAATCCCATAGGCTTCAATGTTAAAAATATTCCCGTTTTAATTCAATATCTAATAAACCGTTCATTATAAAATTCTGCAGTAAAGAGTCTCTTTATTTATAGATTTTTTTAGGATATTTTAAGCATTTTTCTGTTTTGTTTTTTTAAAAAGTCCGATTTTTTTTTTTTATTATTATTTTTATTTTTTAAGTTTACTTATTTTTTCTGTAACAGCCCTCTTTATTATCATTAATTGGATCTCATATGTGAATTTCAGACATTTTCGCTCAGTAGTTTCTTTGCAAACAGCGTTTCATTTTCAAACATTCAAGCAAACTGTTTTGCTAATTTATTCACTGCCTTGTCTGCGGTGTCAGCTTTTTCCGGCGGCTGCGATTGGCTCCTGCTCGGGTTTTTCCGTGGTTTTCGGCAGGTTAATCCAGATGTTTTTGCAGGATTTCGGCGTGCATTCGCCGGGTTTTGCAGCTATTTTTCGGCGGGTTTGCGGCAGCTTTTCCCTGCAATTCGGGGACCCTGTGGTGCTTGCTGAATACACCGCAGGGTCGCCGAAATGGGATCGGCAAAAGGAACCGAATTGAAGAGAACGAAAAGTCACCGAACGTGAGGTGACTTTTCGAATCTCTTTGAATTACCCTGTTTGTGTGCTCTATGTCCTGTACACGTATCAAAAGTCCAAAAATATAAATGGGGACTTAAACTTTGAAATAACAGGATCAGTTTACTCCCCGTGTGCGTATTTATGGATACCTGGATAAATAGAAGAATATTGCTATCTGTAGGCTCTATGCTCCTCAAACAGCACTGAAACGTGTTTTTTTTTTTCATATTGCCTATTTATTTTTTTTGTTTGTAGATGCCTTTGTATATTATATTACATTTTAGTAATATAAAATCAGTAAGTGTTTCACAGGTCATGGGTTATTCCCAAATCATATCGGTTGAGCACCTGTAATCCGGGATGCTTTAGCATTGTGTATTCTTCTTAATTGGACATGAGAATACTTTGTTATAGAGGAGGAGATAGATAGCGGTGGGAGAGCTTCCAGCTGCTGCAGTGTACTGCAGCCTTCCTTCACGGCAATGCTGCCCAGAGCCAGCGGGACTCTGGGCAGCATGTCACAAGCTGGGGCTGTCCAGAGGCATGGTATGCTCCAGGCAGCGCACGGAAGTGTTTTTTCCAAGTAGCAGTACTGGTCAGGAGCGCTCCTGATACAGAATTAGCAAAATCCGAAAAGGCTCTGAAAATTCTGGTTTTAGAATTCCGGATAAGATTATAGATGATATTGTGTGTTTTTTGTTGTTGTTGTTTTTTGTTACAGGGTGCTCTACCTGTAATACCATTAATGCGACGTAATCCAGAGGTTATAGAGCATAGCATTTTACTCTCCTTTCTATGCTTACATATACCAGTAAACAAATTGCAATGTATGTGGGGCCAGGTGCAACGTAAAACGCGGAGTAACTTTTTTTTATAGATTTACGTGTTTTTAGAGAACACTTTTAATACGAATTTAATCAATATAAATTTTGTCAGTACACTTACACACATATAGTACAAAATATGGATCCGTGCTGGGCTGTCTGTGTGGCATAGGACGAATGTGTCCGCGGGAGGTGGAAATGAGGAGCTGAGTGGGCTGGGAGTGAGCATTGTTGATGGAGGAGTAAGTTGGGATAGTGAGTGTATTTGTATGGTTGGCTGAGCGAAGTGGACAGAGTGGTTGGCTGTGTGATCAAAGGGACCATATGAGTGTGAGGTTGTCAGTTTTGAGTTAGAAGGGAGTGTAATGTTGTTGGGAGTGCACTCTGCACACACACTACACCAGGGGTCAGCAATCTTGTCCCTCCAGATGTTTTAGAACTACATTTACCACAAGGCTCTGCCAGTCTAATGAGTACCTGTGCATCATGGGAGATTTAGTTTCAAAACATGTAGTGCCAAGGTTGCATTGCACACTGCATATACTACAAGCAATGTATACAGTGTAAATACACAGGTGTATACACTATACCCATACAGCACCCACAAGTAAATACACACTGCACATATACAGCACCTCACATACAATGTACACACATACTTCCCATTCAGTAGTCACCACACTGTGGCCCCTATTACACTCCTCGTGCAGCGCAATTTGTTTTTGCGCACGCAAAAAAAACGTTAGCGCGCGCAAATTAACGCTGTATTACGATCCGAGCGCATTTTTTCAGCCTTCAATTTTTTCGAGCGCAAATCCGATGTGCGAAGCCAGGCGCAAATGACCATTGCGTGCAGGAATCGGTGGGAAGACTGGATGAATCCCGTGAAAAAACAATCAGAATTAAGAACCACCATTTGCTAGGTTTCAGTTGTTGCGCCTGTCAAAGTCAATCTGCGTATATGTGCTGCCACAAAAATAAAAAATTTAACAATTTACTAATTGTTTGGGTATGTGTAGAATGTGTAACTGTACTGTGCTGTATTTTTTTTTGTGCAGGTTCATTTAGTTTCCGCCAGAACGTTCAGATTGTAAGTTAACACCAGGTTTTCAAAGACGTTAAAATGATGCACACAAACATCGTGCATTACATTTTGCGCTAAGATTGTAATACCATGCGCGCATACGTGTACTAGCGCATTGGCGTTCACAATGTTAAGTATAGGATGCGCGCAGGAACTTGCGCTCGCGCTGGGTTTGCGCAGGGTCACTCACGTTGGATGTTAATGCGCATCGTTTGCGTGATCGTCGTAATATGACGTTATGCACTAATGGTTTTTTCCTCGACCAAATGCGCTGCGCGAGGAATGTAATAGGGCCCTGTGTGTGTGTATATATGTGTGTGTGTGTATATATACAGTTGTGTTCAAAATTATTCAACCCCCACTGAAATTGAGTGTTTTGGCCAGTTTGACATTGATTTTGATCATTCAGTCATCTTGCTTACAATTAAATCAAAGAGGCACGTGTAGGTCAGACAAATATAACATAACATTTATAATGAAATAACCACAAATGTCTTTTCTGTGCTCACATCATTATCAGTTTTATTCAACCCCCAAGTGACATTCAATCTTAGTACTTAGTACAACATCCTTTTACAGTTATAACAGCTTTTAAACGTGAAGCATAGCTTGACACAAGTGTCTTGCAGCGATCTACGGGTATCTTCGCCCATTCGTCATGGGCAAAAGCCTCCAGTTCAGTCACATTCTTAGGCTTGCGCACTGCAACTGCTTTCTTTAAGTCCCACCAGAGGTTCTCAATCGGATTTAAGTCAGGTGACTGCGATGGCCACTCCAAAATGTTCCAGCCTTTAATCTGCAACCATGCTCTAGTGGACTTGGAGGTATGCTTGGGATCATTGTCCTGTTGAAAGGTCCAACGTCTCCCAAGCCTCAGGTTTGTGACGGACTGCATCACATTGTCATCCAATATCTCCTGGTACTGAAGAGAATTCATGGTACCTTGCACACGCTGAAGCTTCCCTGTACCTGCAGAAGCAAAACAGCCCCAAAGCATGATTGACCCCCCGCCATGCTTCACAGTAGGCAAGGTGTTCTTTTCTTCATAGGCCTTGTTCTTCCTCCTCCAAACATAGCGTTGATCCATGGGCCCAAACAGTTCTAATTTTGTTTCATCAGTCCACAGAACACTATCCCAAAACTTCTGTGGTTTGTCCACATGACTTTTGGCATACTGCAGTCGACTCTTCTTATTCTTTGGAGACAGCAAGGGGGTGCGCCTGGGAGTTCTGGCATGGAGGCCTTCATTACGCAGTGTGCGCCGTATTGTCTGAGCTGAAACTTCAGTACCCACATCTGACAAATCTTTTCTCAGTTCCTCAGCAGTCACACGGGGACTTTTCTCCACTCTACGCTTCAGGTAGCGCACAGCAGTCGAAAGTCAGCATCTTATTTCTGCCACGACCAGGTAGCGTTTCAACAGTGCCCTTTGCCTTGAATTTGTGAATGATGCTTCCTATGGTCTTTCTTGGTATGTTTAACATCTTTGCAATCTACCTATAGCCATTGCCCTTCCTGTGAAGAGTAATCACCTCTTCTCTTGTCTTCCTGGACCATTCTCTTGACTTCACCATGTTTGTAACCACACCAGTAAATGTCTAGAAGGAGCTGAGTATCACAGTCATTTTAAAGCTGCCTAATTGGTGCTTATTATGCTTTATTGCTGCTCCGTGACATCCACAGGTGTTTTCAATACCTGATTGAAAACACTTGAATGAACCTCTGTTCTTCAGAGTGGTAGTCTTTAAGGGGTTGAATAATTGTGTCAATGAAGAATTCACAAAAGAAACATTTACTACTGTATTACAAAACCAATTGATGTCATTTTAGTTGCATATGGTTCTTTAAAAAGTCCTTGTAGGATTTCATTCTGAATACAATTACAAATGTACACTAAATTCCCTAAAACCCTTTACAGCATTGGAGGTTGAATAATTTTGAACACAACTGTATATATATATATTATTGGATACGCTGTGTTAGTCCAGATGCCAAAATCACCATAGTGTAGCAGAATGTAGCGATACCTTTTTATTTGGACGTTATACTAGAGTATAGCTTTCAGACCTGAAGAAGAGAGGTATAGTCTCGAACTTTGTCTTTTAAATGTAACGTTAGCCCAATAAAAAAAAGGATCGCTATGTACCGCTATACTCTGGTGATTTTTATTTTTAAATATATATATCTATATCCAAGCACTTGGATTTCATAAAACGGTTTCTTTTCACTTGTTTAAAGAACAAAATCACATGTAAAACCACAGAGGGGTCAGCAGGTAACCTGAACCCAACACACAAGAAAAATGAGAAGAAAAAACCCTAGGTAAAACGCACCTAGAGAAAGGAGAACCCCCCCCCCAGGTAAAACGCACCTAGAAAAAGGACTCACCAAACCATCTTGAATCAACGAATATACAAAAGACAAGTACAAACGCCCTCTAATGGACGCATCAATAAATTCCAAGCAGCCAAAAAGATGCGCGTTATTCCAGGCTCACCATTATCACGTGGATATAGCTGCGGGCAGTAACAATATTACTTTCTGCACCGAGACAATATTGTATTACTTAAGTAACCTCTGGATACTCTCCAGTGCAATTTCTGTCTGTGCGGAGCATTTCCCGTTCCCATGAAGGATCGGCTAGGGACACATTTAAAAATATTCCTATTGGTTTTTTTTTTCTTGTACTTTTTGTATACACAGTCTCAGTCACACCCTGCTACTATATTCAGATACACCTGCCTGTTTTTCTACGGATTATCACCCTGAAAGAACGTTACACACACACTCCTTTATGTTTACTGTTGTGACTTTATGTTGTTTTACACGGTATCTTTACATCCGCTCTGCAACGTTGCCATTGCCTTGTCGTCTGTTTTACCGACAACAACGAGGAATCAGAGGGAATTTATCTTTGTTTATATACTATTATAAGGTGTTCTAATATGTTGTTTGGAAGGTCCAGTCCTACAAAAAGAAGGGTGGGAACATACCAAGTTTTCTGTCTTTTACTTAAGGCCAAATTACGATTCTAGCGGTAAAACGGGGGTGCTAGGGTGGAAAAACTGCGCTCGTAGTTTTCCCTCTAGCACGCCAGTTTTACCGCTAGATTACAATGCAGGCGCTAAAATAGCTGCCTGCATTGTTAGCGCGCGCTATGCCCCGGGATGCGCGCGGTCTGCTGAGCGCCGCCGCGAGCATCCTCTCAATGGAGTCCATAGGACTCCATTGAGCCAGACGCCGGTGGTCACATGACCTGCCAGATCTCACCTCGCGAGATCCGGCCTGTCAACGTGGTGACACGCAGGTGGAGACTGGGGGGACTTTTCCCCCAGTCTTTTCCTGCTCCCACCGGACTGAGGAGGCGGTTGGAGCCGCGGTCCTTGCCACGGGACAGGAGGTGAGTATACAATTATTTTTTTTTGTTTTTTGGCTGGTGTTAATGGATTCTGCAGAAGCGGAATCCATTAGCACCAAGTCCTGGCTCTGGTTAACTTTTTGTTAACCGCAGTCGGACGTTAATCAGCGCTAGTAGATTGTAATCCTAACGCTGATTAACACTTTGCGCTCCCATGTTAAGTATAGGGAACGCAAAGTGCAGTAACCTCGCGTAGAGAAGCGCAAGGTACCAAACGCAAACGGGTTACTTAACCCGTTAGCGTTTGGAATGTAATTTGCGGTAACTACTTGGGCTAACATTAACGGTCACGCAGGTGAGCACTAACGTTAGCGCCAAGTATGTAATTTGGCCCTTAGCATTTAACATCTCACACATAACACAAACACTCACGCATATCTGGTATATTTATGTATGTGGATTTAAGCAAAAATGTGAGCAAAATTTAATAAATCCAAACAGGGAAAACCAGAAAAATTCTCCCATTTATCTCACTTTCCAAATCAGCTATTATGACTTAGAGTTTTCACTTCTCCAAAAGTTCTCCAGAATTTCACCTTTTTCTGAATAACCCTGCAAGCTTTATAATGTGTGGGTCCAATGGATTCCCTCTGCAAAAATAGTGGAGTAACTGCATTGCCACGCATTCCCCCTCGACGTGACCCCTGGTTGTGTGGTTCTTTTGTAAAAGAAAGCTTTAACCCACAGCCAATGGTGTAGCCAGGTGCCCCCGGGTGCCTTTCAGCCGGGGGTGCAGCAGCCCTGCCGCTCATGTGGGTTACACCAGCCAGCCGCGAGATTGTCTAGTTCACGTGAACTCCACGAGATTGCGGCTGGCTGGTGGAACCTACGTGAGCGGCAGAGCTTCTTGCCGACGGCTGCTCGTAGGATGAAAAGCACGTGGCCGCCGGCAGAGGAGAAGTGAGCTGGGGCAATATATATCTGTTTGAGCTGCCGTGGGCAATATATATCCATGTGTGAGCTGCTGGAGGCAATATATATCTGTGTGAGCTGCTGGGGCAATATAAATCCATGTGTGAGCTGCTGGGGGCAATATATATCCCTGTGTGAGCTGCTGGGGGCAATTTATATCCATGTGTGAGCTGCTGGGACAATATATATCCATGTGTGAGCTGCTGGGGGCAATATATATCATGTGTGAGCTGCTGGGGCAAAATATATCCCTGTGTGTCAGGAATCAGTCCCAGACTAAGCCTGTGCCAGCACCTAATCCCTGGCAAACCTTTATTTATTTGCATTTGCTTGTCATTAACCTGCTTATATTTGTATACAGGTTTCAGGATCCTCTCTGGCCGTTCATCTCTTATCGTGGTGCCTTCAGGTGTATGCCATGACTCTTAATGAAGCCTGTTTAAAAGAGGGATCCACCCTTCCATCAGGGCTTCAACATTAACGTTCTGGATGTGCAAGCAACCAGTCCAGTTCCTGAAGCTCTATACCATTTGAACCTGAACTCCTCCTGTGATCTTGGAAAGTGCACCCCTGCTTTTGACCATCCTCACTGGCAAGTGCACCCCCGCTTTTGACCATCCTCGCTGGCAAGTGCACCCACTCTCAAGACTCCTCGCTGGCAAGTTAAACTCTGCTTTCCAGCAAACCCTGGAACCAGCATACAGTCTATTACTTGCATCATATAGACTCTGATACGTTTATTACCTGCTGTGTTTATGCTATAAATAAACCTTTTATGCCTGGTAACCTACGTGACTCCTCCATTCACTGCATCATGGGCTCACTTCACCAGCCGTTGCACTCCATTCCTGACACTGTGTGAGCTGCTGGGGTCAATTTATATCCATGTGTGAGCTGCTGGGGCAATATATATATCCATGTGTGAGCTGCTGGGGGCAATATATATCTTGTGTGAGCTGCTGGGGCAATATATATCCATGTGTGAGCTGCTGGGGGCAATATATATCCATGTGTGAGCTGGTGGGGCAATACATATCCATTTGTGAGCTGCTGGGTCAATATATATCCATGTGTGAGCTGGTGGGGCAATACATATCCATTTGTGAGCTGCTGGGTCAATATATATCCATGTGTGAGCTGCTGGGGGCAATATATATCCATGTGTGAGCTGCTGTAGGCAGTATATATCATGTGTGAGCTTCTGGGGGCAGTATATATCATGTGTGAGCTGCTGGGGGCAATATATACCCATGTGTGAGCTGCTGGGGAAATATATATCCATGTGTGAGCTGGAGGCAATACATATCCATGTGCGGTGTGTATGAGTGTGAGTTTTATTGCTCTGGAGCTCTGTGATACACTCATACACACTGGACAATACTGTGAGTTCTATTGCTGTGGAGCTCTGTGATACACTCATACACACAGCACATTACTGTGAGTTTTATAGTTGTGGAGCTCTGTGATACACTCATACACACCATATGCAGCCAATGAGGCAAGTGTCACGTCGGCTATCTTGGCAAAACCTGCCCGTCAGTAAGCAGTTAATGATGCTCTCCTGTTAACCTGTTTAATGTGTTGCACCTTTCCAATTGTTATTGAAAAAAATAGTTATTATATTTTGGGGGGGGGGGTTAAATATTTGAAAAATTTATATGCTTTAGTGATTATTTTTGGTTTGGGGGGTACTAAAGAAAGACTTGCCCCCAGGCGCCACATGATCTCGCTATGCCCCTGACCACAGCCTACTGTCCTCGTATTACATTTGGGACCAAAAATATGGTGAAAGGCAGAAGTTGAGAAGAACTGTGGGTGGTCATCAGACCTGAAGATAGACCTTTATCTCTTTGAGATGTTCAATCTCTTAAAGATTTTAGTTATGGCACTTTATAAGCTGAAGTTGGATGTTGATGATGCTTAGTCATAAACACTCAACACCATAACGAGCTAAATTCGATTTGAGAACTATAAAGGACCATGTTCGTAGGCACAGAAGCAAGTTTCTAGACAGTTCTTCAGAAACTGTTGAGCAAAATGGAGAAAAAAAAGTTCTTCATGTGACAGGGTAACGGACCAGCTCTCGCAGAACTTACCAAGGTCCTACAGGGTGACTCATATAAAGCCAAAGTTTTTGTTGTAGATCTTAAATGAATAAATGGGTATTAATGAGATTTTGAGGAAACGTATTTCCTCTTATGTTGAGCTCATCCCGTCAGCAGTCCTGGAACTGGCCGCCATTTCCTGTTTGGTACATGAGTGCTATTCTGGTGGCTGTGCTGTTGTCATGGTTGTGCTGCTATATAGTAGCCTCTTTGAGCATATGCTGGAATGGGACGTGCTCAACATAAGCGGAGGTAAGTTTCCAACACTCTCATTAATTTCCTTGATTACAACCTATTATGAAAACTGGTTGTGGGACTGTATGAATCACCCCACAATATTGGGTATTATTCTTGGTATGAAAACCATTCAGCTCTCATTGAAGTGTAACATGAGATCGACTGATATGTTGCTATCTTTTGCCAACCATCTTCAAAATGCATTATAGATTATAGAGAGAAATATTTATACACTCTAGTAGGACGATGTGGCTTTATCATCAGTGAACCTTTAGTATGACATTAATATCCGATTTCTAAAGAAACCGCTACATACGCAAGAACACATAGCGCTAGACTGTCCTTCAGAATCTTTTTGACCTCAATCCAACATAACATTGTGTAGTGTAGACAAGTAAAGCAATCCAGAAACCTGGTAGAAGTATGATAATCCAACCCATGGCTAAATGGTTCCAAATAAGATACCAATTTTTATCCATTAACCCCCCTCACTACCGAGATCAAGATATCTCCAGCTTCAAAGGCACCATCTGGTGCCCCGATATCTCGATCTGGTGATCTGCAGTCCAAAAGCAAATTATTTTCATTTACTTTTGGACTGCAGAAGGTGCCCCAAAGGTTTTAGCCCAATGGGCATAATGCCCAAAGAGCTAGAACTGTGTAAAATCGTCTGATGATGCCCTTACATTTGGCTTTCAGCAGCCGCTGCAGGGGAAAAAAAGAAGAAACTAGACCTGCAGCTCAAACTGCTGTAACTCAATTTGGCAGTAGATGGCGCCATCTACTGGCCAAAATCGGTTATTTACAGTAAGAAATACAATGGGAATATGCCCAAATATTTCTTAATGTATAATTAATTTAAAATGATTTTTTTTTTTTTAAAAAAAAACCACTGGTTTCTGACAATGTTTTTTTGGAAAATCACTTGCTAGTGAATGGGTTAAATATCATAAACGGGGTCAGTTATTAACCCCATATGAGTATGGGAGAAAAAAAAAGTAATAATGCAATACCATGTAAAAATCTTAGAGTGAATGACAACATTCAACATATTTTTTCATTGAACTGGATGGAAATTTTAGGTCAAATAGCTGAATTTGAAAATTTTTACCAATTCCAATTTCTTTTATCAAATTTTATAAAAAAAATTTACATTGTGGGCTCTATTACATTCTTTGCGAAACGTTAACGCATGCGCAAAAACGCATTAACGGGAAGGGAAAAATCCTTCGCGCAGAACGTCGTATTACAATGTCCGCGCAGAAAATGTGCGTTAACGTCGAACGTGGGTGGACCTGCGCGAACCCTTTGCGAGCGCAATGTACTTTGCGCGTCCAATACTTTAACATTGTGTGTGCAAATGCGTTTGTGCGCTGGTGCTCGCAAGGTATTACAATCTTAGCGCAAAATTTAACGCACAGCGTTCGCGCATAATTTTAACGTCTTTGAAAAGCTGGTGTTAACGACAATTCTGAACGTCCTGGCCGAATCCAAATACACCAGCCCAAAAAAAAAATACAGCAAAGTATAGTTACACATTCTACACATACCCAAACAATAAAATGGAGAAGTTGTGCGTGTTATTATTGCTGCAGCATATATGCGCAGATTGACTTTGACAGGCTCAAAAACTTAACGGGAGACAATTGTGGTTCTTAATTCTGATTGGCTGAATCGCGTGAAAAAACAGTCCGCACACCGATTTCTGCGCTCAGCGTTAATGCGCGTGCGTTTTTGCGCATCTTTTTTTACGTGCGTTATTTTTTGAGGGATGAAAAAATGCGCTCGGATTGTAATACCAGCGTTAATTTACGCTCGTCGACGTTTAATGCTGCGCGCAAACAAAATAGCGCTGCGCGAGCATTTTTGCGCAAAGAATGTAATAGTGCCCCGTATGTATAGTGGAAAGTGTATAACATAGTTGTAAAAGGTACAATAGCCTTATGAACATGAATGGAATGCTTTTCCCAGGCCAGGATGCATCAACACTAATGTTACAGCCGGTTACGGAACTCCGGTATTCTTTTACCTTTAATGTTTTGCAAAATATAAATACAGTAATACATACATTGACATATCCTGCGATCTTGCAGATACAAACCATGTATGGATGCCTATCTAGATTGAGAACTTGCTACTCTGACATACATAGTATTTACAGTTTATGAATAGGTTAGGTAGGACTGCCGATATAATCATCTGTTTGCATCTTCTCTCACACTACCATTTTGTGTATATCTATATATAACAAAACACTTCCACATCAACAGATATATTCAACAATGCATGTGTATTATGTTCTTTCGGATGCCCATCCTTCATCCCATGGGTTCCCTTAGCAACAGCTTCAAGGGCAGCTTTGGTTTTTGAAACCTCCTAGCTACCTCCTAGCTTTTTGGAACCTCCAAATACTCATTCTTTCAGTTTTTAACGCCTTTTTACTACAGGTGTAAGGCAAGGCCCATAGGTAAGGTTTAAAATCAAATTAAAAAATGTTTCACCCACTTCTCAAACACCTCCAAATATCATGTTCTTTCAATGTAGCCAACCGCTCAAGTGACAAATGCCGTTGACTGACTTCCCACCTTCGAATGTGACGAACATGTCGGCAAGCTCAACGAAAGCAGTTTGTTTGTTTTGCGTTCAACAGACTCGGAATCCACAGGGCACACTTCTTGGTGAAGTCCAACTCCTTATGAAGAATCCTCAACATACTAGTTTTTGGGATGTTGGACTCTTCCACAAGCTTTTCGAGAATGATCAAGAAATTCCTTCGTCTTGGCCACCACGGTCACATCCATGGACATGCTTGGCTGTCCCTCTCTTGGTGTATCACAGATGTCAAAATGCCCAGACCTGAATCTACTAAACCACTTGTGGACCTTCTGGAGACCTGGTGCTTCATTACCTAGATGGGTTCTAAGGTCTTCAATCGACTGTTTCATGGAGAAACCACGCTGAAATTGGTAGAGCAAGGGTGGATAAAATAGAAGGATCGTCGACATAAATGTCTACAGACATTAAACGAATAGGGCTCTATTACATTCTTCATGCAAAAACGCGTGCAGAACACGTGAATTTTTGCGCGAACCGTTAAATGTTAACGCGCGTAAAACAATGCTGGTATTACAATCTTTGGCGCATTTTTCATCCATCAAAAAATAACGCGTGTAAAATGGACGTGCAAAAACGCACGCGCAGCAACGTTACGCGCAGAAATCAGTGTGTGGACTGTTTTTTCACGCGATTCAGCCAATCAGAATTAAGAACCACAATTGTCTCAAGTTTTTGCGCCTGTCAAAGTCAATCTGAGTATATATGCTGCAGCAATAATAAAAACACACACAACTTCTCCATTTTATTGGTTTGGGTATGTGTAGAATGTGTAAATATACTTTGCTGCGTGTTTTGTTTGGGCTGGTGTATTTGGTTTCGGCCAGGTTGATAGAATTTGCCATTAACACCAGCTTTTAGGAGTTGCTAAAATTATGCGCGCAAAGGCTGTGCGTTACAAACTGCGCATAGATTGTGCGCTGGTACGCGGATGGTATTACAAACGCATTTGTGCTCACAATGTTAAGCATAGGATGCGCGCAGTACAGTAAGCTCGGGCAGGTTCACCCGCGGTTGACGTATACGTGCGTTTGTTGCGCTGACATTGTAATACGACGTTCAGTGCAAAGGGTTTTGCCCCTCGCGTTAATGCGTTTTTGCGCACGCAAACATTGCGTGAAGAATACAATAGGGCCCATACTGTATTAAAATAGAGTTCCCTTATTTTTGCTCTTAAATAATTTGGGCAGATGCTTCTTACAGCCTCTGCCTGATTATTTTTAATTTATATTTTTAGGTGATTTTACTCTCATTTTCTCCCTTGCCGAGCGCAGCTCCTCCTCTTCGGCTCAGGGACTCTCGAACCCGGAAGTCCCTGAAACTTTTCTGTGGAATTTGTGTTCCTGTAGTGTAGGAACCTGCTACAGGACTTAGGCTGGGGTCAGACCAGCGCACTTTTAACGTGCGTTCTGGCGCACATAATTACAGCCGCACTAGCAGCAGATGACGGGCAATGACGGCCAATATACGATGTACGGCCGCACAAAAGTCCGCCTCTGCAACGCAAGTGGAATTTGAACGCATTTTTCTGAGAACGCTGAACCGCTAGTACTGACGTACTGAGTGCACAGCTGCGGCATAGCGGCGTGTGTGCGTGATCAGGAGACGTCAGACACTGCTAATGTCCAGCCTACATAACGTGCAGACGCAAAAAGAGTTTTATTGACGATCCGTACAAAATCACGCCCGAAAATGCGCGTCGTCTGACCGTTTTTGCGCATTCCGTGAAAAAATACGTCAATGCGTTCGGAAGCAGTTTTTCACGTTCGCGGGGGAAAATGCTTTCGTCTGACCCTAGCCTTAAGCACTTTACGTGACGCAAATTCTGCAGGGTCTGCGCAGAATGATAGATCGGAGTTGCGCTTATGCACAGATCCGATTCATCAGCTGCCTCTCTGATAACGCTTGCTACCACGATTGGTCTCAGAGATGGTGACTTCTCGACACGCTCTCCGCATGCTGACGATCTGGTGACCTGCAGCCAGAAAATTAAAAAATCCCGGCTGCTGGTGATGCTGGGTTGGTTGGAGGTAACTCCAACACTTCACCTAGCGTTTCTGACAGATTGGAGCTGGGGGGGGGCACTCCTCACATCCTGACCACGGAAACTATAAAGTGGTCAGGATGAGTAGCGTGTCCCTTTTTCTGCATCTTAAGACTTTCATTTGACTCTCCCACGCGATGTATGATGATGCAATCGCCTGTGTGTGAAGTATCAAGCTATAGATCGAAGGATTCCGGAATCTCGACGTAAGAAACGTTGTAACAGTGTATGACATATTGACAGCAGATGTTCTTTTTTTCACGCTCAAAAATCCACCAGCGACGTTTCATCCCTGGATCTCTGCAACCCCCTCCTCGATTTATAGGATGCTTTCAGGTTCACAAATATTAATGAGAGTTGGCCTCGCATCTCCAACCCCTAGAACCCGCTGCGGCTGTACGAGCTGAGCCTTTCTAATCATAATTCAGCAGCAGTGGGTTTTTATAGGAAGAAATATTGCTGGTGCATTAGAAAGTCAGGTCACGTGGAAGAGAAAACAGGAGCAAGCAAAGCCTTTTCACCTCTGGGTCAAGAGATCAGCTCCAGGCACAATTAGGAGAAATTGAAAGCTTCTGTCGTCTTCTAAATTCAATTCACATAAACACAGCGGTGACAGATTCCCAGCATCCAGGACGCACCATATCTGTAAATTACGCCTTCGCTTCCACAACCGATATTGAATTTCCCATTGGAAACATGAAGTTTGCATGAAATAACAGGTCAACATACAATAAACATTGCGGGATGCGGGAAAGGCGTCCCCGTTGTTTGATTTAGGCCTCAGATGGACCATATGGCTTATTGCGTGGACCGCTGTGTTTCATTTTATTATTTTTCATTTATTTATTTGAAGAATGAGATTTCTATTAGATAACTGTCACGTTGACCTTTTTAAAAGCGCAAATAAATTACTGGAACTACCATTTAAAGAGAAGATTTAAGGTATGCGTGTAATATATATATATATATGAGAGAGATATTACATGTACTTATTTTTTTGAGAAAGGATTTTACCAGGAAGGATACATTGAGATTTCTCTCGTTTTCAAGTATGTCCTGGGTGGCGCGTATGTACCGTTGGGTGTCTTGGCCAAGGACACTTACTGGAGAGGTGCTCTTGCCGGGATCGAACCTGGGTCTCCAGTCTCTCTCCACGCAGAGCAGTGATGTTACCTCTACTCCACCCAGCCGGTACTTGTTCACGTTGAGTATAGTGGTTTTGTATATTACATTGGGTGGACTTCTACTCAAAAAAAGTGTCACCCCCCCATCACCGGCACCTCATTGCAAAAGCCATTTAAACCTTGCACTGCAGAGAGCTCCAAGAGGATGTATGTCCCAGGTAAATGGGTTAATCTCATCAGAGCGGACATTAGAGACTCAAATTAATTTGGCCCGATAGGTGAAATCAGCACCTTTTCGGCGATTTTTGTTCAGCAGATTCAAATTCGGCCTAACCGGTATTTCGACAATTGGTAAGATTTCGGCTCATACACCCCCTCTCGTGGCTCAACTTTTTAAAGAAATATCGGCTTTAGTGATTCAATTCGAATTTATAGGTTTGCCGATTTCCTAAAAATGCTTAAATGCTGACAGGTGTTGACAAATGGATACTGAAGCTGAAAAATAGAGGAAATAAGACTGCAATTATTTGTTTAAACATCAGATTTTTCTAATGACTACATTTAACCCCTTCACTACAAAGATATTTTCCATTAAAAAAAATTTTTTTTTTGGGGAAAATGTTTTTTTTTGTTAATTATACAGAAGTATTTGGGAATATTCCCAATGTATTCCTTACTGAAATAACATATTTGGCAGGGAGATGTCGCCACCTGCTGGCCAAAAGGAGTTACTGCAGTTAAGGTCTCTGCATGACCAGCTGAGGAGGTGGTATTTAGACGCATGACCAGCTGAGGAGGTGGTATTTAGACACATTCCCAGCTGGTTTTAAAAAGTGTTAGCACCTCAGATATCACGCCCACGGTGCTAAAACATTAGGGGAATGTTCTGGAGCCCAAATGCAAACAAAATTCATTTGAAATAAGTGAAAATCTTCTGGCCAAATCTAGTTTCTACAGTTCTGAGCCCCGTGCAGGGTCAACTGGAGAGATGTCATTTAGACACATTCCCAGCTGGTTTTAAAAGGTATTAGCACCTTGGACATCATGCTCACAGTGCTAAAACCTTGGGAGCATGTTCTGGAGCCCAAATACATTTTTTTTTGCAGCTAACAAATCTCATTTGCACTGATACAGCACATCCAGCCATCGGGCAGCTGTGTCTGCCACGATCATGATATACTTGATAATGGTAGTGAAGAGGTAAGGCTAATGTCAGATGAACGCAGTCTGAGCGCACTCTGCGTCCGTGCACAACGGACGGACGTTCTGGCGGAAGATGCTGTAGACACCACACGGTCAGTTGTTTTTGACGGACGTTGAACAAACAAGGGAATTATGGGAAACAAAATTAATGTGAAAAATGATAAGAAGTTGAAAATTATATGAAAAGCCATTGTGTGCGTCAAGGTGCCGGACGTGGCAAATGTGGTCCGTCTGACATCTCCTCATCACTCACACAGAACGCTACACGGACGTGGCGCACTCTGCACGTCCGTACTAGCGGTTTTACGTTCTTGCCTAACTTGTGTCCGTTTGCCACGTGCGTAGTGCGTGCGCAGTTCGGCGCGGACGTGCTTAGTGTGTTGGTCTCTATTGATTATGATTCTATGCTACGACGGACATTAAACTGTGCGGCGACACGGGCGTGAGCACTGCGTTCGTCTGACACGGGTCTAAAATGCACAAGCCTGTATGATGCTAGTTGGAAATTACTTTTTTTTTTTTGAGGGGGGGCTCTTTATCGGCCCCCTTTTTTCAGACCAGAGACATTTTTTGGATATATTTTTTCAGTTGAATGAAACAATATTTTTGAAAATATGCCGTCCGCATGCAGGCATTATTTTTTTCTAGAAAAATAGGGAGAATCGGACCTGCCGCAATGGGGTACATTGACGTACTGCGTGAGTTTATGCAAAGTATGAGTAGATTTTCTAGCCAAATCTTCACCAGCAATTCCTAAGGCTAGGGTCAGACGAACGCAGTGCGAATGCGCGTGCAGCCGCACATTATCACGGCCGTAGTAGCAGCAAATGACAGCCAATGACGGGCATTGTACGATGTGCGGCCGCGCAACGCAAGCGGCAAACAAATGCATTTTTTTCGAGAACGTGATACCGCTAGTACTGACGTACAGAGTGCGCTGCGTCCACTAGCGGCGTGTGTGCGTGATTAGGAGACGTCAGACGCTGCACACGTCCGGCCAACATAACGTCCAGACGCAAAAAGGGTTTTATTGATGATCCGTGCGAAATCACGGACGAAAATGCGCATCGTATGACCGCTATCGCGTATTCCGTGAAAAAATACGTCCATTCATTCGAACGCACTTTTTCACGGACAACGAGAAAAATGCGTTCGTCTCACCCTAGCCTAAATCCGGTGGTGTAAAGATCTTTAAAACTACATTAACACAGAGCGCTCTGGATTCAATATGTTGTATTAAATGGTCTCAGAAGCATGTTTATTTTGTGCAGCCATTCTGGAGATATATACATATATGTGTGTGTGTGTGTGTGTACATATATATATAATTTTATTTTTTTACATAAACTGATGTGAAAGATCGTTTTCCTTTTCCCAGTGTTCTGGTACTAATTCTATAAATATCATATAATATTTAAAATAGTGAAACTTGATATATTAAAAAATATACAAGAAGAAGAATAAAAGATAAATAAATAAATATGCAGAGTCCAGTAAATCGGTGTCAATGGGCAGTAAGGCTGGGTTCACACCTGGGTGTAGCGCTGCGTCACGCAATGCGCGCGTTTTTTTACGCGCGTTCGAACTTCTTTTTGGGTCGGCCGTTTTAAAGCGCGTTCCTGCGCACTCTAAAACGCTTAGGTCTGAATGGGGCCCATAGCAAAGCATGGGATTTCCCCGTTCATGCGTTTTAAAGTGTGCACGAACGCGCGTTAAAACGGCTAGGTGTGAACGGGGCCTTATTCAGTCCTTCACTTTTTAAAAAATTTTAATGTCCAAATTCTTTCTTTTTCCATGGAAATATTCCTCCGTTTTTCTTCCTCTCCTCCACCTCCAGCGTGTTCTTCGTGTAACCTTCACCTGTGAAAGATCATTTAATAATCCGCATTATTCACCTTGCGAGAAAATAATATATTCAGAAAATATACCTCTGATACTTTTCTTACAATCCTGTTTTGTATCAAAGATGGGAAGATGCATATTTATATGTTTTACGTATTTATTATGAATATCCACCAATATTTTCACCTTTTTGGTTACACGATATGTTATTTTTATTATGGATCATATGTATCAAAATATAATAAAAAATAATTCTAGCCTTTAGTAAATTAATATGCTTCGGCAGTGATAAAAGTAGAAAAAAAAAAGTCTGCTAAGCCTTGGTTGATATCTCTGGGGGATTAACGGCATTAAATATTTGAGGCAAACAAGTAAATTAATGGGTTAGACCGAGTCCTGGGGGTGAGGAGCGCACAGCTCACTTTCTCAGCAGATTTTCTAATAAAAAATTAACTAAATCAAAAATAATTTAAAGCCCAAATGAATGTCCCCCAGACACCCATAGAAACAAGTTCCAAAACAACAACACTTATTTCTTTTATTTTCCTATTAGTTGTACCTCTGTGCACTAATCACCACCAGCTGCATAGTGTGCGCGGCTCTCCTGGATTTTTTTTTTTTTTTAAAACTGTATATAGTTTTTTTTTTTTTTATTATTATTTCATTGGGTTTACTGATCTGAATCTTTCCATCTGTGATGATTTGAATAAATATGCAATCTAACAATACACTACCCTGGAGAGTGTACGCCGGGGATCTCAAACTCTGGCCCCAGATGTTTACGGCCTACATTTCCCAGAATTCTTTTGAATGTTTTACATAGCCCGAGAATCATGGGAATTGTAGTTCAGAAACATCTGGGGGTTTGATATTGTTCATCGTGTGATATAGGATATTTATGGAGGGGGGGAGGGATTGACATTGTATTTTTGGGTAAATATACCGCATTTCCTTTCTATGCCACTCCTGAGGTTTAAGGCTGGGGTCAGACGAACGCAGTGAGAACGTGCGTTCAGCCGCACATTATTACGGCTGTAGTCGCAGCAAATGACGACCAATATACGAAGTACGGCCACACGAACGTTCGGCCGCGTAACGCAAGCGGCAAACGAACACATTTTTTCGAGAATGTCAAACCGCTAGTACTGACGCACAGAGTGCGCTGCGTCGGTATAGCGGCGTGTGTGCGTGATTAGGAGACATCAGATGCTGCATCGTGTCCGGCCAACATAACGTCCAGAGACGCAAACTTTGGTTACCCAGATTTCTCTCTTTTTTTTTTCTAGCTCCGTCAAAAATCACGGCCGTAATTGCGCGCCGTATGACCGCTATCGCGTCTTCCGTGAAAAAGTGCGTCTGGACGCATGGACGCACTTTTTGACGGTAGACGTGAAAAATGCGTTCGTCTGACCCTAGCCTAAGAAAGGGCTGTCAAACTCCACCTCCCCCCCCCATGCTTGTGAACTACAACTCCCGTGTTTCCCTGGCCATCTTTTGCATTGAAAGAATTCTGGGAATTGTAGGCATCAACATCTAGGGGGGGGGGGTGAGTTTGACAGCCTTTGGTTAAGGTTTTGTAATTGATGATTCTTACATCTCAAACCCAGGAAGTGTTAGGTGGGCCCGCTCCCCCAAAAACTATAATATATAAAAGATTTCCTCGATCAGTAGTTCATAAATCTCATTTAGGTATTTTTTATTAATTTATTATATCTATTTCTTACATTTGCACGCACGTCAGATATCTTTGTCCTTCAGGGCATTGGTCCATTCTCCAGGTATAAGGAATGGTGTTCCATGAGATTTGCTCGCTCACCCGGTTCTACCTGTTATTTGATGTTTAACCCCTTCACTTCCGAGATCGAGATAACTCGGACTTCAAAAGCACCATTGGGTACCAATATCGAGTCATCTCAATCTGCAGCTCTATAGGACAAAAGCAAATGGAATTTGTTTGTCGCAAACTAATTTCGTTTGCTTTTGGGCTGCAGAAGGTGCCCTCAAAGTTTTAGCCCTGTGGGCATAATGTCCAAGGTGCTAAAACTGTTTCAAATCGGCTGAAGAATGCCCTGACATATCGTGCTTTCAGCAGCCGATGCAGGGAACCACGCGCTGCAGCTCCAACCGCCGTAACTCTATTTGGCCAGTAGATGGTGCCATCTGTCTGAATAGGTTATTACAGCAAGAAATACATTGGGAATATTCCCACATACACAATTTTAAAATGTTTTTCCAAAACCTCTGGTTCCTGAAAATTCTTTTTTTTTTTTTTTAAATCACTTGGTAGTGAAGGTGTTAACTCATTTACTAATAACTAGTATACACTATTTGGTGTAATTCTGGAGCGATGCAAAGGAATTTTGTTTAATGAAACAAAATTGGCTTGGAAATGTGCTCCACAACATGACCGTAATGTTCTAGCACCTCGAGCATGACATCCAAGGTGCTAAAACAGTTTGAGCAGCTGGGACTCTGTGTCAAAAACATGGATCTTCTGCTGATTCAGCAAGGAGTCCCAGCTGCAGCTGCACTTTTTGGCCAGCAGATGGCAACCTCTGTCTAGGTAATAGGGCTATTACACTGTGAATTTTTTTTACAATAGGACTCCTCCAGTCCTCACAAGCATAAATCCAAGCATTCACATTTACGGACACCTCATAATGGACTCATTTATTCATTTTGTTAACTAACACCCATTCCCTTGTACAGAAAGTGCCCTTTAAATACAAAAGGGAGTCCAAAATTAATATAGAAAAATAACAAACAATTAACGGTCCACTGCAGTGTTTGATGAAATGCTGCCACAGTTAATTATACAGTTTAATATTTTTGCTTCGAGTTACAGCAGTGCCATTTGTCATTAAATAATAATATAACACATTTAGCTAAAGGAAAATGATCGAAATTTTTTTAAAAAAAAAAGCAATTAAGTGTGCGTAAAATGATTTTTAAATAAAGTAAAATCTAATAAAATCTTGTAAGACTTAAGTAACTAAACATAGATACAAAGTAGTGTATTTACAAAACGTTTATACAACGAGTTTGCATTGGGAAACGTTTACATTTTAACAGTGTGTGTTTTTTTTAAACTTTTTTACATATGAGAGTGTAAGGTTTGAACAAAATCATCAACAATGATCTATGTATCTAACCCCTCCCCCGTCCCAAGAAAATCTTAATTTATAAGCAAACGTTTGTTTGTTCTAGTTTGATTCCTAGTGTTTGTACTTTCAAGTTCCTGAAAGATAATAATGAATACACCCCGCAAATCACCTTTTTTTTCTAAACTCTTAAGTTTAACATTTTATGTTTTTAAATAAAATTATCAGTTTTTTTTTTTTTAATGTCTCAGACATGCAAGATATAACAGCAGTTTAAAATACAAATAGTTGAAAAGCAATAAATGTAACCAGTTTCATAAAACCAAATTTGGAGCTCCCTCTAATGGTCAAATGAAAGGATTACATGGAACAGCAACAGAGACCAGGATGAAAGGCAAGGTGATAGAGTGTCCTGAGCTACAAAATTGAGAAGCCTTTAAGTTAAGTGAAAAGAAATGTAACAATAATAAAGTTTTTATAATAACATAACGGTTAAAACTAATGTTGGATAGTAACATCTCTCGTGCTTGTGCAAGTGGTAGTGACCAAGATATGACCTCATCCTCTGGCATATGCTGCCTCTATCACGGCTTGCCGAGAGGACAAAGAACTGTGAGCTACCCTGTGCTCCAGTGCTCAGCGTTCACAGTTCACATAAGTCACTGGAACCTTGAGGATTTCACTATGATAACAGTCGCCATGTAAATCTTACCAACAGATATTGGTAACTATTTTTTGGACGCTGCATTGCTAATAATCTCATTATGATCACTACAAACCCCCATAAGCAGGAGATCGCACCATTTTATTATCTACCCTTTTATCACATTGAACACGAAGGACATTTCTGCCTGTATGCTGCTAAGGCAGACCCCGTTTGAAATTGTGCAAAAAGGGACGCCATCTAGAACTTAGAACCTTTCATCCCTGCAATATTTCTGTAAGGATAAATGATTACATGAAATAATAAAAAAAGAGCATTTATATTCATATTTTAACTATTTTTAATTAACACTCTTTATAGAAAACTGCCATTTTATGCTCCATTTACTTACAGTCAGGTCCAGAAATCTTGGGACATCGACACAATTCTAACATCTTTGGCTCTATACACCACCACAATGGAGTTGGAATGAAACAAACACAATGTGCTTTAACTGCAGACTGTCAGCTTTAATTTGAGGGTATGTACATCCAACTCAGGTGAACGGTGTAGGACTTACAGCAGTTTGCAGATGTGCCTCCCACTTGTTAAGGGACCAAAAGTAATGGGACAGAATAATAATCATAAATCAAACTTTCCCTTCTTAATACTTGGTTGCAAATCCTTTGCAGTCAATCACAGCCTGAAGTCTGGAACGCATAGACATCGCCAGACGCTGGGTTCCATCCCTGGTGATGCTCTGCCAGGCCTCTACTGCAACTGTCTTCAGTTCCTGCTTGTTCTTGGGGCATTTTCCCTTCAGTTTTGTCTTCAGCAAGTGAAATGCATGCTCAATGGGATTCAGGTCAGGTGATTGACTTGGTCATTGCATAACATTCCACTTCTGTCCCTTCAAAAACTCTTTGCTTGCTTTTGCAGTATGCTTTGGGTCATTGTCCATCTGCACTGTGAAGCACCGTCCAATGAGTTCTGCAGCATTTGGCTGAATGTGAGCAGATAATATTGCCCGAAACACTTCAGAATTCATCCTGCTGCTTTTGTCAGCAGTCACATCATCAATAAATACAAGAGAACCATTTCCATTGGCAGCCATACATGCCCACGCCATGACACTACCACCACCATGCTTCACTGATGAGGTGGTATGCTTAGGATCATGAGCAGTTCCTTTCCTTCTCCATACTCTTCTCTTCCCATCACTCTGGTACAAGTTGATCTTGGTCTCATCTGTCCATAGGATCTTGTTCCAGAACTGTGAAGGCTTTGTTAGGTGTTGTTTGGCAAACTCTAATCTGGCCTTCCTGTTTTTGAGGCTCACCAGTGGTTTACATCTTGTGGTGAACCCTCTGTATTCACTCTGGTGAAGTCTTCTCTTGATTGTTGACTTTGACACACATACACCTACCTCCTGGAGAGTGTTCTTGATCTGGCTAACTGTTGTGAAGGGTGTTTTCTTCACCAGGGAAAGAATTCTTCGGTCATCCACCACAGTTGTTTTCCGTGGTTGTTGAGCTCACCGGTGTGTTCCTTCTTTTTGAGAATGTTCCAAACAGTTGTTTTGGCCACGCCTAATGTTCTTGCTATCTCTCTGATGGGTTTGTTTTGTTTCTTCAGCCTAATGATGGCTTGCTTCACTGATAGTGACAGCTCTTTGGATCTCATCTTGATAGTTGACAGCAACAGATTCCAAATGCAAATAGCACACTTGAAATGAACTCTGGGCCTTTTATCTGCACATTGTAATTGGGGTAATGAGGGAATATCACACACCTGGCCATGGAACAGCTGAGAAGCCACTGTCCCATTACCTTTGGTCCCTTAACAAGTGGGAGGCACATCTGCAAACTGCTGTAAGTCCTACACCGTTCACCTGAGTTGGATGTACATACCCTCAAATTAAAGCTGACAGTCTGCAGTTAAAGCACATTGTGTTTGTTTCATTCCCTCCCCATTGTGGTGGAGCTAAAGATGTTAGAATTGTGTCGATGTCCCAATATTTCTGGACCTGACTGTAACTACACAACCCCCTGTTTGAAATAAATGTTTTAATGCTATATTCTTTTCAGCAAAAAGTGCTTGGAAACTATTTTTGCAGCATACACATGTTCAAGGTGCTGAAACTATTTGAAGAGCTTGTGGTTTCGTTTTAACCTTCAAACAAGCACCGATCCCCAGCTGTATTATTATAGATGTAGTAATGCTTTCTGGCCAGTAAGTGGAGCCCCCGGCTGTCGACCCAGATCGACCGATGGGAAGATCGACGAACGCTGCCGAAATAGGAAATTTACAGGGTTATTCAAAGAGAATCAAAAAGTCACCGCACGTTCGGTGACTTTTCGTTCTCTTCAATTCGGTTCGATTTGGCGATCCGATTTCGCAACCCTGCGGTGTATTCAGCAAGCACCACCGGGCCGCCGAAATGCAGGGAAAAGATGCCGCAAACCTGCCAAAAACTCACCGCAAAACGAGAGCGAATGCTTGCCGAAACCTGCAAAAACATCTGGATTAACCCGCCGAAAACGCCGGAAAAACCTGAGCAGGAGCCGATCACATGTAGCACAGCCGCCAGAAAAAGCCGACACCGCTGACGAATGCAGTGAATAAATTCGAAAAACAGTTTGCTTGAATGTTTGAAAGTGAAATGCTGTTTGCAAAGAAACTACTGAGCGAAAATGTCTGAAATTTACATATGAGGTCCAGGGAATGATAATAAAATGGGCTGTTACAGAAAAAGTAAGTAAAGTTAAAAAAAAATAATTCGGAAATTATTTTTAAAAAACAATTACAGAAAAATGCTTAAAATATCCTTAAAAATCTATAAATAAAGAGACTTTTTACTGCAGAATATTATAATGAACGGTTTATTAGATATTGAATTAAACGGGAATATTCTTAACATTGAAGCCTATGGGATTCGCCTGAATATACCTGCCGAATTAAACCACCGAATGGCAGGGCATTTCGGGAACTTTTCACTGCTGGTTTGTGTTCTCTGAATAGCCGAAGCAGTGCTTCTCTATGGGGATTTCACTGCCCTCAAACAGGCGCCGAACAGGCACCGTATGTGCAGGCAACCATTCGAATCTCTTTGAATAACCCTGTTATTATAACTTATTAAAGCCTTTTCAGCACCTGGGACAGCACTGGAGTTCCCTTCATGTGTTCGACAGCGTTCGGCGGTGTGTTTTTTTTTTTTTTCTTGTCTTCAGTTGATCAGCGAAGGAAAAATAAAAACAGCTTTTTTAAAAAATCAAATCAAAAATTTTGGCAAAAAAATACTCGATAAAATCTATAAATAAAAAGGCTTTTTGCTGCAAATGAAAAAAATAAACGGCTGGATAAAAAAAAAAAAAATCGAAAATATTTTTTCAAATTGAATCCTATTTAATTCGCCTGTTGAACTGAATCACTTCTCTATGGGTGAATTTCCCTGCTGCTGATCGGCAGTTTAACTATACAATTCCTCTTTTTTTCATGTATATTGTACCAGATCGTCCCGAGTTCATCTGACAAATCCCATCCAAACGGGAAAGATTGCTAGTCTGTTGTAGTCACACAGAGTCGTCTGATGGATGTCGGAGGAAGTGGACGAGGGCTGAATCTCCACCATGTTGTGGGATTGATCAGGCGTTGATGGATAATTGCATGTTCTGAAAAATATGGACCCAGTGGACGGTCAGCCTGAATCCACTGTGTCCTGGCAGTGATTTTACGGAATACTATTCGCTAGTGAAGGGGTTCATCCCTTTTGCATGTGAAGAGAATCGTTATAATATTCACTTACTATTGATAACTGCCTGATAATTTCTGACCGTGCTTATCAATTTTTAACGTATCAAATATGAATCTATAGTTGACTTTGTTGATTTAGAAAAGGGATGTCCAAACTCCGGCCCCCCGATGTCCCTGAACTACAGCTTCCATGCTTCTCCATCCATCTAATGCAGTCAGAGACTTCTGGGAGCTGTAGTTCAGGAACACCTGGGGGAGCCGGAGTTTGGACATCCCTGATTTAGAGGATAATGTCCTTCCATTCTATGCACGATTCTGATCTATTCATTCAGAATCCCGTATTATTGTTCAAGGCATTAAATAGTATCTGACGCTTTATTAAATTATGATATTCCATATAACCAGGCGGATCGGTGATTACATTGAATTATTTCAAATTAAATTGTTAGATAATATACTAAAGTCAATTTGACTGGTTTCCCCTGGTCTGGACAGTAGCGGAGTTTGAGTAACTTTGTACTTGTAGTTAAATGACGTGATATATTATTATACGACATTACAATGTACACTAATGACATGCAGAAAAAGGTACTTAATGTCATATTTGATTCGCCGAATATCCATTCAGATTGTCAGTTAAATATGATTATTTTTAGTAAAGGAAGGCACTGAGGCTGATTTGGATTTTTCTCTCAATGTGTAAATTACAGCTGAATTACGATCCAGGCGTTTGACCGGGTTGTTGGTAGAAGTGGAGCACCCTGTATCTGAAATGCCCGGGACCCCGAGCTTTCTGGCTTTCAGATTCTCCTGCATCCAGAATCCGTGAGAATCCCATGTTTCAAAGACAGGAGATGGCGGGAGATCGTGTAGACACACTGGGAGAGCTGTGCATTGTTACTCTGCGGCAGGGCCGGTGCAAGCATTTTTGTCTACTCAGGCGAAGGTGCGTTTTGGTGCCCCCCCCCATCCCTACCATGCCATGTCAATCAGCATTGAGATGCATAATAATCTCTAAAACATACAAGAAAATAAGTTGTCATTTGCGCTCACCCCCAGGCATGTACTGGCCATAGGGACTACAGGGAGATTCCGGTGGCCGATGGCTCTGTGGGCCAGTGTGAATGCTGGTTCACCGCGTGGCTCGCGCTGCCCTTAATGGGTGAGGTGAGAACTTCCACACTGCAAAACAGACGCAGTCTCATATTGCGGCCACCGTGCCGGTGAGACCCTCTGCGCATCCGCCTCACCTTAAGGCATGGTGCACACTTGACCTCAGTGCCACTGCGGTGCTTTACCCAATCGCTCTGCAGCAACTCCAGTATCTGTAGAGCGATTGGTTGAGCGATCCAGTTGGATTATATACTATATTTGTGCGTATTTGCATAATTAATTGGGCCGGTCTGGATGACATCTAGGGCTGATTTTCTGTCCCAGTCCAGCCCTGCTCACCCCTGTAGCTCCATGTTAAACAAAACACAGAGGTTTTGGCTTATTTGAATGGTCATTAAAGTGTAAGCTCTTCTGCCGCATCACGACACCTCTGGGTCAGGCTAGTCCTTCCTAATGAAACCAAAAGCTGCTTTCTAAGCAACCACATGTCCTCATGCGGCTTCTCAGCCATGAGAGAAACTGGTGGGTTTTATTTATACCCTCACCAGGAGCAATTCAGGTTTATAAGATACGTCTACCTTATTGATGTACTTATACACACTGCAAATTACAGAGCTCACTTCAATAAACCTTCCAGTAATGTGCAGTGTGTAAAAGCGTATCACAGAGCTCCACAGCAATAAAACTCATAGTAATGTGCAGAGTGTATGAGCGTATCACAGAGCTCCACAGCAATAAAACTCATAGTAATGTGCAGTGTGTAAAAGCGTATCACAGAGCTCCACAGTAATAAAACTCACAGTAATGTGCAGAGTGTATGAGCGTATCACAGAATCCACAGCAATAAAACTCACAGTAATGTGCAGTGTGTATGAGCGTATCACAGAATCCACAGCAATAAAACTCACAGTAATGTGCAGTGTGAATGAGTGTATAACAGAGCTCCACAGCAATAAAAAAAGGTAATGTACCAATATCAGTTTATTCAAACCCCCTGCATATCATTTTACACCCCCAGTACATGATTTTACACCCACCAGCATAGCAATTTACACCCCCAGTAAATCAGTTTACAGCCCCAGACCCCAGTATATCAATTTACAGCCCCCCCAGTATATCTATTTACGGCCCCCAGACCCAGTATATCAATTTACAGCCCCCAGACCCAGTATATCAATTTACAGCCCCCCAGTATAGCAATTTACAGCCCCCCCAGTATATCTATTTACGGCCCCCAGACCCAGTATATCTATTTACAGCCCCCAGACCCAGTATATCCA
This sequence comes from Leptobrachium leishanense, assembly GCA_009667805.1. Taxonomy (NCBI): domain Eukaryota; kingdom Metazoa; phylum Chordata; class Amphibia; order Anura; family Megophryidae; genus Leptobrachium; species Leptobrachium leishanense. The sequence continues at coordinate 9,320,758 of CM019071.1, forward strand.
TTTACAGCCCCCAGACCCAGTATAGCAATTTACAGCCCCCCAGTATATCTATTTACAGCCCCCAGACCCAGTATATCCATTTACAGCCCCCCAGTATATCTATTTACAGCCCCAGACCCAGTATTTCAATTTACAGCCCCCCGTATATCTATTTAGAGCCCCCAGACCCAGTATATCCATTTACAGCCCCCAGACCCAGTATATCCATTTACAGCCCCCAGACCCAGTATAGCAATTTACAGCCCCCCAGTATATCTATGTACAGCCCTCAGACCCAGTATATCCATTTACAGCCCCCAGACCCAGTATATCCATTTACAGCCCCAGACCCAGTATAGCAATTTACAGCCCCCCAGTATATCTATTTACAGCCCCCAGACCCAGTATATCCATTTACAGCCCCCCAGTATATCTATTTACAGCCCCCAGACCCAGTATATCCATTTACAGCCCCCCCAGTATATCTATTTACAGCCCCCAGACCCAGTATTTCAATTTACAGCCCCCCAGTATATCTATTTACAGCCCCCAGACCCAGTATATCCATTTACAGCCCCCAGACCCAGTATAGCAATTTACAGCCCCCCAGTATATCTATTTACAGCCCCCCAGTATATCCATTTACAGCCCCCCCAGTATAGCAATTTACAGCCCCCCCAGTATATCCATTTACAGCCCCCCCAGTATATCCATTTACAGCCCCCAGACCCAGTGCAGCAATTTAAAGCCCCCCAGTATATTAATCTACACCCCCCTCCCATTAGTTTATTCACACCTGGTAATAAATCTCCTCTCTGCCTCGCTCCTCCATCGCAGCAGAGTGAAAGCACGCGGGCTGGTGGCTCCTCCTGCAGTTGTTTTCCTGGGCTATGTGGATCACGTGTGGGGGCGGCGCCAAATTACACAGTGTGCCTGCTCGTGTTAAGAACGTGGGATGGGACTGAGACAGGCACACACACTGCAGCGCCGCCGCAAATCTGATTTTTCCGCCCCTCAAACTGGCAGCAGGCCAGGACAGTAAGGCGGCCGCCTGTGCCGCCTTACATTAGCGCCGGCCCTGCTCTGCGGACATGCTGCACGGAGTCAGAGCAGCATGTAACGCACTGGGGCTGCCCAGGGGCTCCCAGCATGTGCCACGGTCTGCTCCACCGAGAGCCAGGTTCCTGAGCGGCAGCAGCTACAGTTTTTGGAGTCTTCTGTACTTTAGAATTCCAAATACTGTAAGCCTGTATATCAGCCTGTATATACACATACAAATCATCTTCACTGTTTACTAACAACCTGAGTGGCAGCGTAAGCGGTATCCAGCACCACTTCATGCATAGAACATACAAAAAACACATAATCGTACAGTGCAATTTCGTGACAGTTCGTCTACTCAATTAAAGCTGTCAATTTCCAGAATACACGCAGATTGACAGCAAAATACGGTGCAGTTCGTCGCAGATCACTGCAATTTGGCGATCTTCGGCAGCAGTGAAATTGCCTCATAGAGAACTAATGGTTAATCTATTCAGAGAACACGAACTGCACCGAAATATCAGTGAAACTACCTGATTTTCAGAGGTTAAGTTCAACAGTTTTAAACAGGCGAATCCCATAGGATTCAATGGAAAAAAAATTACCCTTTTTATTTATTTCTTATTCAACCGTTTATTCTTTTCATTTTCAGCAAAAAGTCAATTTTTTTGAACGCCTTTTTCTATTTTTTTTTATATTTTTAAGACCAAAAAGAAAGGATCTTTTTTATTTTAAGACACGTTTTTTTAAATAAATAATTTATTTATAAGGATTTAGATAAGTTACAAAGCGACCAACAGAAAAGTGGCCTCGCAGGGTCATCGCAAGAACTCTCAGTGAAGCACAACCATAATATAAAAGAAAACCACTACATAAACGCCCTGAAAAGGTATCACAGAAAAAGGAAAACACCTTCCCGAAGAAATCAAAAATGAAAAGTCTTGGTCCTCTGGAGAGGGGGGAGGGGAGCAAAAAGACAGTATTTAGACACATTTTAATGCATTTTTATTGGTTTAACCTCTCAACGAAGGACAGGTCGCCCGTCGGGGGTTGCTTAATGCCTCGCTAACAGGTGCCGTCGCAAGCCTCAGATTGTGGTCGACGCGTGGCATGCGCAGGCTGCGGGGAGGGGACGAGACGGCCCTTTGAAGACAGCGGGTTGTACCTGTATGCCATGCGTCTTCAAAGCCTTCCTGCCCTGGGGGGGTTAAGTAAATTTTTTTGTTCTTTCTGCAGTTTGACAACTCCATGTTCAGCGGACTTTGGGGTCCCTGCGGCATAGGCGTCTCTGCAGGTGGGCAAGGAGGGGCAATTGCCCCCCCTAGGTTATTCCTTGCCCCCCCCATGTGCCCCCCCACCAAAAATAAGCATCCAGCTTCCCACACTATTCGGACCACGGTATATCCATTTCTGTGCATCCTATATGGACGTTCTATGTGTCATTGGAAAGGGCAGCTTCTGGCCTTTCCAATGATACCCAACAAGACCATATTCAGTGTAAAGTAAAAGTCATAAAACATTAAATAAAAATGTGCACTCAAACGTAAACATTTTCACAGTGTTGAAATGGCTCAGCAGCGAAATGGTTAATGTTCAGACTATACATTACATTGTGTATTACGTTAGTTTTTGCCTTGGTTTAGTTGTATATTAAGGGTTAATATCTTCATCCCTCACATCCCTCACAATATACATTTTATTTTTTCCTTGATTAATGGCATTTTAGGGGTTAATGGGTTGGCTACATGCCCCACATTGTATTCATTTCATGTTTTCCCTTGATCAATTGCATTTTAGGGGTTAAGGGGTAGGCTAAATACCACATTGTTTATTAATTTATTGTATTTCCCTGGGTTTATGGCATTTTAGGGATTATTATGGAAGTTAGAATCTAAAGGGTCTAATTCTTTCGATCTTCTGCTTTTTGTCACATTTCGGGGAATTTATTTTGCCGAAAATAAGGTGAATTCCCTATTTAGCGAATGGTCACTGTAATTTGCTAAAAGTGAAGTCGCTGAAGCGGCTATCAGACATTCAGCGAAAACTGCCGAATTGCAGCAAATAAAATATTGAATTTATGTATCAGGTTAGTACAATAAAAAGGCATCATTGCATCACATTATTCTGGGATTGTGGAATCTTATTTATATATACTTATTTAGGGCACTATTACCTGGTGTGAGCTAACCCTTGCGTCGGCATGGTTTTGCGTTAGCGCCAGGTTAATTGAGTCTAGCGCCGGACCAACAGATCGTTTGACTCCTGCTACAAATGGGAAAAATCCGTTAGCGCGTTGCTATTAGCAATTTGTACCGCGAGCTTACTGTACTTTCCGCATCCTTTACTTAACATGGGGAGCGCTAAAGATCTCTAGCGCTTTTGCAGCTAACAGATCACTTGGTGCCAGCGCTAATTTTTTGAGGGGCGCTAATTGCAACATTTTACCTACTGCTCAACCCTGGTGCTAACTCCAAAAAACCAGAAAAAACAGGTCCTCGCCCAGAATTAACAGGCAATTAACAGGCAATTGAAAGGAATGCAGCACAGGTGTTCTCTTGGCCCCATACACCATAGTAATGGATCTGGTCAGCAATGTCGTTGCTGTTGCAGTAGGCTCTATTATAAATGTATCCTTTATCCACATATATCCTAATTCTAATCTATTGCCTAATTTTAAACATTTTATGCTGGGGGTTATTCATAGTATGGAAGCGGTTGATTATTAGGGTAACTGTGTGGGCCATGTTTAAAGAGACACATGAATAAGTCTTGCCCTGAAACATGTATTATTTATATGCTGCAGCAGGGAAATTTTTGTCGCTCACCTGGCCTTCCTTTTCGATCTGTTAAATGCAGTGTAATGATTCTACAGGCTGTTGGGTGGAATTTATCATGCAATGCCCATCAGCCTTAATATATGTGTGCATCAAAACATGGATGATACGACCACCGTGGAGGATTTTAATAATGCAGGGTTGAGAGGTTATTCACTGGATGTGTTCATAGTCAAGCTTGTGAGGGCAGGGGATAGGTATGGCCCGGCACTCTGCACTGGAAAAAAAACAGTTCTATCCTGTACACAACCGCATTAGTTTCCCTAGCGTGCGCTAAACGACCTTCTTCATGGACTACCGCGGACAAGGTGATCTGTTAATAGGTAGTCAGGCACTACGTTTCAGCGACTCGCGCTAAATTTTTCCTTTAGTGATGTGTTTTAGCTCACACCAGGTGATGGGGCCCTTAGTTTTATTCAGTGGTATGATTTAGTGGGTATAATTATTAGTGGCCCCCTAGTTTTGACTGCGGTATCCTATGTGCCCCCCCTAAATATTGTTCCTAGAGTCGCCACTGCCCTGCGGTGAATAGTGAATTCAGTCCTCAGCCTGAGGCCCTAAGTGTTCTGTGCCAGGGTTTCAATAAGGATATATCTGAATTTTGCTGCACTTAGGTTTCCTTCAACTCTGACCAGTTTCCCAGCCCCTCGACCCTGACCATCTCCCAGACCGATCCTCAAACCTGACCACTCCCAGACTGACCCTGAACCCTGTCCAGTCTCCCAGACCGATCCTCAAACCTGACCGCTCCCAGACTGACCCTCAACCCTGTCCAGTCTCCCAGACTGACCCTCAACACTGACCAGTCGCCCAGACTGACCCTCAACACTGACCAGTCTCCCAGACTGACCCTCAACACTGACCAGTCCCCCAGACTGACCCTCAACCCTGTCCAGTTCCCCAGACTGACCCTCAATGCTGACCAGTCTCCCAGACTGACTCTCAACGCTGTCCAGACTCCCAGACTGACCCTCAACGCTGTCCAGTCTCCCAGACTGACTCTCAACGCTGTCCAGTCCCCCAGACTGACCCTCAACACTGACCAGTCTCCCAGACTGATCTTCAAATCTGACCACTCTCCCAGATTCACCCTCAACCCTGACCAGTCTCCCACACTGACCAGTCTTCTAGTCCATCAACCCTGACCAGTTTCCCAGACTGACTCTTAACACTGACCAGTCTTCTAGTCCATCAAGCACGATGCTAGGTAAAAATGTGGATCCCTTTGTTGTAGCGAAGTGCTCCTCATATGTGCATTAATTGCCCATCGCGAATCCATAATGTCTAGTGATATGTTGCTTTTTGCTTTTAACTCTTCAATGTGAATTGCCATTTTAATACTTTAGAGGAGTAGATTGCTCTGTGTATTATTTATTTATTTTTCTTCATACTTGTCTTATACCTTCATATCCGTTCGAGCAGAACTTCATCGGCACCAGGATTCCAGAAAATCCCAATGTGTGTGCAGAATACGGGCAACACATTAGAAGTCTTGGCCACGTGACTACAACTGTTAAGAATAAAACGTTCTGTTAAACCAGATGCCGTGGGGTTTGTTTGTTTTGTTTTGTTTTTTGTAAATTTTTTCATTTTCTTTACAATTAGTAACAAAAAATAAATAAAAAAAAATCCGGCGAAAATTTAATTTCTTATATTTTTATAGTTTATGGCATATTTTTTTTTTCTTCTTTTCTTGCAGAAAACCTATCCACCTCGGTGATATCTTCATTGCGGTTAAACGACTGATCGTATTCTTTGCTATATGTTCCACATTAACTCATTATCTGTTCTGTTCAGCCCATTAATTCTCCTGGTTGTATTAGCACATTTCGTAGTGTTTGGGTCCTGTAGCAATGACAAGCGTTTCGAAGAGATAATCTGACAGCTAATGACTCCATTAAGTGTTGAATACTAATTGGTTTACATCAGGGGACTGAAATTAATTGATGTAAATAAATTAGCACCTGAGCATGCATTATCCCTGTTACGAGTTTTCATAAATATTGCTGATATTTTAACGCATACATTTCAGGAATCTGTGATAAGTGACAGGCAGGGGGCTCGCCGCTACCCTCTAAAAAACCATTATCGTGGCTGCTGGGAAGCATTCTGCACTGCTTAATCGAACAGGGAAATGTTGTCTACCAACGAGATAGGAGTAATTAGTAAATTAATTAATAATGGAGAGGAAGAATGCAAATGTACATCACTACGTTTTGCTGAATTAACTGGAGATACTGTGCCGTGATGTCAACCAACCTTTCAACAATTAATGTTTCTAAAACATGCCTTTCAGGGTTCAAGTCTTTAAAAAAAAAAAAAGATGTGTGGGAAGTCTGCAGCCCCCTCAATTAAGCATTGTCCTCTCACACCTAACCCACCCCACCCCACCCCACACTCTGAAATCTGACTTTTATGTGTATGGGCTGAGTTTTATTGAATTGATATGATAATCAGAATAAATCTCATATAATTATTGTGGCTTTCAGGGGAAACGTGTGGTCGATCACCTGCATAAAAGCCCGAGAGAGAGTGTGGGACCTCTGCTGCCATTGCACACATAATGGGGGAGCTCCGTTCCCAAGCGTTCCTGCTCGACTTGACCTGTTTTTTTATATATGATATTATGTAATTCTGGCATATCTTTCAAAGCGTGAATTTATTTGATACATAGAGAATATTCAGAAACAGGTCTCAGCTGGTCCCCACAATTGACCTGGGGGGACGTGTGATGAGGCTGGGGTTCCGGAGAGCAGGGGTTGCAGATGGCTTTAGAATGGCCCTAGGACTAAAATGTTGCCGCATGTCTAATAAACGCTCCCACTGATGCTCAATGTCAGGTTTCCCCAAGGGTTGGATGGAGGGGAGCTCAAATGGACGTGAAGAATGGAGCTGAGTTGAGGAATAAGGCAAGGTACCCAGGGATAATCCAATACTCAAAGGCAAAAGCACCACCAAATGCCGGGGTAACCAGCACAACAAAAGTAGGAACAGAGGAGGAATAGGAGCACACTTGGGAACTGCTTCTACATTGGAATGAGGACTGAGTGAGCTGACCGGATTTTTACACCCAGTAGCTTCTCCCCTGTTAACCAGGACACCGGTGACGTCATAGGCATGCAACGCGGGCTGGCCGCCATATTGGTGGAGCCTGGCTGAGGTCTGAAGGGTAAGTAGTCAATGTAATAGAGCAGCAGGAAATGCTGGCAGAATGCTTGGTTGTGTAGGGAGAGGTATTAGCAGTAGGAAAAGGGAAGTGCTCATGCCACTGTACAGAGCACTGGTGAGACCTCACTTGGAGTACTGTGTGCAGTACTGGAGACCGTATCTCCAGAAGGATATAGACATCTTAGAGAGAGTTCAGAGAAGGGCTACTAAAATGGTGTACGGCTTGAAGGAGAAAAGTTACCAGGAAAGGCTTAATGATCTTAACATGTACAGCTTGGAAAAAAGACGAGACAGAGGAGATATGATAGAAACATTTAAATACGTAAAGGGAATCCACAAGGTAGAGGAAGGGAGTATATTTAAAAGGAAACAAAGTAGCAAAACAAGAGGACATAGTCTTAGATTAGAGGGGCAAAGGTTTAAAAGTAACATCAGGAAGCATTATTTTACTGAGAGGGTGGTGGATACATGGAACAGTCTTCCAGTTGAAGTGGTAGAGGCCAAAACAGTAATTGAATTTAAGCAGGCATGGGATAGGCATAAGGCTATCCTAAACAAAAGATAAATCCAGGTAAAGTATCCATGTAATTGGGCAGACTAGATGTGCCGAAAGGTTCTTATCTGCCAACATTTTTCTATGTTTCTATGAAGCCTTGGGTTCCGGTGGAGTCCAGTGGTCGGGAGCAGGGGAGATGGCATCTGACCTCCCCAGCGTCCGTTGCTGTACCAAGGAGGTGAGCAAGGACATCTCCGGTGGGTGGTGCCGCTGGGGACCTGGCTGGTCGTACTATAACACGCCGGGCTAGAGTGCCGGTCAGGTAGGGGTCAACCACGACGAGCAAGCAGCCCTGACACAAAGCCTTTTGTGACTGCTCCTTCGTCTTTTCAAGCAGTTGCAGATTGGGTTGCATTGTTGTGGGACAAAGGTTGAATAGTGAGCTGTGGTCACCTCTTGTAGATGCTGTCCAGTGCATTTAGTTTCTTCAGTTATCAGGCCACTCCGGAATTTTTCATAGGACAGCAATGCTTAATGAATATCCATCGAGAGCCAGATAATCTCAAGAATGAGACTAGAGATCATGTCTACGGTCAGGCACAATTTGACTCCTCCACAACCAAATAAAATGGACAAGTGCCCCTGCAAGGACTCTTTTGGAAGATTCACTGGTGGCCTCTGATTGTAGTCCACCACCAGGCCCTCTGCTCTTTTGCTTTGGTGCTTTGTTTACCCGATGGCCAACACAAGACATAGGGCTCTATTAAATTCTTCGCGCAAACGTTAACGCATGTGCAAAAACGTATTAACGCGAGGGGCAAAACCCTTTGCACAGAACGTCGTATTACAACGTCCGCGCAAAAAATGCACGTTAACGTCTAACGCGGGTGAACCTGCGCGAACCATTTGTGAGCGTAATGTACTTCGGGCGTCCTATACTTAACATTGTGAGCGCAAATGCGTTTGTGCGCTGGTACGCGGATGGTATTACAATCTAAGCGCAAATTTTAACGCACAGCGCTTGCGCGCATAATTTTAACGTCTTTTAAAAGCTGGTGGTAACGGCAACTCTGAACGTCCTGGCCGAAACCAAATATACCAGCCCAAAAAAAAAAATACAGCAAAGTATAGTTACACATTCTACACATACCCAAACAATAAAATTGAGAAGTTGTGCGTGTTTTTTTTTATTGATGCAGCATATATGCGCAGATTGACTTTGACAGGCGCAAAAACGTAACAGGAGACAATTGTGGATCTTAATTCTGACTGGCTGAATCGCGTTAAAAAACAGTCCGCACACTGATTTCTGCACTCAGCGTTAATGCGCGCGCGTTTTTGCGCGTCTTTTTTACACGAGTTTTTTTTGACGGATGAAAAAATGCACGAGGATTGTAATACCAGCGTTAGTATGCGCGCCTTAGCGCACTGGGCGAGCATTTTTGCACAAAGAATGTAATAGAGCCCTTAGTTAGCAGACACATTTTACAACAGTTATTTATATTAGAACAGTTATGGAGACTTTACAGAAAAAGGTGTCACCTTGTGCAGGACACCTGTAGGCACATGCCTACTTTGCCTAATTGTAAATCCAGCCCTGGATGCATTGGTGATGAACGTCGGTGTTTCACACAAGGTTGGTTCTACCGGTGGCAAGAAAAGCTTCATCAATGAATATTCTCCTGCTGCTGTTTAATGACCCTTTTGGGACATGCCAAAATTTATCGCCGTTGCAATATACCCAAGCTCTGGAAGACTGCGAGAGTGGTACCTATCCATAAAAGTAGTGACAGTACTTTGGTATCCAACTACCGTCCGATATCGTTGCTCCCTGTAATGTCAAAAGTCTTGGAAAAATGTGTCTACACACAATTACGTGATTATTATCAATATTGGAACTACTTAACCCCGGATCAATCAGGCTTTCATCCAAATCACTCAACTACAACCGCCCTTTTAAAAGTCTGCAATGATATCCAAGCTGGGATGGAACAAGGAAACCTAACTGGAGCATCTTCCTTGATTTTGCCAAGGCCTTTGACACGGTAGACCATGGCATCTTGTTAGAAAAACTTAAAAACTCTGGCATTGGTGATCGCACGCTAACCTGGTTTCAATCATATGTATCTGACCGATCACAATATGTGTCCATTTCTGGCAGCACATCCCTCCCGCTCCCTGTCACTTGCGGTGTACCCCAAGGCTCAATACTAGGCCCCCTGCTATTCACAGTATTCATAAATGATCTGGCCAACGTCTGCAAAGCCTCAACTGTACACATGTACGCAGACGACACTGTGATCTATACCAGCAAACCAAATCTCCCGCAGCTGGAGGCCGTGCTGTAAGAACAATTCACAGGGGTAGAAAAGTGGATCAAAGATAACAAACTTTTTCTAAATGCTGACAAAACTGTAACGATGCTCTTTGGAACCGCACCTAAACTACACAAATTGCAAAATCCCCATCTATGTGTTGGGACAAAATCAAATGGCACGCTGACCACAGTCACTTCTCTCAAATATCTAGGTATGTGGTTGGACCCTAATCTATCCTTTGGCCCCCACATCGAAAAACTCTCATCTAAACTTTACCCCAAACTAGGTGCCCTGTACAGAAACAAATCCTGCCTGAGTCCCGCGGTAAGAAAGCAGATTGTACAGCAAATGCTTATGCCGGCTATTGATTACGGAGATGTAGTGTATGCAGCCGCCCCGCAAACACACCTTCATAAACTTACTACATTGTATAACTCATTGTGCCGCTTTGCGCTACAATGTAACTACATGACCCACCATTGTGACATGTTAAAAGAGCTAAACTGGCCATCGCTGGAATCCAGATGCACCCTTCACCTTTCCAGCCTGGTGTTTAAGAGCATCTCTGGGAAGCTGCCACCCTACCTGAATAGGCTGCTTCCCCCAGCAGCTCCCTCATCCTATAACCTCCGATCCAGGACCAGCACCTTACTTGGAATACCACAATACAAAAAGACAGTGGCTCGGTCCTCATTTTCCTACAGAGCACCACAATTATGGAATAACCTCCCAGACACCATGAAATCTTCCCCCAGTCTTAAGTCACTCAAGAGCTCCTTACTAACATACCTCAATACAGAATGCACCTGTAAACATGTAACCTAGTGACTAGATTTCCTACATATTTTTCTGTTAATCTGTATATTTGTGTTGTTTTTTAATATCTTGCATTGTATTACTTTGTATTTCTGTAACTGTAACATTTCAATGTTCTTGAACCCAGGACATACTTGAAAACGAGAGAAATCTCAATGTATCCTTCCTGGTAAAATCCTTTATAAATAAATAAATAAATAAATAAATAAAATAATATTCGCCATATTCGTCATTGTTTACAACAACCATAAACTACAGTGGTTTGTGAATAACCGTGTTGGAAGAATTCATGTTTTCGCAGAATCACAACTCTTGATGCTTGGCCTTGACCCACGTTTTGAGTTTATCGGGGGGAGGGGAGGACCATTTCAAAGCAATGAAAGACACCGATATATATCCCTGATGAAGGGATTTGAGTGCTTTTCCAATATGCTTTGAACATCATCTCAATGAAATATTCCATTACAGTATTATCCAATATATATTGTTTTTTTTACCAAAAATACTGCGGTTTTCCAATCTTCTGTTATTGACTTATTTTTTGTTGCGTTCCAGCCGTATATTTCCCCTAAAACCTAAAAAAAAAAAACACTTTAAATTTCTATTTATAAAACCTCTTTTACCACCTATTAAACGATCCTGGAGTCTCGGCAGCTGTGTAGCATTTTAGCCACTGAAACGTTATCCCGTAATATTAAAATGGAATAAGCAATTTAATGCAATAAAGGCTCATCTGCGAAAACGGTGGAAAAAATGAGCCGCACGCTGTCAGAATCTATTTCAGGTCTGCAAACTACTTTAATTATACTGTGAGTAAATGATTTTATATACAATGTAAGAAGGCAAATCTCTTGCTGTTCTAGAAATAGCGTGTTATTGCCACTTACTCAATTCAAGGTTTTTGTTACGTTTTTTTTTTTTCCCCCTTCGTGCTGAATCATGGCAGTTTGTTAATGAGAAGCTACTGTGTATACACGTACAAGCATCTAAAGTCAATTAATGTAACGTTTTATACATATTCCTGTTTGTTTGTGCCTGCAGAATGTGGCGAATACAACTCAAGAGCTAAGAGAAGAAACGGAGAGAATAGACGCTTGTTATGTACAAATAACTCTCTGGCGACCTGTTCCTTAACAGAACTGTATAAAGGACAAGACATTCATTGAGACTTAACAAAGAGAGATTTCCCCTATCATTTATAAGGGATTTAAAAACGATAAAGATGCAAAATTCCCTTCCTGGAGAGGCTCTTCAATCAAATAATGTAAATATATAAATAAATAAAAAAGATTTTTCTGATAAACAGAAGCTTCTGTTCTGACGCAGGGAGGCGCTAAATCGAAATTTCAGCTATTAATTGTTAGGAGGAATCTTCACTAAAAACTGAGTTTTAAAAGCTGTGGTCGTGTAGCTGGAATGCATCCTGCTCCCTGGTTGACGTCTGGCTGAAGAAGATAGTGAGAGCAACTGAGCATGTCAAGACTTTGGGGCTCTTGTGAGAGCTGCTCCATCTTGGGTCATTCCGAGCATGCTCAGATGGCTCCTAGGAGGGAGTAATGTTGTCACTCATTAACTTTACATTAGGACAGGTATGGAGTGCTGCCCCAAACAAGAGGCAGATACATTCAGGGTTATTCAAAGAGATTCGAAAAGTCACTGCTCGTTCGGTGACTTTTCGTTCTCTTCAATTCGGTTCCTTTTGCCGATCCCATTTCGGTGACCCTGCAGTGTATTAAGCAAACAACACAGGGTCCCCGAATTGCAGGGAAAGGCTGCCGCAAACCCGACAAAAACGAACCGCAAAACCCAGCGAAAGCACGCCGAAAACCCTCAAAAACCTCTGGATTAACCCACGGAAAAACCCGAGCAGGAGCCGATCACACGCAGCGAAGCCGCCGGAAAAAGCCGAGACCGCAGACAGAGCAAAGTGAATAAATTAGGAAAACCGTTTGCATGAATGTTTGAAAAGTGAAACACTGTTTGCAAAGAAACTACAGAGAGAAAATGTCTGAAATTTGCACATGAGGTCCAGGGTATGATAATAAAAAGGGCTGTTACAGAAAAAAGAAGTAAACTTAAAAAAAAATAAAACAAAATCGGACTTTTAAAAAAAAAAAATCTGAAAAATTCTTATAAGATCCTAAAAAATCTATAAATAAAGCGACTCTTTACTGCAGAATTTTATAATGAACGGTTTATTAGATATTGTATTAAAACGGGAATATTTTTAACATTGAAGCCTATGGGATTCTCCTGAATAAATTTGCCGAGTTAAACCACCGAATGGCAGGACATTAGGGGAACCTTTCACTGCTGGTTTGTGTTCTCTGAATAGACGAAGCAGTGCTTTTTCATGGGGATTTCACTGCCCTCGAACAGGCACCGAACAGGCACCGTATGTGCAGGCAATTCGCCAAGATTTGGCGAATTGCCTGCTCTCTGGATAGCCGAATGGCCAAGAAAGGTAACCGAACGCTGATTTTCAGCGTTCGGTTACCTTTCTCAAGCAATTCGGATCTCTTTGAATAACCCTGATTGTCTTCTCTTTTAGAGCAGAAAAGCAAAAAAGAAAAGTAAAGACTTCTACTTTTAATATGAAAACCCAGCTGCCACCTTGCGCTTAACAGGGATACGTCAAACCCCAGAACCGCACCATCTTCAGATTTCACCAGGGTCCACTGGTGTAACCAGTGGCGGAAGTACCAGGGTCGCAGCGGTCGCAGTTGCGACCGGGCCCTGGCATTTCGCCACTGGAGGGGGGCCCAGCGCCGCCGCCAGATTACGGCAATCAGCGCCGGAATCTGGGAGCCGCGCGCTGGCCGTCCCTCTCCCTACACGAGCGGCCGCTGACATGCAGCTTGGCCGCTCATGTGGGAGAGAAACCACCTGACCAGCGCACGAGACCTCGCGCTGATCAGGTGGTTTCCGGCGAGCGGCCAAGCTGCATGTTTCCAGCGGCCGCTCGCCAAGGAGGAGAACATGCCGACGGAGCCTGCCCTGGGCCTGGGGCCAGCAGAGCAGGTAAGAGCTGGGCTGGGGGCAGTATATCCATGAGCTGGGGGGCAGAGCTGGGGCAGTATATCCATGATGAGGAGCTGGGGGGCAGAGCTGGGGCAGTATACCCATGAGCTGGGGGGCAGAGCTGGGGCAGTATATCCATGAGCTGGGGCAGAGCTGGGGCAGTATATCCATGAGGAGCTGGGGGGGCAGAGCTGGGGCAGTATATCCATGAGCTGGGGGGCAGAGCTGGGGCAGTATATCCATGAGGAGCTGGGGGGGCAGAGCTGGGGCAGTATATCCATGAGCTGGGGCAGAGCTGGGGCAGTATATCCATGAGCTGGGGGGCAGAGCTGGGGCAGTATATCCATGAGCTGGGGCAGAGCTGGGGCAGTATATCCATGAGCTGGGGCAGAGCTGGGGCAGTATATCCATGAGGAGCTGGGGGGGCAGAGCTGGGGCAGTATATCCATGAGCTGGGGGGCAGAGCTGGGGCAGTATATCCATGTGCTGTGGCAGTATCCATGTGTTGGGGCAGTATATCCATGTGTTGGGGCAGTATCCATGTGTTGGGGCAGTATATCCATGTGTTGGGGCAGTATTTCCATGAGCTGGGGGCAAAAATATCCATGTGTGAGCTGGGGCAATATATCCATGTGTGGCCTGGGGGCAATATATCCATGTGTGGTCTGGGGGCAATATATGTCCATGTGAGCTGGGGGCAATATATGTCCATGTGAGCTGGGGGCAATATATATGTCCATGTGAGCTGGGGGCAATATATATATATCCATGTGAGCTGGGGCAATATATATATCCATGTGAGCTGGGGGCAATACTATCTTTTTTATATTGCAGGAAAAAAAAAGGTAAAAATATGGATCTTTTTTTGGGGGGGTTGGGGGGCCCTTCATGGATTCTTGCACTCAGGTCTCTAGTTACGCCACTGGGTGTAACTAATCGCAAACCATGATGGTGAGCCGTGGCACCCGAGATGTTTCTCAACTCTTGAGTCTCAGCCATGTCTTATGTATGACTAAGCATCATGGGATATGTAGTTCCAAAACATCTGGGGTGCAAGGTTAGCCAGAACTGCCGTAAAATAACTTGCGTAGCACTCAGCACTGTAGCATGCTACCATCCTTTAACTTCTATTCGTGTAACGTCACTGACACAGTGTTTATATGTATTTATTCGCTTTAACAGATGCCTTCTCTACTAAATCATCCTGCGCGGTGTTACAGCAAGACACATTGGCAGATCCCTTACCTGCAGAAACTAACATCTGTTGCTAAATAATTTCATCCCTAAACTACCAAAGATATAAAGACTGCAGATTAAGTGAAAATGGGCACATTGCATGCAGGCGCCGCCATGGCATGTGTCACAGGCTCCCGGGCTGCGTCTCAGTTATTCTTCTTGTCTGAACACATGAGGAAAGTGAGAGCAGACAGTGATATATTTGGAATATAAATAACCCTAATACCTGATTATGGAAAAAAATAGAGATCTGGGAAAAAAGGGGCATCTTGAGCATTTATAGGGTTTTTAGGTGGACTTTCTGGCAGAGATTGACTTTATTTTTTTTAATCCTTTACGCCACCAGCATGGACTATCAATAGGTGCTTCAGTTAAGCAGTTTTGTGTCCTCCTGCAGAAATATACAGTAACTTAAAGGGCCGCTGCCCTCAAGCGACGAGAAATATCCTGTAAAATTTAAATATAATGATATTTGAATTTGTAAAAACTAACTTTGTGATTGGTCAATGAGGGACCAGTAGGTGTGGAATGAGAAGATATACCGCGCAAGCGAGAGAGTTCGGGCACTTCTTCACAAACATTCTGGGGACAGTCACTCACATTCCAACATCCACACGAGCACTTTGTGGACTCTTGGGGCCATGCAATGGGTCACAAGTGAGATGACACTTACACTCCAACAAAGGAGACCCTCATGCTCACTCATGCACTCTCAAGTTTAAATTGACTAATACTCTCACTGGATCACTAATTCAATCTGGTATTTCCAGATATTCAGAGATACACTACATATCCCACTATTCATAATTGAACAGCGACAGATCTCCATAGAGATCAAACAGCAACGCATTATACACCCAAGTGGATTACATATAATTGTAGGCTGATCGCTGCTCAAGACTGCTACGAAGTCAATCAGAGGTAAGTATATTGATTAGTGATTGATTTTAATTGAAAAGTTGATAAAGAGTTTATCTGTCTTTAGCCAAACTCGTATTCCATAAATCATTAATTATGATATTATAGATTGAGAATAATGCATTAATAGTCACTACTGCAGCGTGATTATTGAATACCAAGATTCTTATCAAAATCCAATAATAAACAGATGATATCTGTATCATAGTTAAATTGATTGCGAGTGGCTGTGGATAATAAATTCTACTGTCTTCTTTATAAGTTGGCTAAACTTTTCAAGCGGAGTAGATATTCTGAAGTGGATATGCAGATCAGGCAAAACCGGCTATGTTTAAAATGTGTAATCTCTGATATGTGATTAGTGTAACAAATACTCAAACAATTGTTAACGGTTTAAGTAAAAATAAATATATACGTTGTTGTAATAAAAACTCTTTTGTTGCATCATTGGCTGGAAATGATCTGTGTTTGATATAATTCAATTAACATATATCCTATGGTTTTATGAATCTGTATACGTAAGAAAATAATGTAAATTATGCCCATTCTGGATCTTCTGGAATAATTGGTTAAGGCGTGGTTTATTGATTAATCGATTGAGGTTATAAAAGAATGAGAGATTAATGTGGTTCTGCGTTAATTCCGATCATATCTGCTACATTATATGTATTGCTGATAAGGGTTGTGTCTCATTTCTTCTAACTATCGATATCAAGTTGCCTAGAGAGATTAGTGACACTCCATACCTGGAGGCATTTCACTGAGAACAACGTCTATCGTGACAGTCACTGACTCACATCATTGTATTGTGTGGGATGTACTCAAAGGACATCAACAGGTGGTAGGTTAGAAGATCTGGCAGCTGAATGACATAAGACTTATCTCAAGTAGCACAGACAACACAACATATCCCTTGCTGTCTTATCTAAGCATTAACTCCTACACTCCATTGACTGTTAAATACTGTAGAATCTAATCCACAGCAGTAAAGTAAAACTTTGATGTAAAGATACATGGAGGGGGCAGTTTATAACACAAAAGATCACACAATGGATGCACCCAGTGACACATATAGAGGAAAAGATCACACAATGGATGCGCCCAGTGACACATATAGAGGAAAATATCACACAATGGATGCACCCAGTGACACATATAGGGGAAAATATCACACAATGGATGCACCCAGTGAGACATATAGAGGAAAATATTTTCTTAACTAAACATACAAGAGAAAAACAAACACATCAGCAACATCAAATAAACACAATAAAGACGTTTCATTTTTTTGGTGGTACTGCCCCTTTAAGTGCATTTTAGATGAATTCCTTTCTTTTTCACCAGGTTCCTGGGAGACGTGGAGTGGGTGGATTACCTTGTTGTGTACCCATTGCCATTTTACAATCCAAACATCTGGTAATAATTAGACGCAGTATCATGTCCCTCTAAGAACCCTTTTCAACGGAGATTACAGCAATAATATTTGTGAAAAAAATAAACACACATTGGCCCAATATCTGCATCTGATCTTTCACCTGAGATTTGCTGCAGACAAATATTTGCACAACACAAACGGCGTCCAAATATGAAAACGTGTAATTTGTAAACGCAATAAGCTACAAAGGCGTGAGTGTGCGCTGGCTGGCACAGGGTGGCGATGTGCTAAGAACGCTGGATGTCCCTGTTGACAGCAATTTGTCTGTGTTCTGTCCATGTCAAGTATCTAGACAAGGCTCTTCTGAGCTTTTTTACTCTCCCTGGCTCACTCCTGGTTTCCTGCGAAGGAAGAGCTCTGTGATCCAGCAAAGCAGAGATACACTGTGGACACTTTTTTTTTTTTCCAAGGACAGAGATTGTTCATAGCCCGCCTGCTGCATTTGTGATCGTTTGCCCCTTTTTTGGACAATTGTCAACAGTTCTGTTTTTTTTACAGGCCATGCATACGCTATTATCTATCTCTCTATATCTGTATCTAACTATATTCATATATATCTGTGATGCCATCTTCCTTGATTTTGCCAAGGCCTTTGACACAGTAGACCATGGCATCCTCTTACAAAAACGTAAAAACTCTGGTATTGGTGATCACACGCTAACCTGGTTTCAATCATATGTATCTGATCGGTCGCAATATGTGTCCATTTCTGGCAGCACTTCCCTCCCCCTCCCAGTCACGTGCGGTGTATCCCAAGGCTTGATACTCGGCCCCCTGCTATTTACAATATTCAGAAATGATCTGCCCAACGTCTGCAAAGCCTCAACTGTACACATATACGCAGACGACACTGTAATCTATACCAGCAAACCAAATCTCCCGCAGCTGGAGGCCGTGCTGCAAGAACAATTCACAGAGGTAGAAAAGTGGATCAAAGATAACAAACTTTTTCTAAATACTGACAAAACTGTTACAATGCTCTTTGGAACAAAACTTAAACTACTCAAATTGCAAAACCCCCACTTATGTGTTGGGACAAAATCAAATGGCACGCTGACTACAGTCACTTCTCTCAAATATCTAGGTATGTGGTTAGACCCAAATCTATCCTTTGGCCCCACATCAAAAAACTCTCATCTAAAATTTACCCCACACTAGGTGCCCTGTACAGAAACAAATCCTTCCTGAGCCCCACGGTAAGAAAGC
This sequence comes from Leptobrachium leishanense, assembly GCA_009667805.1. Taxonomy (NCBI): domain Eukaryota; kingdom Metazoa; phylum Chordata; class Amphibia; order Anura; family Megophryidae; genus Leptobrachium; species Leptobrachium leishanense. Next base: position 9,339,226 of record CM019071.1, read on the forward strand.
AGATTGTACAGCAAATGCTTATGCCGGCTATTGAATATGGAGATGCACAATACCAGTCTGCCAGCCATATTACTGGTCTGTCATGCACAATACCTGTCTGCCAGCCTTATCACCAGTCTGCCATGCACAATACCAGTCTGCCATGCATAATACCAGTCTGCCAGACATATTACCGGTCTGTCATGCACAATACCAGTCTGCCAGCCATATTACCAGTCTGCAATGCACAATACCAGTCTGCCATGCACAATACCAGTCTGCCAGCCATATTACCAGTCTGCAATGCACAGTACCAGTGTGCCAGCCACATTACCAGTCTGCAGTGCACAATACCAGTCTACCATGCACAATACCAGTCTGCCAGCCATATTACCAGTCTGCCATGCAAAATATCTGTCTGCCAGCCTTATTACCAGTCTACCAGCCTTATTACCAGTCTGCAATCCACAGTACCAGTCTGCCAGCCATATTACCAGTCTGCAATGCACAATACCAGTCTGCTATGCACAATACCAGTCTGCCATGCATAATACCAGTCTGCCAGACATATTACCGGTCTGCCATGCACAATACCAGTCTGCCAGCCTTATCACCACTCTGCCATGCACAATACCAGTCTGCCAGCCATATTACCAGTCTGCAATGCACAATACCAGTCTGCCATGCACAATACCAGTCTGCCAGCCAAATTACCAGTCTGCAATGCACAGTACCGGTGTGCCAGCCACATTACCAGTCTGCAGTGCACAATACCAGTCTTCAGTGCACAATACCAGTCTACCATGCACAATACCAGTCTGCCAGCCATATTACCAGTCTGCCATGCAAAATATCTGTCTGCCAGCCTTATTACCAGTCTACCAGCCTTATTACCAGTCTGCAATCCACAGTACCAGTCTGCCAGCCATATTACCAGTCTGCAATGCACAATACCAGTCTGCCATGCACAATACCAGTCTGCCAGCCATATTACCAGTCTGCAATGCACAGTACCAGTGTGCCAGCCACATTACCAGTCTGCAGTGCACAATACCAGTCTGCAGTGCACAATACCAGTCTTCAGTGCACAATACCAGTCTACCATGCACAATACCAGTCTGCCAGCCATATTACCAGTCTACCATGCAAAATACCTGTCTGCCAGCCTTATTACCAGTCTACCAGCCTTATTACCAGTCTGCAATGCACAGTACCAGTCTGCCAGCCTTATTACCAGTCTGCAATGCACAGTACCAGTCTGCCAGCCATATTACCAGTCTGCAATGCACAATACCAGTCTGCTATGCACAATACCAGTCTGCCAGCCATATTACCAGTCTGCCATGCAAAATACCAGTCTGCCATGCACAATACCAGTCTGCCAGCCATATTACCAGTCTGCCATGCACAATACCAGTCTGCCAGCCTTATTACCAGTCTGCCAGCCTTATTACCAGTCTGCCAGCCAAATTACCTGACTGCCTTGCAAAATACCAATGTGTCATAATACCAGTGTGCCTAACTACCAGCCTGACATGCCATGCATACCACGTGCCATTAATTTATATACAGTCAGGTCCAGAAATATTGGGACATCAACACAATTCTAACATCTTTGGCTCCATACACCACCACAATGGAGTTGGAATGAAACAAACACAATGTGCTTTAACTGCAGACTGTCAGCTTTAATTTGTGGGCATGTACATCCAACTCAGGTGAACGGTGTAGGACTTACAGCAGTTTGCAGATGTGTCTCCCACTTGTTAAGGGACCAAAAGTAATGGGACAGAATAATAATCATAAATCAAACTTTCCCTTCTTAATACTTGGTTGCAAATCCTTTGCAGTCAATCACAGCCTGAAGTCTGGAACGCATAGACATCACCAGACGCTGGGTTTCATCCCTGGTGATGCTCTGCCAGGCCTCTACTGCAACTGTCTTCAGTTCCTGCTTGTTCTTGGGGCATTTTCCCTTCAGTTTTGTCTTCAGCAAGTGAAATGCTTGCTCAATGGGATTCAGGTCAGGTGATTGACTTGGCCATTGCATAACATTCCACTTCTGTCCCTTCAAAAACTCTTTGGTTGCTTTTGCAGTATGCTTTGGGTCATTGTCCATCTGCACTGTGAAGCGCCGTCCAATGAGTTCTGCAGCATTTGGCTGAATGTGAGCAGATAATATTGCCCGAAACACTTCAGAATTCATCCTGCTGCTTTTGTCAGCAGTCACATCATCAATAAATACAAGAGAACCAGTTCCATTGGCAGCCATACATGCCCACGCCATGACACTACCACCACCATGCTTCACTGATGAGGTGGTATGCTTAGGATCATGAGCAGTTCCTTTACTTCTCCACACTCTTCTCTTCCCATTACTCTGGTACAAGTTGATCTTGGTCTCCTCTGTCCATAGGATCTTGTTCCAGAACTGTGAAGGCTTTGTTAGGTGTTGTTTGGCAAACTCTAATCTGGCCTTCCTGTTTTTGAGGCTCACCAATGGTTTACATCTTGTGGTGAACCCTCTGTATTCACTCTGGTGAAGTCTTCTCCTGATTGTTGACTTTGACACACATACACCTACCTCCTGGAGAGTGTTCTTGATCTTGCCAACTGTTGTGAAGGGTGTTTTCTTCACCAGGGAAAGAATTCTTCGGTCATCCACCACAGTTGTTTTCCGTGGTCTCCCGGGTCTTTCGGTGTTGCTGAGCTCACCGGTGCATTCCTTCTTTTTGAGAATGTTCCAAACAGTTGTTTTGGCCACACCTAATGTTCTTGCTATCGCTCTGATGGGTTTGTTTTGTTTCTTCAGCCTAATGATGGCTTTCTTCACTGTTAGTGACAGCTCTTTGGATCTCATCTTGAGAGTTGACAGCAACAGATTCCAAATGCAAATAGCACACTTGAAATGAACTCTGGGCCTTTTATCTGCACATTGTAATTGGGGTAATGAGGGAATATCACGCACCTGGCCATGGAACAGCTGAGAAGCCAATTGTCCCATTACCTTTGGTCCCTTAACAAGTGGGAGGCACATCTGCAAACTGCTGTAAGTCCTAAACTGCTCACCTGAGTTGGATGTACATACCCTCAAATTAAAGCTGACAGTCTGCAGTTAAAGCACATTGTGTTTGTTTCATTCCAACTCCATTGTGGTGGTGTATAGAGCCAAAGATGTTAGAATTGTGTCGATGTCCCAATATTTCTGGACCTGACTGTATACACATAAAGTAAATCTACGCATAATGTATACGCTACAAAACAAATGGCCCATGAGCTTACAATCTAAGGGGTCCCATGATTTTACAATCTATCCCATGAGCTTACAATCTAAGGGGTCCCACGAGTTTACAATCTAAGGGGTCCTGTTCCTGTGAGTTTACATTCTGAGGGCTCTGTTCCCGTGAGTTTACAATCTAAGAGGGAAGAGGAACCTGCTCTAATATATAAATGCCTTTGTAATGCGCTGTCAGCTGTGCGTGCACCCATCAGAGCTGCTCAGTTGGCCCTCTTGTTGCGGATGGGATGGCGATGGACGCGTTACAAACGCATTTATATAGAGAGATACTCTTGGATAGGAAATTGAAAAACAAATATGTGGACATGGATTCTGAGCTGGCGACAACAACAATAGACTGCCCTCCGGGCAGGCTTTCCACCTAGTTCATTCATATCTGTATCTACCTATCCATATATGTCTAAATGTATCTATTTATCTATACATTCATAAATCTGTGTCTATCTATCGTCTGTGTATCCATCTATCCATCCATCTATCTACAGTATCTATCTATCCATCTGTCTGTGTTTCTGTCTTTCCATCCATCTGTCTGTGTATCTGTATTTCCATACATCTGTCTGTCTTTCCATCCGTCTGCACATCTATCTATCCACCCATGTATCTGTCTGTCTATCTATCTATCTATCTATCCATGCTTCTGTCCATCTGTCTATCTATCTATCCATCCGTCTGTGTATCTATCTATCCACCCATGCATCTGCCTGTGTATCTATCCATCCATCCGTCCATCAGTCTGTGTATCTGTCTATCCATCCATCTGTCCATCTGTATATCTATCTATCCATCCATCCGTCTGTGTATCTATCCATTCATCAATCCGTCTGTGTATCTATCCATTCATCAATCCGTCTGTGTTTCTATCCATTCATCAATCCGTCTGTGTATCTATCTATCTATCTATCTATCTATCTATCTCTATCAATCTATGTTTCTAGCCATACACAAGGTGATTTCTTGACCATGGATGAATCACTCTGTGCCGTATCACTCCGAGGCTCTCATTAAATGCTTTGAACGTGCAGTGTATGCTCATATAATCTAATGTTTTGGAATGAGAACACATCCATGACGTTCCTTGATCTCACATCACAAGGTAATGGACTGATTTGGGAACTGGGAATACGTGTCGAGCACCTGTTAGACGGAATGCTTGGGACTTCGAGCATTCTGGTTTTCGGAGTCTTCTGGATTTTAGAATTCCGGATAAGGAGTGCTCGACCTGTACCTCCTTTACATAACTCAGTGATCCATTTATTATAGTAACATTATTACTTTATTAAGCTTTAGTGTTTGGCGTTTACTGTCTCTGACCAGTCTTGGGTGTGATTCTGTGCTCTATCTTTATCTGCCACACACTTCTTCCATTTCTGCTCATCGGACATTGACCAATTACTTATTTCCCAAACTTTTAGTGCAGTTATGGTGAACTGCAACACCCTGGTTATCTCAGAACTTCACGTTCCATGACGCCCAGCCAACATAAATGTCACAGACATGTAGATTAAAATTTTTTGATGAATGGCTGTGCATGGGATGTACGTTCAGCCTTGCATAATATGACAGGAAGAAACATTTTCTACATATCAGGGCAGCAGAACAACCAAAATCTGTTGAGGATCATCTGGGCTTTCATTGCAGCTTTCTGATTTGACTCCGTATGTCATACACAGGCGGCTGTATTCCAACCCTGTGTAAGCGTAACCAGAGCTTTTGTAAAGTTAGTAACTCCATAGACGTTGGCCGTATTCCATAGCTGTCGATAAGATAACTATAGGAGATGTTACGCATAGCATTACACATAGCACCTCCTGCTAGCGGCTCGAATGTAGTGTTTCCCTGCGAGAGGTTACTGTAAATTAACGTCTCTTATACTTGGTAGAGATGTGCAATTCGTTTAGTTCCGAATACAAATTCAGACGAAAATCACCATTTACGTATTTCGGGGGCATTTCTGAAAACAAAATATCGGCCATCCGAAAATTCGAAACAATCTGAAATTTTTTGCAGATCGAATCGGTGATTCAGATCAATTTGGATCGATTCGGTGATTCAGATCGATTCGGATATGCTGCATTAATGATACTGCAGAGAGGCGCTTCCCAGCAGTGTGTGGATTCATATGCTGCATTAAAACCTAAGGGTTAAAAAAACTAATTTCTTTAAAAAATATAGTTAAGAAACCTAAAATTTCTCCCAAAAAATGCCTAAAAAAATGAATACGTAAAGAAACTCTCATTCTATTGGTAGTAATCTACTTCCCATTCTTAAATAACCAATAAGAAATTAAATAACTCTTAAAAAACAAAAACAACAACCGATCCAAATCACCTGAATCGATCCGAATCACCGAAACGATCCGCATCTAAACGAAACAAAAACTGTACGAAATGGCCCGATACGAAAAAAAAAAAATGTCATGCACATCCCGAATACTTGGTATAGGAGACTTTACTTTACACCTCTGCATGGAAGCTCTAGCTATTCCGAGGTAGCCTGTGCTTCCGCCCGGGAGACGGGATTACACTGAGAAATAACGTCTTCTCGGAGCTGGTATTAAGGGATTCTGCATTTAGAAAATCACAGAACACTCTCTGAAAACCTCCCCAAAAATCCCACGCTCACCTCTCATCCCGTGATGGAGAGGGCGGCGGCGTGTGATCTCTGCGGCGCTGGGTGATCTTGCATGAGCGAGCAAGGCTCAATGTATTCCAGGAACTGATACACGTGGCGGCGCGGAGCACCACTGCCGGTAATAGGCAGCTTGCGTTTCATGCCAGAGCCAGGCGCTAATAAAGCATCTACAGTGGAATTCCCTTGATAAAACGCAGACAATAAGGGGAGTTTGCAGGCACATATTACTTACTGTCTCCATTTTACCGACGACTATGGAATAGGGCCCTGTAACGGCTTTGGGGAGTTTACACCAGCTCTGGGTAAGTTTACACCAGGGTTGGAATATTTCTTATATTTGTAAACATATGTAGCGCTGGTTTTAATTCCCTGTCATTGTAGTACTTGTTTTTGGCCACCGGAGGGAGACAAGCGCAATGTAAGACACTGGACATTGGGACTACATTTTCCAGCATGCTTTGCGGGCGGGAACAGGAAGTGGGTGGGAGAGAGACAGTGACATCCGCAGCCTCGTGGAAAGAGCCAGCAGAGCGCGCAGAGGAGTGAGAGGAGCAAGACGCAAGTGTAGCAGAGAGTGATCACGACCAGGCCAGAGCGCAGGTGCGGCCTAGCAGAGCTGGAGATCAGTTTTTCCCTTCTTATTAAACGAAGACCCAGTGATCCACCGCTAGTAATCTCACGCTGATACATAGTAAGCTGAAGGACCCCGAGTTAGGAGAACCGCAGACGATCTAACAGGGAGTGCAGGCGGTGAGCTGGACATCTTGTGGCCGTTACAGACAAGCAAGACAGCGGATCCGGTGACACAGAAAATCCCAGTCAAAATCGAGTGGAGAGACGTCCTGGGTCGAGCGGAACGCAGAGTATCTGGCGGATGGGTGAGAGGCCTTCCAGGCCACTGTAAAATACTAAAGCACGCTGCAGTTTGTTCAAAACCCACAGGGCCCCAACGTGACTAGTCGAAGATACCTCCTAAATAATTCACTGGCCAGTTGAATATTGTACCCGGGTACCAATACACGCATACACATACATTCCTTGGGACATAACCTGTACGGGACTCACACTCCAACCACTAAGGGGTTAAAAATACTTTTTTCCCTTTTCTGCTGCGCGTTTCTCGCATTACGAAGTGCTGTATTTCTTTTCCGCTGTGCGTTTCTCGCATTACGAAGTACTGTAAATATATATACGTATACCGTGTTACTCATTATATGCCAGTTTATTCAGTAAACTATATAATTTATAAAATCCACGACGGTGCTGGAGTATATTTATTCCCTAGTGCGGGGAGACTGACCCGAGGTTCAAATTCAGCGGCTCCTCCGGGAGTGAGCGCTACACATATTATTATACAAATGCAGACAGGACATCATAGATGGCTACTACACTTAGCACTGCTGCTCAAGACAATGAGAGATCTCCTAGCACTTCTTATTTATGGGAACTAGAAAGCTCACAGGTAGACGAGTGGATGGCTGTAGGTCTACAAAGACCACATGCCGCACTTCTCTTAATACAGAGTGACCTCGCGTCCGTCCCGCATTAAATCTCTCCATTGCATCTTTATGTGAGTTACGCAATCACTACATAATATGATTCCTTTATGTGCGCGACAGATTTCCATATTTATTTGTGTTCCTGATACCTTAAAAACAAACCTTCTTGGTGAAGACTGTGAATCCAACGAACGCGAGCATCTGTATATATATATATATATATATAGAGTGTCTGTCTAAATAAACCACTGCAAAGTAATAGATATGATTATTTCACCTTTGTCTGTCACCGTGGCGGCTTTTGTTTGTGTGATAAACTTTGACAACCTTTGGAATATTCTAACACGAGGTGATTTATGGAACTTGACACAAAGTATCATCAGGGAGCGTAATTTCCATCCACAAAAGTTCCAGTTCTTTTGAATACTGGGGGTATATATATATATATATATAATAAGACGTTTGGCTGTCTTTTCCTGAGCACGCCACATATTTCTGTTTTTAATGGATTGATTTTTTTTGTGTCCTGGTTCCTGTGACTGCTCATACTTTTTTTTTCCCAGCTCGGGTTAGCTTTTGGTGGTACACGTGTATCATTCTTCATGGTCACCCCCTCGAATGATTGATGCATGCTAGTTGGCATCATTCATGGGCTCGCTTGCGTTCGCGTCGCATATTGATGGATGAATACCTCTTGGTGCCTAGTGATGATGTCAGCCACCTCATCCTATATATACACAGGCCTTGTTCATTGATCATGGCCAGTTTATTGTCTCTGCTTTTGTGCTTTGATACTATTGCCCTGTGACGTCTTGTTCCAGGTTACGTGCAGACTGCTGTGTGCCTGATCCGGTTTGTTCTACTGTTATTCTGACTTCTACAATCCTCATATTTGACTCTGTTTTTATCTTCCTCTGATTTCTGGCTCCTCTGACAGCTTTTCTCTGATTTCCCATACGCCCTGCGGGTGTCCTCCTTTCCTGCCACCTAGCCATTAGATACACTTGTTCTTTCCTTCTTCCTATCTGTATACTGTATCCATACGTAACACTAAAAATGGACTCTATGGTCAGACGTCCAGAAAACCAACCTATTGACTTTCATTGTGTAGGATGTTTGTAAATGACATCACCTGGTGCTGGGGTAGCATAAAGTGTTGTCAGCTCACTATCAGATCTCCTTTTGATGCCATCTATGATCTCAGGTAGCATGGACAGCACAATAGATCCCCGCAGCCATGCCTAAACATTCCTCCTCCACCCCATTGCCTCTTCTCTTCACTACTGTTTTATCCCATACCGCAGCTGTAAAGAAAAACTTGCCATAAGATTTTGGTAGATGTTGCATAATGGGAAAAATCCACAAAATGGAAACAGGAGATAAAAAGCCTCTAACTTTATTTTTTCCCTTTTTACATGCAATTACATCAAAGAAAGAAAAAAAGAGCAGCACGTGTTTTATAATGTGTTTGTGTTTTATAATGTGTTTTATAATGCTTTTTATAAGGTGGTTTTATTTGTAATGCACAAGTAATCTAGTTATAGCCTTTGTTAGTGGTAATGTCCGCGTTGCACGGCTTTACTTTCAGGGTTATTCAAAGAGAATCGAAAAGCCACCGCACGTTCGGTGACTTTTCGTTCTCTTCAATTCGGTGCGATTTGGCGATCCGATTTCGGCGACCCTGCGGTGTATTCGGCAAGCACCACAGGGCCGACGAAATGCAGGGAAAAGTCGCCGCAAACCCGACGAACACTCACCACAAAACGAGTGCGTACACACACTAAAAATCGCAAAAACATCTGGATTAAACCGCCAAAAACGCCGTAAAACCCCGAGCAGGAGCCGATCACACGCAGCGCAGCCGCCGGAAAAAGCCGACACCGCAGACGAAGGAGGTGAAGAAAAAAGAAAAGTACGCTTGAAGGTTTGAAAAGTGAAACGCTGTTTGCAAAGAATCCACTGAGCGAAAATGTCTGAAATTTACATATGATCCAAGGAATGATAATAAAAAGGGCTGTTACAGAAAAAAGAAAAAACGTTTTAAAATTATTTTTTTTAAAAATCGGCAAATGTTTTTAGGCAAAAAAATCCCGAAAAATGCTTAAAATATCCCAAAAAAATCTATAAATAAAGAGACTTTTTACTGCAGAATATTATAATGACTGGTTTATTTCATATTGAATTAAAATGGGAATATTTTTAACATTGAAGCCTATGGGATTCGCCTGAATAAACCTGCCGAATTAAACCGACGAATGGCAGGGCATTTCGGGAACCTTTCACTGCTGGTTTGTGTTCTCTGAATAGATGAAGCATTGCTTCTCTATGGGGATTTCACTGCCCTCGAACAGGCACCGAACAGGCACCATATGTGCAGGCAATTCACCAACATTTGGCGAACTGTCTGCTCTCTGGATAGCCAAATGGTCAGGAAAGGTAACCGTACACTGAATTTCAGCATTCGGTTACCTATCTCCAGCAATTCGGATCTCTTTGAATAACCCTGTTTGTCTTTGTTGATGGATAAAGGACTTTTCTAAGTTTAACACATTGTTAGACAACTTCTTCCCTGATATTTCTGGGTGGGATGAGGAGGAACGGATACATGATGTATGGAATGACTGACCAGAGGGACTGGGCTTGTGCAGGAGAGAAGATACAATGTCATTATAACCAGCTGTTTTTGCACCGGCTGGCCATCATTCATCTAAAATGTATTCTTGATTTAAAAGAGAACGTAGTTTTGTGTAAAATAAAGGTGAGTGTGAGTTACAGGCCGTTTTTCATGCTGCATGCGGTGGTATGATTCCCGGGGAAGTGACAGTTCTCTTTTAACAGCTGTTACTTTGTTTGAAAACATCACAATAAACAAACACTAAATCGGAGTGTTACTTCTCCTCCATCACCCGCTTCACCTTCCATTTCTCCTTGCGGGAATCTTGATATTTTCATCACATCCAAATGACTAAAACACTACTTGCTGTAAAAGATAAAGTGCTTTCTGTTAAGTCCAATTCATTTCCAATCACATGGCGATGGCTGTCCAGATGAGGAATGTGTCTCACGCAGGTCTTCAATGTCAGAGAGAGGGGAAAAGTTCTTCGCGGCGAACCGGGCCTACGGATGCAAAGAAAAATGACACAAAGCAATCTGAGACACATTCTATTAAATGCCGTGCTGGGAAGTAAGATGATGGGTTTGGGGCTCGTCGCGCCTCTATTAAATGGGAGCGATTGTGTGGGAGAAAAGGCAAAATGTGTCCCATGCATGTAAATACCCTGCCGTCCTATGGCTTTAATTTCTTTATTATTTTCTGGGGTTCTATTAAGAAATGTAGTGTTGGACCATATTAACCCTTTCAATGGAATGGCAGGCGCAGAATCGACTGACATATAGGGAGAGCAGCGGCCTGCGAGAAGAGAAGAAAGGGCCGAGCATACAAAGCCAAGTATAGACAAACGGAAGGTGCAGGAGTTAGGATAAGGAGATACATAATGTAATATCTATATACATTGTAAAAGATGAGTCATTCCAAGCCTGGTAAGTTCATTTAATAGAACACAGGGAGGATAAAATTCCATTTAAAATGTGTCTGTCTGTCTGTCTGTCCGTCCATGTGCTTATCTGTCAACTCTGGGCAATATTCCATTTGGTGCTAACTTGACCAGAGATGTTGTAAACTTAACAACTCCAAAGACTATGGGCTACATTATATAATTCATGGTAAAACGGGGATGCTAGGGAGAGAAAATGTGCCAGCGGTTTTCTCCCTAGTGCTCCCGTCTTACCGTGACATTACAATGCAGGCGCTTAGAAAGCTGCCTGCATTGTTAGTGGGGGCTTAGCACTGCCGCGCGCATCCTCTCAATAGAGTCCATAGGACTCCATTGAAACAGCCTGCAGCGGTCACATGACCTGCTGGATCTCGCCTCGCGTGATCCGGCTGGTCGGCGTAGTGATCCGCAGGGAGAGACTGGGGGACTTTTTCCTCCAGCCTCTCCCTGCTCCTGCCGGACGGAGGAGGTGGACGGAGCCGCGGTCCTCGTCGCGGGATAGGAGGTGAGTATCTGGATTTTCCTGGGGGGTTTCAGGCTGGTGCTGACGGATTCTGTAGAAGCACCAAGTCCAGGCTGTGGTTAACCTTTTGCTAACTGCAGCCGGACGTTAATCAGCGTTAAGACTTTGTAATCCTAACGCTGATTAACTCTTTGTGCTCCCCATGTTAAGTATAGGGAGCGCAAAGTACAGTAACCTCGCGCTGAAAAGCGTAAGATACCAAACAGTAACGGGTTTATTAACCCGTTAGCGTTTGGATTGTAACATGCGTTGGCTACCAGGGCTAACGTTAACGCTCACGCAGGTTAGCACCCAGAATGTAATGTAGCCCATAGACTATAATGGCTCTGGTAAATTTACAACAGCTCTGGTTAAATTAACACCAACTTTAGAATATTGCCCCCTGTGTCTGTCCTTGCACATATCTATCTCTCCTGCTCTGTCTGTCCTTCCACATATCTATCTCTCCTGCTCTGTCTGTCTGTTGTTCTGTTTAGCGATATATCTCCCCTGCTGTGTGTCTCTCTTTATCTACTCTAGGCAGATCTGTCTGTCTGTCTTGCTCTATCTATTCAACATCTATCCATAGCTATATATATCTGTCTTTCTATCCATCCCTTTATCTATTCTATCTATTCCATCTGTATCTCTCTCTCTCTCTCTCCTCTCTCTCTCTATCTGACTCTCTATCTGTCTATCTATCCATCAATCTATATATAGGTCTATCTATTCCATCTGTATATGTATCTGTCTATCTCTCTATCCGTCTATCTTTCTATCCGTTTCTCTCTCTCTTTATCCTTCTTTCTTGCTATCCGTCTCTCTCTCTATCCGCCTGTTTCTCTATCCCTCTTTCTCTCTCTCTCTCTCTCAATCCGTCTCGCTCTCTCTCTCTCTCCGCCTGTTTCTCTATCCCTTTCTCTCCGTCTCTCAATCCGTCTCGCTCTCTCTCTCTATCCGCCTGTTTCTCTATCCCTTTCTGTCTCTCTCTCAATCCGTCTCGCTCTCTCTCTCTATCCGCCTGTTTCTCTATCCCTCTTTCTCTCTCTCTCTCTCAATCCGTCTCGCTCTCTCTATCCGCCTGTTTCTCTATCCCTTCTCTCTCTCTCTCTCTCTCTCTCTCTCTCTCTCTCTCTCTCAATCCGTCTCGCTCTCTCTCTCTATCCGCCTGTTCCTCTATCCCTTTCTCTCTGTCTCTCAATCCGTCTCGCTCTCTCTCTCTCTATCTGCCTGTCTCTCTCTCTTTTTCTATCTCTCTATCCATCTTTATCTATTCCATCTCTATCTGCATCCATCTGTCTATCTCTATCCGTCTATGTATCTATCCATCTATTCTATCTTTATCTGTCTGTCTCTCTGCTTATGTCTTGTAAAGCACAATACACCAGTGGACACTTTGGATTTTTTCTATGGGATTTTTCAATCATTAACAGACATTTTCCCTTTATAAAACACTGGCATAATTAGAGTATGACAACAAAAACAGAAATGTGCTCTTTCCCAAGGTTATAAGTGAATAAGCAAATGGTGGTATACAACCTTTTAGATCTCTAAAGCGTCTCCTCCAAACGACGTACAGTAAACAAAACAGAAAAATGGGGATAGAGATCTAGAAGGAACAGGAATGGTACATAGTATAATACTGTAAAAACAGTTGCAGTCACACGAAGCCTCTGTTAAAATCTCACTCACAAGATGTGGCGGGTATCAATGCATATAGCGTTATCTTTGATTAGCCCGAAATGCTATCCTGCGATCTCACCAGATTCCGTGTCACTCCACTGCTTCTTAGATGGATGCCAGGGCTGCACTCAGCAAGGAAATTCCACTTAGGAAAAAATTCACAGAGAAGGTTCAGCCAGACAGCAGAGATAAGGTGCAAAAAAGGATTTATTGGACCAGTTTAAAAAATCCAACGCGTTTCGTCAGCCATAGAGGCTAACTTCATCAGGGATAAGATACACAACACTCCCCCCCTCTTTTATAGTCCCCCCTGTGTCCCAGACATCTCTTCTCTCTTCAATTTTCATGTGACCTTCTTCCTGAAGTCCACCATTTTGGTGCAGGCACATCTCTATTCAAACGACCTTCTTCCTGGTAGCCTCCATCTTGGTGCAGGCTTAGTCCTGTTCCACTTCCTGTGGCCATTTCTTCCAATTTTCTTATACTTCTAAATTCCGCTTATATTGCGGTTAGAGTGTGATGGCATGTTGCAAGGGGGGGGAACAGAAAGAGGGGGTATTTAATACAGATAAAATAACTTTATTTATAAAAACACGATAAAAAAGATACAGACAACTAGCAGTGATCAAAAATAAATTAATAAAAAGGAGTTAATCCCAAATCCATTCTAACAGATAGGGAGGATTAAGATGTGAATAAACCAACGATGATTAAATACAGTTAATAACATCTATTTCTTTATTAAGACCCCCATCTAACCAGGTGCCCATTTTATAAATCCAGCGACTTTCTTTTTTAGCTAGGGCTCTAACAAAATCTCCCCCCCTCCAATTAGGTCTCACTAATTCTATACCACACCATTTAAAATTAGAGAATGTAAATAAAGGGCAATTGTTACAGTGATCTGCAACACTGTGTTCTTTTTTGTGTCTAATACTATTAAAGTGCTCCAATATCCTAATTTTTAATTCTCTAATGGTCCTACCGATATACTGGGTCTTAATAAAGAAATAGATGTTATTAACTGTATTTAATCATCGTTGGTTTATTCACATCTTAATCCTCCCTATCTGTTAGAATGGATTTGGGATTAACTCCTTTTTATTAATTTATTTTTGATCACTGCTAGTTGTCTGTATCTTTTTTATCGTGTTTTTATAAATAAAGTTATTTTATCTGTATTAAATACCCCCTCTTTCTGTTCCCCCCCCCTTGCAACATGCCATCACACTCTAACCGCAATATAAGCGGAATTTAGAAGTATAAGAAAATTGGAAGAAATGGCCACAGGAAGTGGAACAGGACTAAGCCTGCACCAAGATGGAGGCTACCAGGAAGAAGGTCGTTTGAATAGAGATGTGCCTGCACCAAAATGGTGGACTTCAGGAAGAAGGTCACATGAAAATTGAAGAGAGAAGAGATGTCTGGGACACAGGGGGGACTATAAAAGAGGGGGGGAGTGTTGTGTATCTTATCCCTGATGAAGTTAGCCTCTATGGCTGACGAAACGCGTTGGATTTTTTAAACTGGTCCAATAAATCCTTTTTTGCACCTTATCTCTGCTGTCTGGCTGAACCTTCTCTGTGAATTTTTTCCTAAGTGGAATTTCCTTGCTGAGTGCAGCCCTGGCATCCATCTAAGAAGCAGTGGAGTGACACGGAATCTGGTGAGATCGCAGGATAGCATTTCGGGCTAATCAAAGATAACGCTATATGCATTGATACCCGCCACATCTTGTGAGTGAGATTTTAACAGAGGCTTCGTGTGACTGCAACTGTTTTTACAGTATTATACTATGTACCATTCCTGTTCCTTCTAGATCTCTATCCCCGTTTTTCTGTTATAATTAGAGTATGTGCTGCTCTTTGTATCAGCAGTCGCACCAATAACTGATGTAGATTTTTGGCTGATCAGGTGTTTGTGTGACCTTCACATTAACAACAAGTGAAGATTCCGGAGGAAAAGAAAACATCCAATTAATGTCTTGGACTTGGAGTTGTCTGGTTTTCTTTTTAATTTTCGATACATTTCATGGTTTTATATTTGCACGTTTGATCGTCTGGAAAGACTTTTCTCACATTCCTTAACAAGTTCTTGTAACATTTTTTGTGAATGTATTTTTTTTTCTTTTTTTTGTAATAATTGATTTAAATTCTCGTGTTTTCCATCATTTTGCATTGCAGTACAGATCTGTATGATAGACCACCCGTAAGGAACGTCAGAGATCCTATTGACAGGCTACATATGTCGCGGTAATGGCTGGTTGGTCTGTCCGTGATTTATTATAGCGAGAATTCAATTATCTCGTATCGTGCTCTGCTACTTTCTCCGCACTTTGATTCTTTAAGTACACAGTAATCATCGAATGGTTTTAAAGTAATATTATTAACTATTGTTAAAAAAGAGAAAAAAATAGCATAAAGTTAAAATGGACTAATCTAATATGTGCCTCCTACTAGCACCAAAAAGGGGGTTTAACCCCTTCAATGGTCAAGAAACCAAAAAGTCCTGGCACTCGTGGGCTCTGTTGAAGCGTCTTCTTATTAGATGTTTAACACATGATGATACTAGCAATGTTTCAGCCTCCTGTCTATTGTCACAGACCTCAGACACATGTATTCCCCACACAGACCTCAGACACATGTATTCCCCACACAGACCTCACATACATGTATACAGCACACAGACCTCACATACATGTATACCGCACACAGACCTCACATACATGTATACCCCACACAGACCTCAGATACATGTGTAGCGCTGTGTTAAATCTTGCTGCTGGCAGTACCTATTTTTGGCCACAAGATGGAGACAATCGCGATTAGAGACACGAGACATTGGGACTACATTTCCCGGCGTGCTTTGCAAAAGAACAGGAAGTGGGTGGGACACAGGAGGCTTACTTCCCGAACCTCGTGGAGAACGCGCCAGAGCGCGCGAGGGAACGAGAGAGAGCAGACGCAGTGCAAGACATCGCAGGAGGGCCTAGGCCAGAGCACGAGTGAGACCTGTCAGTTCCTTATCGGGTCATTCGGCCTAAAGAGAAGGAGACCTTTAAGATCCTGAGATTGCTGCAGATACAAGAAGCCAAAGACCTGGAGTGAGGAGTTGCCGCGAGCTGATTGGATACGGAGAGCAGGCGGTGAGCGGGACAAGTCACGGACACGCAACTGAGAGTCAGACAACGGATCCGGCCGCTAGTATCCCCAGTCAAAATCGAGCGGAGAGACGTCCTGGGTCAGCGGAGCCTAAAGCAACCGGTGGATGGGTGAGAGGCCTCCAAGGCCGTATGTAATTAAAGAACACACTGCTGTTTTCTCTTTAAAGTCCACAGGGCCCCAACTGACTAGTCGAAGACATTCCTTAAGTAAATTCACTGGCCAGTTGAACAGTACCCGGGTACCACACACACATACACACCTTTTACATTCCGGGACTTAACCTGTGCAGGACTCATTTTGTTACGAATCGGAACGGGAGTTAAAGTTACGTTCTGAATACATATTTTTCTCTTTTCCGCTGCGCGTTTATCGTAATACGAAGAGATTGTATTTTGGGGTTCGCTACGTGTCTCTGTTTTTCCGAACTATTGGGAAATTGCATATATTTTTCTGTTCGGTTGCGAATATTTTATTCTTCCGAAATACGAAGCCTCGTGTTTCGTTTCTTTTCCGCTACGCGTTTTACCGCAATACGAAAGTACTGTAATAATATCTGTGAATACCGTGTCTCAACATCTGCTTATTATTTTAGTAAACTATTTAAATGATAAAAACTCACAGCGGTGTTGGAGTATATTTATTCCCTAGTGCGGGGAGACTGACCCGTGGTTCATTTTCAGCGGCTCCTCCGGGAGTGAGCGCTACACATGTATACCCCACACATACCTCAGATTCATGTATACCCCACACAGTTCTCAGACACTGCTGCTGGCAGAATACATTAACCGTATTCCGCCAGTATGCCCCTCCGGCTGGCAAGTACTCTTGCAAATGCCGGTATCAGCACTACTGAGACTAGTATCGGTGCATCCCTAGTTTAAAGAACCCCTTACTACATGTCTGCCCAGATCGAGAGTATTTCCATAATGTGTTTTGTAATATTGGAAAGCGTTCCCAATCAATCACTTTAAACATTGTAACAAAAGGGAAACATATGTGTGTTACAGCTTTTCCGAAACAAAAGAGATAAACACATACAATAAGTTAAACACGATTTGCATGTATGAAGGTTCGGCGGCTCCGTTTATTATGGTGATACACCACAGAATACACCATGCTCCCCACCTCCCGTCTTCTCCGTTCCAACTTTATGAAAGGAAAGATTACAGGGATAAGGGATGATGCTGGCGCACGGATTCCAGATTGCTCTATTAAAGGAAACACCTGAGGCTTTGTGCTATTTAAATGGAATTTCAGAAGCACTTTAACATTTTGCAAAGGGTATTGTAATGAATTGTTGTTGCTGCATATAATTGTCTCAATGTGGCTGCCACCCAAACAAAGGATTCAGATTCCTGACCCGGCAAAACCCCCATTAGAATGGAATTGTTCTTCTTCGTGTCATTGTTTGTGTTCACCCAATGGTCTTTTCTATGGATGGTCCACGTACAATGACTCTACTAGGGCCGTTTCCAGTCCGGCATACAAATCACTTTGAGGTCTGGAGCTAAACTCTACCGTTTCCCAAGGATAGGGATACTTGGCTTGGGTCATTATACGGCTGATATTTCGGCTAGTGATCATACGGACACTGAATCCTCTGATAGACACTTCACCCACGGCACGTTTATATGGGTACCATGGAGCTCATTAAGCTCTACACATTTACATGTCATTGAGTGTCTTCACAGTTTTTGCCTTTGTGCGAGGTATGATCTTAAAAAATCATGGAATTTGATCTGAAACACTGTAGCGGAAAGCAATGAAACGGCAACCAAAATATAAATTATATCCGCTTATCATTTTATTTGTTAAGCACCAACACATTCTGCAGCGCTGTACAGAGGTACAATGAATAACAAGACATTGTTAGGGAAATATTGACTTGCAATTTTGTTAAGACATACAGGAGGGATTGAGGGCCCTATTCCCGGGGGAATTTACAGACTAGATGGGTGGAGGGGTGAGAAACAGGAGGGGAGGACTGCAATGATGAGAATCATGGTAATGCCAAGGGAGATGAGGACGGTTATTGGGACGGTCGGATGTTTTGCTACGGGGTTAGGTGGTCGGCTTCCCTAAACAGTAGCGTCTTTAGAGAGCATTTAAAAGTGGCCAGATTGGGGGACAGTCTGATATATCGAGGAAGCGCGTTCCATAGGGTCGGCACCGCAAGAGATATGCAAGATGTCTTCATGGATCTTGGACAGCAAGTCAATTCGGGAAATATCAATACATTGGATAGAAAGAGGATTCCTTTACTATCTGATATAGGGTAAAAATGACAAGTCTCTGGTCTGATTTCAGTCGAGCCATTAGCTCCATTTTTAAATGTTAAAGGGACATGATTGTAAATAATCACCATGACTATATTAACCCAGTTAATCGGGTATGGTGCTCTAGGTGCCCTCTTGATTGTCCTAGTGGGCTGTGATAGTCTTCCATGGCTGTCAATCAGTTGGAGTTGGACATTGTTGGGTTTCCTAACATCAATACACATCTAGTGCAGCAATGGATTGGCTTTGGGTTGGTGGTGGAGCACCCTCCTGAGAGCTCAGCCCACTGACCGTGTTTTTTGCAGGAAGCAGTAGACCGGTTAGAACAAAAGAAAGCCCATAGAGACACTGGTGCTGGAAAGGCGGAAGGTATTGAAAGATACCTTTAGTTGAAAACGGGGGAGGGGACTGGTGGGTTCCAAGAATGACTAATATTTCCCCTCTCTCCATTTTCAGCTTTGAGTATCCCTTCTGAGTGTCCCCAGCTGTTCCAAGCTGAGTCATAACACCTGTCACCTTTCAGCTTGTACGGCTGGTTACTGTACATTCACACTGCTATAGCCGGTAAATATAAATGTAGAGGTATCCAGTGAATATCAAGGTATTCCCATGTGCACTATATCCACTCCTTGGTGTATACCCTTACAGATATCTTCTCCGAAAAACTAACATAGTTATTTTACCCACAATATGTAACTCTGAATTTCCCAATCCATTTCAAAGCATCCAACACAATACAACGGGCTCTATTCCATAGTTGGTGCTATCGTAGCGTCTCGATATGTAATCGTTAGCACTTGGAGTCGTACGTTTAACGTCTGGCATTGATATTCTGATCCTGGCCATAATTGTGGTGAAAAAGGTTTGTAGCTTGCGCGTGCTTACTGTACGTAAGTGTCTCCTATATTTAATGGGGAGCGCAATTTATTGTTACTGTCTCAATAAGTGAGGTATTACAAAGTGAGGGTGCAATTTACTGGGATGCGCAAGGCAACACCTCCTGAAAGCTGGTGTTAAATGATTCTGCAAATGCAAAATCATTTAACATGCTACGAACCCCCCCCCCCCACTTGTTAAAGCCCACATTCACCTCATCCCACGGCAAGAACGGTGGCCCGATTTGCCGCTTCTTGACGCCGGGAGCAGAGTGAGACTGGAAACAAATAGTTCCTAGTCTCCCTCCACCTTCATGCCACGGCTCTGCATGATCTCGCAGACCGGAAGGGCAAGCCTCCATGGAGTCCTATGGACTCCCAAAGCTGATACTCATAGTAGCGCTTCCGTGTCACTGAGAGTATCAGGGTGGTTAGCGCTACATTCTGGGGCGAGGTGCTGCGATAACACCTCCTCTGGAATGTGACGATAACATGGAGACGATAAGGGAAAATCTACAATCACACATTCTCCTGCTTACCGTCTCCATGTTAGTATGGCTGCTCAATAACTATATAGGCAAACAAAGCTGGGCAAGGCCTTACTGGCTTAAACGCTACTGTATGCATGGCCGATTACCATTCCAAAGGTCGGTAACTATCCCGCAATCGGGCCTTCTTCACCCATGAGGCCCTTCCAGTGTCATGCAAGAAAAAGGTCTCTCTATATTTAAAATTTTCTAAGTATAAGCAAAACCATAATTTCTATTCAAAAACCCGACGAGACTCGGCCAAGTCATTCTTAAACATTCATCTACGGAAAGAGGAACCACCATCTTCAACTACATAAGCCAATACTTCGTAACTATTCTGTGTTTATCATGTTTATGTCGATACATTCCACTGATTTTCCATGGAGGCTACATATACACACCCATGCAAAGGGCAGCACTCAGCCTGAACATGTATAGATTATAACGGTTCTACAGAGCCCAATAGACACAACATACCACATGCAGTGCACTCAACCCAACCAGCCACACATTGAAAGAGGTAAAAAAAAAACACCTAACATTAGTTTGGAAAAGTTCAGTTTCAAGATTTGATCAGCTAATACAGTGGTTCCCAACCATGGTCCTCAAGTGCCCTTAACAGGCCAGATTTTACAGATCACCTTGGAGAAAAGCAGACTGAATCCCTTAATCACTGAGCATCAAATCATATCACCTGTGCTGTGCTTCAGATATCCTGCAAACCTGGCCTGTTAGGGGGACTTAGGGGGACGGCATGGGAACCACGGACCTAATGCGTCAAGTGCTACATTGACGTCTGTGGTAGACGTATGCATTATGTGACCACATCCTTTCCAAACCAAAGTTATGTGTTCGTAACCCCTTTAGATGTATGGTTGGGTTGCGGGCTCTGTATTTGGTATGTTATATCTAGTACGTGTGTGTGTCACATGTATTAGCTTGACTCCTGCCTGTTGTGTAGTATCAGGTGCTTGTATATATGTTCAAAATGGCCTCCTAACCCAACACATCCTGATCTTGTGTCAGGTACCCAAGCGTTACGCTGGATACTCTGTTACTTCACGCATTTTTTGTGGGTACCTCTCTGGTACCAGAAGTGTTAATATATTTAAAATGCATGCTTCTCTTCCTCAGGTATTATGTCTATATTTTATGACTGGATGTAGCTGTAAAAGGAGGCGTGAGTAATTAGGTGTTTCCATCTGTGCTGTTTTCTTGTTGAGACACAACATACTATAAATTATTGTTAGGGCGGCCACTTTGCAGCAGTAAAGATAAAACAAAACAGCAAATCTCCTATCCATTTTTTCGAATTTTAATTGCACGCCGTATTTCATGTCTTTTATGGGGATTTTATGTCTATTTATGTAGCTCGATTCCTCTGTGTGATCCGAGGAAAAACAGCAGATCATGATCAAAAGGCTGAGATATTCAAGTTTTTGATATTTTTATGGGGCAAAGAATTGGGAAACAAACCTTAGCGGACCATTTTTATTTTACTCTTTACACCGTTCAAATATTGCTTTGAGGCTTAACGCTTTGGATGCTGGAGAGGAGTAACGAGTGCTTGGTAATCTCACGTGCGATCTATAAAGTAGCAATGATAAAAGAGATTGTCTTCCATCGCTTACTTTACAGAAATAACGCAAAAAGATTGATATTATTTTTCCTTAAACAAGTTATAGGATATAGTTGTAATCCTCACGGAGAGGCGGCCATCTTGGAATTATTTGGTTGAGCACCCCTTACCTGGAATTCTATAATCTGGAAGATTCTGAAAACTGGAATTTTTAGAGCCATCTGGATTTTACCATTTCCAGATTAAAGGTACGTTTCTGCCGCTCGGGAACTAGCCCACATTGGAAGTCTCGGGAAGCCCCAATGTGCTCCATGCTGCTCAGAGTCACGCTGATGGACAAGGTCCCACGCATTTAAGGTGAGTGCTCTCTCTGTACGTCACATATATCGAACCTTCCATGCCCAAGACTGATAGAAAACCAGCGAGAAGAAAGAGAGTGTGATGTCAGCAGCCAATCAGGTGCTGTGATTTTTAGAGCATTCCCAAGATTCCACTGTACAGGAAACAGGAAGTTGTCCTTTGACCTCTCTGGTGATGCTCTGCCCCAACACCCCCAAGATTAGCTTGAAACCCTCTTACTTGTAGCTATGCATACAATGCCAATGAAATTTGCAGATTTTTAACAACTTTTCCACACATTTTTAAAATGCCATATGGTGGTGCCATAGCTCCCAACATTGGGAGGTATGGGAGCATAACAGGGGTGAGTGGCTCTTGACGGGGGTAGGGCAGGCCAAAAATGTGTGCTCACCCAGATATGCGACCTGTCAATAGTCTGTCATCAATGAAAGGGACCTCTTAATCTGGAAAAGGGGTACATCCAGAAAAGAGTTGTGTTTCATGGCCTTGTCAGAAAAATGGGGCAGGTGGCTGCTCAGTTTGACACCGGGACATTTGGGAGGTATGTGATGCAAAGACCACCTCTGGTCACACTGAGACACTTTAAATGTTTGCAAAAAAATCCTTTGTAAAGAATTTGTGTTATACTCCTGACTGAGCATTAGGCATGGGTCAAACAATTGAAATCTGGAATATGTATGCATGTTTTGTCGGTTTTCCAACGCTGGGCCCTCTCCAGCTCAATGCGGCAGGACACAGAGCACGTTCCTGAGCTGAATGCCCATATAAATACTAGTCAATACTTTGAAGGCCTTTGGAGCTGCTCAGTAGAGCGGCCTTTTGGTACATTTGTTAGGTGCTCACTCTGTAAAGAGGTGCCTTGAAGTTGCGAGTGAGCTTACGTTGCAATGCCCATTGAAACAAACAAAAACCTCAGTTTTGTTGTACATGAAACACATAGAAACGAGCGCAGATGACACTTTCTTTCCTTGTTATGTTTAATACTTTGAAGACCAGCTACCCTTATTCTAAAATATTCTTGTCATCCCCATAATTCTACATTCCTCTTTTCCTCATCACATTTTCATACTAGAGTGCGTCAACACAGTGGTGGTTATAGCACCATAAGCGTTTTGGTTTGACTAGATCTCCCTGTTAGTGAGTTGAGATGCATTTGAAGTGTTTCCTAATAATACTCAAGAGTATGAACGCCAACACATTCGGAAAAGTTTCCCGTAATCAAAAAAAACATGAATTGAACAAGGAGATTAGAGGTCTTTTTTTCTTGAGGGAACTTTCACTCCAGAAGAGTAAAGTTCCTATGCCAGGATTCAAGGTACCAGTCTTTACCCCCACCCTGGGGAAACAAATGGCTTAGCTTAAAATCCATAGATAAATAGATAGGAAATCTCAGAAAATACTGCTGAGGTTGTTTCTCCATGTGTGGTTGACAGAAGTGTAGCAAAGCACCCATAGTAACTTAGCATGCCAAGACCCATAAGGACCTTTTCGGAAATACGCTCTGTTTGAGGCCACTTTCCTCATGCTCATTGTGCCCCTGTAATATACAAAAAAATCTCCTAAAGTCACCAATTAACTTTTCTTTTCCTTGGAGTCTGGTGAACCCATCTTAAAATTTGTGGCATGTACTGGTAGCCCCTATATGTAGGGCAATGAACCCCCTGATCCAGGTGCGGCACCAGTCTTTGAGGTGATTGGACTTCTATAATTTGCCAGATCTCGGGGCTTGTAAAGGACAGAGAAAGTTAAAAGTAGGACAGAGGTGGAAATAAGGACATTTGAGGCAGTAAGTACACAGGAGCAAGGAATAATGAGTGGTCAGGAGTAAAGCCGGGTGGAACACAGAAGCGGAGATCTAATATGGTCAAAGGTAAAGATGGGTCGGTAAACAGGTAAACCTTTAGGGGAAAGCATGCTGAAGAGATGAGAACAAACCACAACAGAGCAATGAATATGGCTCCGGCGAGTGCTTATATACAGTTGTGTTCAAAATTATTCAACCCCCACTGAAATTGAGTGTTTTGGCCAGTTTGACATTGATTTTGATCATTCAGTCATCTTGCTTACAATTAAATCAAAGAGGCACGTGTAGGTCAGACAAATATAACATAACATTTATAATGAAATAACCACAAATGTCTTTTCTGTGCTCACATCATTATCAGTTTTATTCAACCCCCCCAAGTGACATTCAATCTTAGTACTTAGTACAACATCCTTTTACAGTTATAACAGCTTTTAAACGTGAAGCATAGCTTGACACAAGTGTCTTGCAGCGATCTACGGGTATCTTCGCCCATTCGTCATGGGCAAAAGCCTCCAGTTCAGTCACATTCTTAGGCTTGCGCACTGCAACTGCTTTCTTTAAGTCCCACCAGAGGATCTCAATCGGATTTAAGTCAGGTGACTGCGATGGCCACTCCAAAATGTTCCAGCATTTAATCTGCAACCATGCTCTAGTGGACTTGGAGGTATGCTTGGGATCATTGTCCTGTTGAAAGGTCCAACGTCTCCCAAGCCTCAGGTTTGTGACGGACTGCATCACATTGTCATCCAATATCTCCTGGTACTGAAGAGAATTCATCGTACCTTGCACACGCTGAAGCTTCCCTGTACCTGCAGAAGCAAAACAGCCCCAAAGCATGATTGACCTCCCGCCATGCTTCACAGTAGGCAAGGTGTTCTTTTCTTCATAGGCCTTGTTCTTCTTCCTCCAAACATAGCGTTGATCCATGGGCCCAAACAGTTCTAATTTTGTTTCATCAGTCCACAGAACACTATCCCAAAACTTCTGTGGTTTGTCCACATGACTTTTGGCATACTGCAGTCGACTCTTCTTATTCTTTGGAGACAGCAAGGGGTGCGCCTGGGAGTTCTGGCATGGAGGCCTTCATTACACAGTGTGCGCCGTATTGTCTGAGCAGAAACTTCAGTACCCACATCTGACAAATCTTTTCTCAGTTCCTCAGCAGTCACACGGGGACTTTTCTCCACTCTACGCTTCAGGTAGCGCACAGCAGTCGAAGTCAGCATCTTCTTTCTGCCACGACCAGGAAGCGTTTCAACAGTGCCCTTTGCCTTGAATTTGCGAATGATGCTTCCTATGGTCTCTCTTGGTATGTTTAACATCTTTGCAATCTTCTTATAGCTTCTTACTCCTCCTGTGAAGAGTAATCACCTCTTCTCTTGTCTTCCTGGACCATTCTCTTGACTTCACCATGTTTGTAACCACACCAGTAAATGTCTAGAAGGAGCTGAGTATCACAGTCATTTTAAAGCTGCCTAATTGGTGCTTATTATGCTTTATTGCTGCTCCGTGACATCCACAGGTGTTTTCAATACCTGATTGAAAACACTTGAATGAACCTCTGTTCTTCAGAGTGGTAGTCTTTAAGGGGTTGAATAATTGTGTCAATGAAGAATTCACAAAAGAAACATTTACTACTGTATTACAAAACCAATTGATGTCATTTTAGTTGCATATGGTTCTTTAAAAAGTCCTTGTAGGATTTCATTCTGAATACAATTACAAATGTACACTAAATTCCCTAAAACCCTTTACAGCATTGGGGGTTGAATAATTTTGAACACAACTGTAGGTAACCTAGTCCTCCCCTATACTGGCCTCATCTTCCAAAGCCAAAATGGTGACTATGGGTTGGCATCGGTGTGCCAGTGTCATGACATGACGCCTGTGATTACTATAAATTGACGCACCAGTCGATCATACTGTGTCAGGATGTCTGGTCTTCTTGGGAGAAATGGTGTGAGGACCTGTAGTTTCGTGAAAACTGATGCAAGGGTTGCAACCAGCAGCAAGGGGCAAACCGGAACGGCGCAAGTATGCACACTTGACAGCTCGAGGACAGGCTGCCATTGTGGTAGACCTCCCAAAAGTTCTCCAGCTAACATTGCTGGACGCACATGGTGTTATTATTCACACAACAGTGACCTGGTGGAGAGCCGCAAGTCTTAGGCCAAGGTTGAATTTTGTTTTTTGAAATATGCTTAGTTTACCCCAAATGTATGAATGTTCCGTCCAATTCACCACTTAGTCAACACTCCATCCGGTCTACGAGCTTTAGGCTGAAATGAAACCCAACCCGTGACACGGCTTTGCTCATCTCGGTAAAAGTCGTCCCACTTTTAGTGCCAATAGACCAACGATATTATTCGAGACTTCGCCATTGAGGCTGCAATTAAATCCATTCTACATGTTTTTTCTGCACAGAACTATTCATTACCGAAAACGATGATGGAACTTCGGTTTTGATTTTTACCTTCGTTCAAGTTCAAAAACATTTCATCACAATCGACTTTACTCTGGCTCGGGGTAAGACTGAGGTTATTCATACACCGACAGACCAAGCGTAGCCATCAGTCACCTGGGACGTCTCTCAGATTGAATGCCAAAATACAAAATATTTTATACTGCTTATCATGGCTGCATCCCCAGATTGCAAACAAAGGATCCATCTGTTAGACCAGTATCAAGCAAAGCCACGGGGGTTGACAAAGTTTAAGCCATAATGCATCAGCTAATAACATGGCGTTTGATAATTTCCTGCCGCAGTTTTGTCTGGACGGGAGGGAAAAAATGGGAGAAAAAAAGAAAGAAAAGAATCGGTACTTTTACACATTTTTAATAGCTTTATTCTGCGCGACGGTCAGCTCCATTCATAATAGGACAAGACCTCTATTAACATGGGAGTGACATTATCGTTTTGGCAAAACACCACGGATTTTGCCTCTTAATTGTCCCATTTCTGCATTGATGCGTCAGCCCCGCGTACTCTGTAATTTGGGGCAGGAGAAAGTGAATTGAAGGGTCTGTTATTTGTCTGACATGAATGTAAAAAGGGAACGACGTATAAAAGGCTCGGAGGATTGAAGATTGCAATTAGAACCGGTGCATGGGATTTATTTGGGGGCGGCGGGGGGGGGGCTGGATTTGTGCTAAAATGTATTCGATATTTGTAGGCTCACATTTTGGTAACTTTTTTTTAGCAATACCTTTTTGGTTTTTATTAAATTATTCTGAAAAGAAGTGGATTTAAATGTAAGAAAACCTTAGTGTCGACGTCTCCAACCCAGTGATATGTTTACTTTAGAGGCGAGAATGAAGGAGAGATGTGCTTGAAATAGAATAAAATATATATATATCCTGGTAAAATACTTTATTAAAAAAAAAAATATATATATATATATATCTATATATATCCTGGTAAAACACTTAAGAAAATGATATATATATATATATTTATTTATAAATTAAATTTTTTTGTTTTGGGAATCATTTGGATCTCTATGTGAGCTTAAGTCTAATAGGTATAGATTTATATAATATATACAGTATGTAATAATGTGTGTATATATATATATATATATATATATATATATACATACAGTATAATACACGCGTGAACAATGAATTGCATAACAATAACGTGCAGAACAAAGGGTCAATACATATACTTTATATTTGTATATATGTATTTGTACACACACACACACACACGTGTTTATATGCATATGGGGAATGTGGCACAGGAGCTCTGGGATGCAATTCATCGAATTGCTGTGATGTATAAGTGGCTTCTGCAATAATAAACACACTTATTATAGTGTGGAGGCCTTTTATCTCGCTTTTTGTCCTCCACTACAAC
Organism: Leptobrachium leishanense; assembly: GCA_009667805.1. Classification (NCBI taxonomy): domain Eukaryota; kingdom Metazoa; phylum Chordata; class Amphibia; order Anura; family Megophryidae; genus Leptobrachium; species Leptobrachium leishanense. The sequence continues at coordinate 9,366,825 of CM019071.1, forward strand.
CCTTGTAGATACTGATTGCCCTGTAGGTCCCAAGCATCCACTGCAACCGGTCATGCCTAGCTCCTGCTGATGAGGGTCCAACAAACCCGAAACAGCGCTGTCCTAGGAGAGGCTTTGATCAGTTGCATAAGCTTATCTCTGCTACAAAGCCATGATGTGGCATAGCATTGATTTTAGGGTTCTGTGTAATAACAGACCCAGGATGCATAAAGGTGAGACAGATGTCATTTGCATATCCTACCCAGAATTCCTTGCTGCATATGGGGAATGCGGCACAGGAGCTCTGGGATGCAATTCATCGAATTTCTGTGATGTGCAAGTGGCTTCTGCAATAATAAACACACTTATTATAGTGTGGAGGCCTTTTATCTCGCTTTTCGCAATTCCTCGGTATTCAGCAACTCAAGAGACTTTTTTCATATGTCAAGATAAAATCGAAATCTTTATTGGAGTCGACGTTTCAGTCCTTTCGGACTTTTCTCAAGACATAATCTACAACAAAAAACACACTTCCTTATAACAATACACTAATTAAAAAACAACATACAGGTGAATCCAGACCAGCTGCCCAAATCAATCGGGTCTAGCATTCCTCTGGAAACCCAAAAATCAAAAAGTCTATCAATCTCAAAACATTATATCAATGTATCAATAAAGTACGTACTACATTGCAAAAGTTAGTAGCTGGGGCTAGAATAATTAAACAATTAAAAACAAGGCAAAATTAGTTCTTTTAACGCGAGTGAAGGAAACAATACATATTATTTTTCTCATTGAGGCCCTTCTCGACCAGCGTTTCCAAAGTAAAGATCCAGAATGATTCATGCTTAAGCAGTTCCAATGCCCTATCACCTCCTCTAGGCAGGGGAGGAATGTGATCAATTCCCATTACACCTAGAGGCGACATCGGGTGTTGCATCTCCTTAAAGTAGCGTGCCATTGGTTGTGGATTCTCCTTCCCCGATAACGCCTCTCGAATTGCTCTCAAACGCTCGAAACGCCGCTTTGCTTTCAGGGGAAAAGCTTTCATCACCCTTACAAGCACACACAAAATTTCTGTGCTCGTATATTTACATACAAATAACTAAATATATATGCATGAACCCTTTAGTTCTTTTTTCTGCAAGTTATTGTTCACAGAGGAGGTGACCTGAAGCAGTGGGAGGATCTATGGTTAAAGAGTTTTATTTCGGTCAGCTGGACCAGAAGTGGGGACAAAAGGCAGAAACGGCTACGGTAAATCACATCTAGGCCTGTATTCCAAATCGAGTGGTAATGAGGCTTGTAATTACGACGAGCCCGGGCCTGATGCACTCGTTACCGCACAGCTTGCCATTCCATGTCCAGCGTAACTCGTGTTACCACTCCGCTTTATCACATGGATATTGTTTGTTTGCGCATCCTGTTCTTTGTAGAAGATGTGCAAAATATGGCACTAGCGCCCAAATAATGGGAATTCCAAACCGAAATAGCAGCAGTAATCCGCTTATGCTAGCAGGTTACTGGGAGCAATAGTTCTGCGCTACAACTCCAACTGGAATAGACACAGCAACATTATTACTAGTTCTAGATTTAGCCTAAAGCATAGGAAGTTTTTTTGTGGTTTTTTTTACAGTGAGAATAATAAAGCTGTGGAATTCTCTGCCTGTTGAGGTGGTTGGGTCCGAGTCTGTACAGACTTTTAAACAACGACTGGCTGACTTCCTGTAATAACAGAATATTAAGGGTTATTATAATATTTAAAATGTGGGTAAAAGCTGCTTGATCCAAAGAGAAATCTGATGCCACCTGGGGTCAAGAAGGAATTTTTCCCCAGTATGTGACATATTGGCGAGCGCTTCAGACTGGGTTTTTTTCCTTCTTTTGGATCAACAGCAGTAGGTGATGTGTGAAATTCTGAACTCGATGGACGACGTCTGTTTTTCACCCTGTGTAACTATATGAGATCTCTTTTCTTTTAGTGAATGCACATGGACTGATTTGCATAGTTAACACAAAATTGTGGAATAAATAGTTTGGTTATCAACGGCAAAGAAATTGATGGTTCAAACACAGAAAAGAACACATTCTGGGAGCCAGATTTCCTGTATTCACTCTGCTCCCCTATAGATTTGTCTGTAACTCTGATAATTCCTGGCTGTTCATTGTAACGGACAATGAAGACCACTTTGGCACCGTTCCATCACATGCTCTGTAAGAAGAACCTCAGTCATGGTATTATTGTTGAGGGATCATTGATGCAGACTTTTATTTTTCTCATTTGGTAATCAGCATAGAGGATATGGGGTGTACAGAGATTCCTTGTCAAATTTTGGAACACAGGCTAGATCCCAATGACCAATTACCCATAAAAGAAGAGGAATTAAGTGTGTCAAACATAAAATCCGATATCAGTGGATATGCTGTTTAGTAAATTCATGTTGTCACGACTCGGTACGCCAATCAAGGACAATTTAGCGCACGCACATGACGCAATCCAATGAACGCAAGGCTATGATATAAACCCTGTGTGTCATTTCCATGGCGCCCTGTTGTGGTTTATACTTGCCTACAGGGGTACCTACCATCAGAATTCTTGGGTCCCCTTACTAAACCATTGGTCAGGGCCCCCCCTTCCATCAGCTGCCCAAATCAGTAAACTAATTAAAACTGAAATCATTTTGACTCCTCTTCTCCTACAAAAGGAGATAAAAAGTGTTCCCTGGACAGCTTTCACTCTGCACCTCTACTTGGTGCAGACCATACTAATCCCTCATTATGTGATGATGAGTCTGAGTGCTCTTACTGGCCACAGCCCACCGGGAAATTTGTTGAACTCTTGGTGGGCCAGTCTTGGGTGGCATGGAGTACCCTTACATCTGTGGTACTTTACACGTTCTACACGGGTGTTGGCTCTGGGCCAATGAACATGTCAGGGGTCGTAACCCCCTGTTGGTCGCCCTGCTTACCTGCAAGTGCTTTCCTTGTTGTGTATGAATACCTGTGTACTGATTTTTGGTTTGTAAATTGACCTTTCTGATCTCTGTATTTCCGTGACCTTGGCTTGTATTACTACCCACGTGTATGACTTTTGGCTTGTCTGACTCTGATTTTCTCTTTGTCCTTTTATGTGTGTCTGTCCTTAGAATGGCCGGATAATAAGGCTATCTAAGGGCCGGCAGCTAGGTTACTCTTAGTTTCTGTGTTTTAGTTTTGTTTTGTGTGTCTGTCCTTAGATAGCCTTATTATCCGGCCTTTCTAAGATAGGTTGCTTTTAGTTTCTGTGTTTTAGGGCTTCCTCGTCCTGGTGGCTGTGACCCTGTGTTTAGTTTTGTGTGTCTATACGCAGCCAACCACTTCAATGTCTTGGATTTGTATAGAATATTTGGTTGAGGATGTGTCACATGGCAAACACTTATCCAAAATGTGTTGGTTTTTTTTTTTAGCACCTCCCGCCCCCAAGTCTGCGCGTTCTACCAAATCGATCTTTCCATTCTGGTATGAGTCCACCAAGCATTATTGTATCCCTGGGTGGTCCATGCGGTCCATTTTGTAATGAAATACATGACTGCTGTCTGGCAGTGATTAATCAATCTATCCTCTGTGCTGCCTTCCATCAGGAATACTTTATTTATTAAAGCGTTCCATTCTGTTACATAGTGTAACCATTCTCAAAACCGTTCAAGGCAGGAAGAACGTTCGAAGCCCAGAAACCTTAAAATATTAAGGTCATTAATAGGTCAAATTCTGCCCACCTCAGGTGCAAATAAACCGTCGTCCTCGATTTCACTGAAAAAGCTCAGACTTTGTTAATGTATTTAGACTTACAGTATCTGACACAAGTGAGTGCATCCTCACATTTTTGTATTGTGTCATATTTATGTAAATATTTTATGATATCGTTTCATGTGACGACACTGAAGAAATGACACTTTGTTACAATGTAAAGTAGTGAGTGCACAGCTTGTATAACAGTGTCAATTTACTGTCCCTCAAAATAACTCAACACACACAGCCATTAATGCCTAAACCGCTGGCAACAAAAGGGACTGCGCCCCTAAGTGGAAATCTCCAAATTGGGCCTAATTAGCCATTTTCCCTCCCCGGTGTCATGTGACTCATTAGCGTTACAAGGTCTCAGGTGTGTTAAATTTGGTGTTATCGCTCTTACTCTCTCATACTGGTCACTGGAAGTTCAACATGGCACCTCATGCAAAGAACTCTCTGAGCATCTGAATATAAGAATTGTTGCTCTACTTAAAGATGGCCGAGGCTATAAGAAGATTGCCGAGACCCTGAAACTGACCTGCGACACGGTGACCAAGACCCTGAAACTGAGCTGCGGCACGGTGGCCGAGACCCTGAAACTGAGCCGCAGCACGGTGGCCAAGACCCTGAAACTGAGCTGCGGCACGGTGGCCAAGACCCTGAAACTGAGCCGCAGCACGGTGGCCAAGACCCTGAAACTGAGCCGCAGCACGGTGGCCAAGACCCTGAAACTGAGCTGCAGCACGGTGGCCAAGAGCCTGAAACTGAGCCGCAGCACGGTGGCCAAGACCCTGAAACTGAGCTGCGGCACGGTGGCCAAGACCCTGAAACTGAGCTGCAGCACGGTGGCCAAGAGCCTGAAACTGAGCCGCAGCACGGTGGCCAAGACCCTGAAACTGAGCTGCGGCACGGTGGCCAAGACCCTGAAACTGAGCTGCGGCTCGGTGACCGAGACCCTGAAACTGAGCTGCGGCACGGTGGCCAAGACCCTGAAACTGAGCTGCGGCACGGTGACCGAGACCCTGAAACTGAGCCGCAGCACGGTGGCAAAGACCCTGAAACTGAGCTGCGGCACGGTGGCCAAGAGCCTGAAACTGACCTGCAGCACGGTGGCCAAGACCCTGAAACTGAGCTGCAGCACGTTGGCCGAGACCCTGAAACTGAGCTGCGGCACGGTGGCCAAGACCCTGAAACTGAGCTGCGGCACGGTGACCGAGACCCTGAAACTGAGCTGCGGCACGGTGGCCAAGACCCTGAAACTGAGCTGCGGCACGGTGACCGAGACCCTGAAACTGAGCCGCAGCACGGTGGCAAAGACCCTGAAACTGAGCTGCGGCACGGTGGCCAAGAGCCTGAAACTGAGCCGCAGCACGGTGGCCAAGACCCTGAAACTGAGCTGCAGCACGGTGGCCAAGACCCTGAAACTGAGCTGCAGCACGTTGGCCAAGACCCTGAAACTGAGCTGCGGCACGGTGGCCAAGACCCTGAAACTGAGCTGCAGCACGGTGGCCAAGACCCTGAAACTGAGCTGCAGCACGGTGGCCAAGAGCCTGAAACTGAGCCGCAGCACGGTGGCCAAGACCCTGAAACTGAGCTGCAGCACGTTGGCCAAGACCATAACGGTTTAACAGGACCGGTTCCACTCAGAACAGGCCTCGCCATGGTCGAAATATATAATAAGAACAAGAATGTGAGGGGTGTTACGGTGTACTAACTTCTGTCAGATACTGTATGATTTGAGTGTGTGTTTGTGTTACGTGCGAGATGATAATAGCTACTTGAGGCACAGAAATCTTTGTACGTTCCCACACTTACTTTTTTCGGATCCCTGTTTATAACCATAACGGCAATCTTAAAGGGATATTCTATTAACAATAGAGTTGGGTTTTTTGTCCTTGAATAATAGGACAGGTGCTGCCCGATTATTTTTATTTATTGGGTGATTCTACTCACCTTTTTGTCCCTCGCCGCACACAGCTCCTCCTCTTCAGCTCAGGGACTCCTGAACCAGAACCAGAAGTCCAGGCAGATATCTAACGCAATTTGTGCTCCTACGCACATCAGCTGCCTCTCTGATAGCGCTTGATATCCCAGGTGGTCTCAGAGAGGGTGACGTCAGCTCTCTGCCTGCCGACATTACTAGTGACCGGCAGATGGGAAATTAAAAAAATCTCGGCCACCGGTGATGCTGGGTGGGGTGAAGGAAACTCCTCCACTTCACCCAGCGATTACACCAGATAGGGGCAGCATGGGGGTGGGGGCACTCCTCAGATCCTGACCACTTTAAAAAGCCAACGTGGTCAAGATGAGTAGACTATGAGTAGACTAGCAGGGTTATTCAAAGAGCCCCAAATTGGCCACGAAATTGCACCGAACGCAAAGGTGAATTTCCTCGTACGGTGCAATTTCAGGGCCATTTGACTACTCAAAAAGCTGTCAATTTGCCAAATATTGGCAAATTGCCAGCGAAATACGGTGCCTGTTCGGCGGCAGTGAAATCCTCATAGAGAAGCAATGGTTAATCTATTCACAGACACCGAACAGCAGAGAAATGTCAGTGAAATGCCCTGCTGTTCAGTGGCTTCATTCGGCAGGTTTATCAGGCGAATCCCATAGGTTTCAATGTTAAAAATATTCCTGTTTTTATCTAAAAATTTATTCAAACATTTATTTCTCTCCATTTGTAGCAAAAACGTTCTATATTTATTTATTTTTTAGGATTTTATAGCCATATTGGGGATTTTTCTGTGATTTTTTTTTAAAAATTATTTATTTATTTCAAATGGCAGGTTTCTTTTATTCGGTAACAGAACTTTCTATTATTATTCATAGGACCTTATATATTATTCCCAGGCATTTCCATGCAGTACTTTTATTGAAAACACCACCGGTTCGGCAGTTTGTCAGCTTTTTCCAGAGACTGGTCGGCGTTCTGTTCTGTGGGTTGTTGGCCATTTCTCGTATCGATTCAGCGGTTTTGCGGTGGATCGTCGTATACATTTTGGCTTTTTTTTTCGGATGGATTCGGACGTTTCACGGCGGTTTGAAGATGCGTTCGAAGTGCGGCAAACGGGTGACCCCCGAAACGTCATCGACATTGAAACGTCATCTCTGAATAACCTGTAAGCCTTTTTTAATTTAGGTTTACCAAAATCTTAGGCTTTAGCAAAAAAAAAAAACTGTAAATGGATGGAGTCTGCGGCAAACATGGATACATGCGAAATAAAGATATATCCGTCAATAAACAAAGGCCGTGCGTCTCATTGCGGCTCCCTCCTATGCTATTCTAATATCACACGTAATGACCCCCCCTCCTCCTCGCTGCAAACCTGTTTCCAGACCGCTGAGCCTGCTACACGTTTTCTTGCGCCCGGGTTCGATCTAACTCAATTACACAACCTGCTGGCCCTTTTAGTGGTGTATAAAATGTTAAAAATTGTTTTGCCAATTTTAATTAGCATTTGATTACGCCGTTAGCTTTCAGAGCATGATCAAGGTAAATATCTAAATGAACTCGCTGCAATTGCCGCAAGAGGTGGTTGCATATTAAGGCTCTTTTTTTTTCTCTCTCTCCCCTCTCTCTTTCATAGCTGTAATTAGCATTTTCTTATTCCTGACACGCTAATTAGGCAATTCTGATGCAGGTGGCTAAAGCTGGCCATATGTCTCATACTGGCTTAACGCTTCGAGTGCCAGAAGAGCGAGCGAAACCTTCACTTAACCCAGCGGAGCTCAAGCGGTTTTGGAAGACGGCCTGTGTTTGCATTGAGAGCCGAACCATGGCACGGTAACACTCCTAGATGTGACCGGCTCGACTTTGTGTGACGGGTAACAATTTTATAACTATAAATAGAGAACGGGGTGTTCTGATTGGCTGTGCTACAGTGTGACATCATGTGATGTCAGCTCACAAGGACTGCTTAGAGCAATGGTTCCCAAACCTGGTCCTCGGGTCCCCCTAACATTCCCCCTTGGGGAAATGCAGACTGGATCCTGCAATCCATGCGCTCCATCAGTGGTACGAACGCACATCTTCTATTGCATGAACAATGGTGGCAACGTTTTGGCCAAGAATGGCCTTTATCAAAGTCCATGCACTAAAAGCTACCCCTTATGGAGCACCTGGATTCCTTGTTTTCGTATATGAATTACTGCTGGAATTGGCCACGTGAGAGTTTCATGGCGCACTCACACCTAGGTTTGCCACATTGGCCATGTTTTCCAGGACACATATAGTTTATTCATGCTGATGGTCAGTGTATGAAAAATGCCACCCAGGCAGCCATCAGGGAACGACAGCCCATGATATGTTCAGGGGTCAGTGGCTCCAGGAGGCCCGGCCAAACCCTGTGCCGTTTACTGAAGGGGAAGAGTTTATTGAAATGAGCAGCTGATGGAAGGGGGGGAACAATGGTTTAGTAAAGGACCCCAAGTATACTGACGGCAGTCCTGAATGCCACCCTGCAGCATGTGCAGGTAAGAAATCAAAGAGGAATCCCAGGTGACCTACATTGATTTCCTTCCTGCAGCATATGGATTGTACATGTTGCAGGGCAGCACTTTTCCCTGTGCTCTCCCTCTGTGTGCAATACTAATACGTGTCCAGGAAAACATGGCCGATGTGGCAACCCTACCCACGCCTGACGGTTGGATGATGTTGACGGATGGATGGATGATGACGATGGATGGATGGGTGATGTCGACAGATGGATGGGTGATGTCGATGGATGGATGGATGGAATGGATGGATGATATGGATGGATGGATGGATGATGTCGACGGATAGATGGATGATGAAGGCGGATGGATGGATGATGTTGACCGGGTGGATGATGTTTTGTTAATTGATGGATGGATGATGATGACGGATCGATGGATGGATGATGTTGACTGGGTGGATGATGTTTTGTTAATTGATGGATGGATGATGATGACGGATCGATGGATGGATGATGTTGACTGGGTGGATGATGTTTTGTCAACTGATGGATGGATGATGTCGACTGATGATGGATGATGACGACGGATGGATGGATGTTGATAGATGATGTCGACTGATGGGTGGATGATGTCGATGGGTCATGGTCAGACCACATTTTGCTTTACCTATGGATGGAAGCGAAGGAGAAACAAAAAGGCGAACATTGTCAGGGTTATTCAGAGAGCGTGAAAAGCAGGACAATGACTGGAGAATGAAAAATTCTAGGTCAAAATAGCAAATTTGGAAAGTGAGATGAAAGGGAGACTTTTTCTGGTTTGGCTATTTTGACCTAGAATTTTTCATTCTCCAGTCATTCTCCTGCTTTTCACCGCTCTCTGAATAACCCTGTGTGTTTATTCGTCTTAAACAGGGTCGGCAACCGTAGCCCTCCAGATGTTTGGAACTGCATCATCCATGATGCTCAGCCTCTCGGTCTCAGACTCATGAGAAATGTAGTTGAAAAACATCTGGAGGCTGTTGACCCCTGACTTAACTAACGAGGTAATTAGAAGAAATGAGGTGAAACCTCTAGACTTTGGTCCTAATTAACAAGGAAATAATATTGTCACCTCCTGGATAGAACCTGGGAATTCGATAATTTTTTTTTCCCGCATAGCAACTGGCACAGTACAAGGGTCAGACGTATAATGGCACAGTCAGAGAGCTGCCTCTAGGACCATAACAATCGGCACAGTATTTGGTGTACAGGAAAAAAACGCGGTGTACTTTAATAGTGATTAAAGGAAATGGTACTTTTATTGCTCGGCTGCACAGAACCTTTTACAGAAGTCAAACATATCCCACAATCACAAATTACTTTAATTAAATGTCACGAGATAAGGAAGATGTCCCTATGTGAGGTCACCTGCATGGAAGAGAAAGAAGGTATGAGGCCAGTGGCTCCAGGATAGAGCCTGGATGGAAGAGAAAGAAGGTATGAAGGCCAGCGGCTCCAGCATAGAGCCTGGATGGAAGAGAAAGAAGGTATGAGGCCAGTGGCTCCAGGATAGAGCCTAGATGGAAGAGAAAGAAGGTATGAGGCCAGTGGCTCCAGGATAGAGCCTGGATGGAAGAGAAAGAAGGTATGAAGGCCAGCGGCTCCAGCATAGAGCCTGGATGGAAGAGAAAGAAGGTATGAGGCCAGTGGCTCCAGGATAGAGCCTAGATGGAAGAGAAAGAAGGTATGAGGCCAGTGGCTCCAGGATAGAGTCTGGATGGAAGAGAAAGAAGGTATGAGGCCAGTGGCTCCAGGAGAGAGCATGGATGGAAGAGAAAGAAGGTATGAGGCCAGTGGCTCCAGGAGAGAGCATGGATGGAAGAGAAAGAAGGTATGAGGACAATTGCTCCAGGATAGAGTCTGGATGGAAGAGAAAGAAGGTATGCAACCTGAAATTACCATACTCCATGAGCCCACTGGCGGTTACAATGGGCACCACTTCGCCACATGCTGGCAACCGGCCAGAGGAAGCGTACAAAGTGGTTAAAATCATAAATCACACACATTCACATTCCACTGTACGCATACGCATCGCTGTATTCCCACTGCCAGCATACCACAGACTCCATGCTAATTGTCCGCGTGCAGGGCAAGAGTTAAAAATGTAAAAAAAATGGCCTGTCATAAGGCGTTATTCAGAAAGGATTGAACTTGCCACCGAAGGGCACCAAACGGTGATTTTTCACTGTACGGTGCAATTTGGTGGCAGTTTGTCTATTCACTAAACTGTCTGGTGAACTGACAGCAAAATATGGAGCAGATCGGCGACCGCAAAACTGTCCCACAGAGAAGTAATGGTTAATCAATTCAGAGAACATCGAACTGCACCGAAATGATTTACTGTGATTCTGTTCAACGGGTTTAAACGGGAGAATCTCATCGGATTAACCCCTTCACTACAAAGTGACTTTTGTTGAAAACATTTTTATCGTAACATTTATTTGAAACATGGGATGTGAAGTTAATAATGAAGTATAGGGTAAAATAGATGATTTGCACAGAAACTGTTATTCTGAGACCGTAAAAAAAAAAAAAAAATAATGTAAATTTGCTCATTTTTTATTTTTCATGTATTCGTTTATCCTTTACAGAAATATTGTTGAAAAGTAAAATTCTGAGCTCTAGATGGTGTCCCTTATCTTACACAATTTCAAACGGGGTCTGCATTATTATCATACAGGCAGAAAAGACCTTTGTGTTAGATACAGTAACTGTGATAAAGATAAATAAAAAATACCAATAGAATATAAATAGAAATAATGTCTGTATATGGAGATTACAGTATCACCCTATATCTGTACTATACAGGGATTTCCAGTCATTATAAACCCCTGAATCTTTACCCTGTACAGCAGTGAGTGACCCCAGAGCTCTCCCTGTATTCTGCCCCCTCCCTGGCTGTTGTAATGCAGCAGTGATCTACTTGAACTTTATTGTTACACTGAGGACTGGGGCTTCTATTTGCAGCTATTTTTTCTCTCTCTCCAGGGTGCTTGAAGAGACATAAAACAAAGCATTTAGTTTCTCCACAGGGGACACACTAATCCTGCTTTAAAAAGGTGTGAAACTGGTTTTATGATATGCTAACCAGTGCTTTTCAATGCATTACAATGCAAAAGCGAGATAACTCGATTTAGGGTGTGAAAGGGTTAAATGTTAAAAAAATATTTATTTTTCTTTATTCAACATTTACTCTTCATTTTCAGCATAAAGTCATTTAATTTATTTTTTGAACACTTTTTTTAAAATTTTTAGACACCATTTTTGATTCCCATTGGTTTTTTTTAAACTCTGTAACAGACGTTTTTATTATTTCTATAGGACCTTTTTACTATTTAGGCTAGGGTCAGACTGAGGCAGTGCGAACGCGCGTTCTGGCGCACTTAATCACGGCCGTGCTAGCAGCAAATGACGGGCAATGACGGCCAATATACGAAGTACGGTCGCACAAAAGTCCGGCTGCGCAACGCAAGTGGAAAATGAACGCATTTTTTCGAGAACGTTAAACCACTAGTACTGACGTACAGAGTGCGCTGCGTCCGCTAGAGGCGTGTGTGCGTGATTAGGAGACGTCAGACGCTGCTAATGTCCGGCCAACATAACGTCCAGATGCAAGAAGTGTTTTATTGATGATCCGTACAAAATCACGGATGAAACTGCGCATAGTATGACCGCTATTGCGTATTCCGTGAAAAAATACGTACATTCTTCGAACGCACATTTTCACGGACAACGTGAAAAATGCGTTAATCTGACCCTAGCCTAAGACACATTTTAATGCATTTTTATCGGTTTAAACACCTATTAGAAAAATAGCATTGTTCCTTTTTTTTTTTCCCCCCCTGCACATCAGCAGCTCCACGTTCGGCGCACTTTGGGATATAGGTTTGCGTCAGTGATTCTAACGAGAAAGCACCGGACTTTTACTACTTTCTGAATAACCCCTATAGTTTGCAATAAAATACCTTTAATAAGGGTCCATAATATATTTTGCTGTCATCACGATGAGAACCTGTACACATCGCACGGTGAATTTCCCCATTGGTGCAATTTCGTGGCCATTCGGCTATTCAAAAAGTTGTCAATTTGCCAAATTGCCAGTGATATACGGTGCTCTTCGGCAGCAGTGAAATCCCCATAGAGACGCAATGGTTAATCTATTGAAAGAACACCGGACAGCACCGAAATGTCAGTGAAATGCCCTGATGTTCAGTGGTTTTGTTCGACAGGTTTAATCAGGCAAATCCCATAGGTTTCAATGTTAAAAATATAGAATATTATTTTTATTGAATATCTATTAAACCGTTTATTCTATTAATCTGCAGCAAAAAGTCTCTTTATTTATATTTTAGGATTCATTAGGCTTTTCCGGCAAATAGTTTTTTCAATATTTTTTTTAAACAGCGTTTCTTTTTTTATGTAACAGCCCTTTTAACCCCTTCACTGCTGAGGTATTTCACTGCTGTGTGCTGAGCTAATTTTTACCGCTTTCGCTCATCATGTTTAAACCCGATTTGAAGCCACATTTTATTACATGACCCAGACATATTATATATCGTTCTTTCCGGCAGACTCCACAGATTCATAATATGTCATTATTATATGTATACGTCATGTCCTGTCTGTATATTATAACAAAAAATACAATAGAAATTGAATTTTTAATCATCTGCCGTGTGTAAAGTGTTTTTTTTCACATTTTATCACATGAGCGTTTGCGGTTATGTTTTCTATGGGGTGCGCTTGTACAAAAATTAGAAATGGGGACTTGTTACATTTTGTGGGGGGAATTACGTGATTTTTAGCAAACGCAACCCATAGAAAAAAATCATTAGTGCAGCATCATTGTTCACATTATAATTGAAATGTGAACAATATTGCTGCATTAATAAAAACAACACACAAAAAAAACATGTTTTTTTTAAATTTTTAAATTTTTTTATTTATTATTTTTATTATAATTTGTTTATTATTTGTTTTACTTTGTACCTAGTCATGTTGGGTATCATTTGAAAGGCCATGCTCAGGCCTTTCAAATGACACCCTCCATGACCCCCTAGTTGCCACGGTTCTGGAGATATCGGGGTTAACAAGAACCCCCTATCTCCACCAGGGGATTTCCTTGGGAAATCCCCGGCAGCTAGGGGTTCCCCGGCTATCTGACGTCATCACGCTATGCATGATGACATCAGGCAGCGAGGGGAGACCCAGGGGTGGAGCCGCCATCCAAGATGGCGGCCCCCACCGGAGCTAGGCTGCACTTCAGCGCCGCAAGGCGCTGAAGTGCAACCCGGCGCTTGAGAGGTTAAAGTCAGGCACCGCTTAAAAGGGGAGACTCTCCCCTTTTAAGCGGTGCCTGGCTTTTGGCGCTGCTCCTTTCCGATCGGGAGGGAGAGGGATCCGAACGGATCCCCCCCTCTCCCTTCCAGGCTATCTCCCGGCATTGCCGGGGGGTCGCCTGGAAATGACGTCATCGCGCCAAATGTCATTTATGCCGGGAGGAGCTTGACTTCAGCGTCTGAGGACGCTGAAGTCAGAACGCCGTGGGACCCCGGACAGAGAGGTGAGTATCTCCACCGGGGGTCCCGCACAGCTGATGACGTGTGGGGCACGTCCTCAGCATGTAACGTGCATCAATGAGGACGTGCTCCACACGTCTTCAGCAGTGAAAGGGTTAATTATTATTCATAGGATCTTATATGCTAATTCCAGGCATTTTTGTTTTTTTTTGCAAACCGCTTTGAAACGTCGCAGTGTTATTTTCTTGTACCCTGTTTTTTTCGGCTTTTTTGAGATGTGTTCGGTGGTTTTGCGGAGGATCATTGAGTGTGTTCGGCTTTTTTTCTGCGTTTTTTTTTTCCTGGTGTCTTTTAGCCGTTTGATTCAGCGTTTTGCGGCGGATTTTCCCAGCACTTCAGGGACGCTGGTGAATGATTTTTACCACAAAGACAGGGAATTTGATTCCCCGAAGTCCAGAGAACAATTCCAGTGGAATTTTGGTGCTCTTTATATAACCCTGTAAATATTTATTCAACCTTTTATTCATTTCATTTGCAGCAAAAAGTCTCTTTAAAATAATTTTTTCCCAATTTTTTTTTTTCTGTAACAGATCTTTTTATTCTTATTCATAGGACCTTATATATTATTTCCAGGCATTTTCCTGCAGTAGTTTTTTTTGCTAACACGTTTTAAAACCTGAAGGGTCTTTTTGTTTTGTTTTTACCCACTTGTCGGCTTTTTCCGGCAGCTGTTCAGCAGGTCGTTGGCCTCTTTTGGATCAATTCGGCGGTGTTGCGGCAGATCGTCGGATGCATTTGGCGTTTTTTTTAATCGATTGGAAAAAAACGCAGAAAACCGGCCAAATCAATCAATTCGGTGGCTTTGCAGCGGTTTTCTGGATGTGTTCGGCGGCTCGTTCGCTGCACTTCGGGGACCCTGTGGTGAATGCTGAATTCACTGCAGGGTCGGCGAATTGGACTAGCCGTAGTGCTGAATAACACTGATCATGTCTGCGAGCTCGTTTTGCGGCATTGAAGTCTGACGAACCCAAAACAGCCCTTGGACAGCCAAACCCTCGCGACTAAATTGCAATACTGCCGCGCTGGTTTTAAAAAATAAATAAAAAAAGCAGAAAAAAAGAAAGAAATTGGTTTCCTTTAATTTGGTACAAAAATTAATCACTCAGCCTAGACTTATTCATTTGTTTAAAATTTGTTTTATAGATAATTAAAGTATCCAGAAAATTCAATTTCTCTTCCCCTTAGGCTCGCGATGTGTGTTTGCGCAGGAAAGTCAAACACAACACAGCGCCAAGTGTTGAAGAATTGTAAAATATTAATTTTGCCGGAAGCTTTTTAATGTTTATTTGAATTAATTTTTTTTCTTCTTTGTCAATAATTGGCGACGAACTTGGTGATTGCTCAAATAGCAATTTCTTTGACTCCATAAATGGTAGTAACCTTCTAGTAAAAAAAGATGTATTTAGTCCGGTGAGGTTTTATTCTTCGCATTATTTCAGTGTCTTCATATTTGATTGATAGAGGATTCCTTGTATTGTTAGATGTCTTAATGCATCTGTATCGAACTAAATAGAACTATATAGAAACGAGCGCAGAGGACACCTTTTTTTCCTATTAAGACATCTAAATTAGATCATTTCATAGCATTCACATTAAAACCTTTTAATGGGGGGAACCCCCCCCCTTTAATGTTTTTGTGCGTCACAGTTTAACCCCTTCACTACCAAGCAATTTTTCTTGAAATTTTTTATCATCACATTTATTTGAAACCTGGGATTTGAAGTTAACACTTAAATACAGGGTAAAACATAAGTGTCGCACAGAAATCGTTGTTCTGAGATAAAAAAAAAAATTCAATGTTAATTTGCTCATTTAAAATGTTTTCATGTATTTGTTTATCCTTTACGGAAATATTGTTGAAATGTAAGATTCTGAGCTCTAGACGGTGTCCCTTATCTTACACTATTTCAAAAGGGGTCTGCATTATTATCCTACAGGCGGAAAAGACATTTGTTAGATACCGTAACTGTGATAAAGATAAATAATAGAGTGGTCAGATCTCCTGCTTATGGTGGTTTGTAGGGATCATAATGAGATTATTAGCAAAGCAGCTTCCAAAAATACCAATAGAATATATAAATAATATCTGTATGTGACATAATGCCTGTGTATGGCAATTACAGCAACACCTTGTATCTGTATGTGCTGCATAATGCCTGTGTATGGCAATTACAGCAACACCTTGTATCTGTATGTGCTGCATAATGCCTGTGTATGGCAATTACAGCAACACCTTGTATCTGTATGTGGCATAATGCCTCTGTATGGCAATTACAGCAACACCTTGTATCTGTATGTGCCGCATAATGCCTGTGTATGACAATTACAGCAACACCTTGTATCTGTAAGTGCTGCATAATGCCTGTGTATGGCAATTACGGCAACACCTTGTATCTGTATGTGCTGCATAATGCCTGTGTATGGCAATTACAGCAACACCTTGTATCTGTATGTGCTGCATAATGCCTGTGTATGGCAATTACAGCAACACCTTGTATCTGTATGTGCTGCATAATGCCTGTGTATGGCAATTACAGCAACACCTTGTATTTGTATGTGCTGCATAATGCCTGTGTATGGCAATTACAGCAACACCTTGTATGTGCTGCATAATGCCTGTGTATGGCAATTACAGCAACACCTTGTATCTGTATGTGCTGCATAATACCTGTGTATGGCAATTACTGCAACACCTTGTATCTGTATGTGCTGCATAATGCCTCTGTATGGCAATTACAGCATCACCTTGTATCTGTATGTGCTGCATAATGCCTGTGTATGGCAATTACAGCAACACCTTGTATCTGTATGTGCTGCATAATGCCTGTGTATGGCAATTACAGCAACACCTTGTATCTGTATGTGCTGCATAATGCCTCTGTATGGCAATTACAGCATCACCTTGTATCTGTATGTGCTGCATAATGCCTGTGTATGGCAATTACAGCAACACCTTGTATCTGTATATGCTGCATAATGCCTGTGTATGGCAATTACAGCAACACCTTGTATCTGTATGTGCTGCATAATGCCTGTGTATGGCAATTACAGCAACACCTTGTATCTGTATGTGCTGCATAATGCCTGTGTATGGCAATTACAGCAACACCTTGTATCTGTATGTGCTGCATAATGCCTCTGTATGGCAATTACAGCATCACCTTGTATCTGTATGTGCTGCATAATGCCTGTGTGTGGCAATTACAGCAACACCTTGTATCTGTATGTGCTGCATAATGCCTCTGTATGGCAATTACAGCATCACCTTGTATCTGTATGTGCTGCATAATGCCTGTGTATGGCAATTACAGCAACACCTTGTATCTGTATGTGCTGCATAATGCCTCTGTATGGCAATTACAGCATCACCTTGTATCTGTATGTGCTGCATAATGCCTGTGTGTTGCAATTACAGCAACACCTTGTATCTGTAGATGCTGCATAATGCCTCTGTATGGCAATTACAGCATCACCTTGTATCTGTATGTGCTGCATAATGCCTCTGTATGGCAATTACAGCAACACCTTGTATCTGTACTGTACAGGGATTTTCACACATTTTAACCCTCTGAATCGTATCCCTGTACAGCAGTGAGTGACCTCAGAGCTCTCCCTGTATTCTGCCAAATCCCTGGCAACTATAATGAAGCATTAAGGTCTTTGAACTTTTTGTTACAGTGAGGTTTAGGGCTGCTATTTGTAGATGGTTTTATGTCTCTGGAGGGTGCTTGGAGAGACATAAAACAAAAGATGTAATTTCTCAACAAGGGACACACTAATCTTGCATTAAAAAAGTGTGAAAATGGTCTTTTGATATGCGAATGAGTGCTTTTCAATGCAAAATCGAGATAGCACGATTTGGGTGTAAAGGGGTAAACCTTTTAATGTCGTGGGGCAAGCCATGCCGTAATCCTGGCAGACGGGCCTAAATAATGCACGGCGGCATAGCACGCCCCGCGGCTATCTGACACACCTATGGCCCGCCTCAATTCCTAGTGGCAAATTGCAATCATTGGCTGCGATGGGACTACCTGAATGACGATTGGCTCGCTGAGGAGGGAGGCATGATGCAAAGTAGTGTTTACGCCTGCTTGCCTCCTTGCAGACCCCCGGCACTAAGGGGTTAAATAGGTTTTAGTTAGTATAATATATATAATACATCCAGAAATCTGTCTTCTCCACAGGATACATTGTCTTTTACACAATAAAACAATTTGTCCAGCTAAGAGGAATGGATGGTCACAATCAAATAATTCAGTGTTTCCCAACCCCGGTTCTCAGGTCTCCCTAACAGGCCAGGTTTGCAGGAAAACTGAAGGGGGATATGATTTGCTGCTCAGTGATTGCAGGATTAAGGCCGGGTGCACACTAGGTGGTTTTTTTGTGTGCACTAACGCGCGTTAAAACGCACTTACCGGCGTGCGACGCAGCATATAATTACGCGGAGAAGAACACACGCATAACGCCAGTGGTGTATTTAGGTTTTGTGCTACCCTAGGCCTGACTAAACTCGTCCACCCCCTAATTTTTTGAGGCACCCCCTCCTGTCAAGGGCACACTTCTTCCTGGTTAATCCCCACCCTTCCTCTTTAAGCTCCACCTTTTCCTCTTAGAGCTCCGCCTTTTCCTCTCTTTATATTAAAAGTGGATACCAAGTGCCTACTTGTATATTTTGTATACCATTTCAAATGTATCAAATGAGATAAATAAAAATTATTAAATGTTTAAATTCAAGCATTTTTACAAAGAACAGCCACGCATGTCAAGTATACTGGATCACAGCCGCTCTAATTGGTTGAACAATAAAATCCACAGAAACGTGCACTGCATATGAGTGTATCACAGAGCTGCACAGCAATAAAACCCACAGAAATGTGCACTGTGTATGAGCATATCAGAACTGCACAGCAATAAAACTCACAGTAATGTGCAGTGTGTATGAGCGTATCCCAGAGCTCCAGGGCAATAAAACTCACAGTAATATGCAGTGTGTATCACAGAATCCACAGCAATAAAACTCCCAGCAATGCAATGTGCAGTGTGTATGAGTGTATCAGAATCCACAGCAATAAAACTCCCAGCAATGCAATGTGCAGTGTGTATGAGTGTATCAGAATCCACAGCAATAAAACTCCCAGCAATGCAATGTGCAGTGTGTGTGTCAGCGTATCAGAAATCACAGCAATAAAACTCCCAGCAATGCAATGTGCGGTGTGTATGAGTGCATCAGATTTTTATTCTATTTGATTTTATTCCGTATGCAAACGCCCTGCTCCGCTGCTCGTTGTTTGAGAACACAGCTCAAAGCTGACACATAGTGACAGTGGCACCTCCTAGTAACCCCTAATGACACCCAAATAATCACTGGTACCTGGGGCGGCCCACCCTCCGCCACTCCCCTAAGTACACCACTGCTCTGTGATCTGCTCACACACAAGTTTGGCGAACTGCCTGCAAGTATGGTGCTGTTTGAAGACATTGCGAATCCCCATAGAGAAGTAATGGTTAATCTATTCAGAGAACACCAAACAGCAGAGAAATGGCAGTGAAATGAACTGATGTTTGGTGGTATCAATCAGCAGGTTTATTCAGGCGAACCCCATAGGTTTCAATGATAAAAATATTCCCGTTTTTATGCAATATCAAATAAACCATTTATTATTTTAATCTGCAGTAAAAAGTCTTTACTAAAAGGTACTAAAAGAAAAATCAATAATTTTTCAGCAAAATTTCCCCCCCCCTTTTCTTAATAGCGTTTTTTCTTTTTTCTGTAACAGAACTTTTTATTATCAATCATAGGATCTTATATGTAAATTCCAGACATTTTCGTTCAGTAGTTCTTTTGAAAACAGCAGACCACGGGTTTGCGGTGGCGGCATTCAGCGGCTGACTCCATGCACTTTGGGGACCCTCCGGTGAATGGTGAATTCACTGCAGGGTCGGCAAATTTTATTCCCCGAACTGCAGGGAACTACAGAACACCAAAATGTTGGCGTCATTTCGGTGCTCTGCGAGTAACCCATTTAGTGGTGAGGTTTTTTGCTGCCCCCTGGAAAGTGAAAGCCTAGGCCTTGCCTACCCAGGACATGCTTGAAAATTAGTGAAATCTCAATGTATCCTCCCTGGCAAAATACTTTGCAAAAGTAAAAAACAAAAAAAATTTTTTTTTAGGGGTGGGGCCAGCAGTGCGGGCCGCCGCCCCCTGGAAAGTGCCACCCTAGGCCTTGTAGGCCTAGGCCAAAATACACCACTGCATATGTAACGCACGCTGAAGACGTCCGTCATGGAAACACCAAGGCTTGTGATCTAGGATTGACGCGACGTTGGCCGAATGCTGAACGTCAAAAGCCCAGCGCTTTTTTTTTTTCTCATTCAACTCAAATTCAGTTTTTACAATGCGCGTCAAAATTAACGCATCGTCTGGCGTCTACCATCTCTTCCGTCATTTTTAACGCATGGGTGTGTAATTTTTAACACACGGTAGTGCGCAAAAAAAAAAAAATGCCTAGTGTGTACCCGGCCTTAGTCTGCATTTCCACATGGTGATCCTTAAAAGCTGGCCTGTTAGTGGGACCCGAGGAAAGGTAGGTGTGTGTGACATTAAATTTCAATAGGACGGCGGAGGTGTTTGCAGTAGGACGCCCATTAATTTTAGATCATCACACATTTTCATTACAGCGAGCATCGCTATGGAATAGGTCAGTACTACAGAAATACGAGTGATACGTCAGAAGGTTGGATGACGGCTTCGGAAGCTCGTCTCAAACCTTATGATAAAAAGCAGGTGAAATTACAAACGTCTTAAATTGTGTCGGTTTATAAAACACGACATGAATCGGTGAAACATAAAATCCTGCTCTGTGACATAGGAACAACCTGGATTACAGGAGTGATCGGCATTCAGAAAATCCCATCCCGGCTCCGGGCTTCCAGTGCATTTAGGAAAGAGCAACAGTGTCCTCTAATGGCACAAAAGCAGCGATGCTGCGCATGTTACGCCTCCATAGAAACGAAGGTTTCACATTTTGCAGCACATTGATGAATGGATCCAACATTCCATTGTTTTTTTTCTAGAATTGTCGACTACACAATTTAGTCAAATCCAACTTTTTTGCCGTTTCCTTCCAATAATCCACAAATACAGCATTTAGTGACTGGCCCCTTTTTTGTTTGAGCGTGTGTCACATTAGGGCGTCTGTCACAAAATACTGAATTTGTAGATTGGAAGGAAATGGCAAATTTTTGGGTATGGCTAAATTTTCCAGTGGACAAGTTAAGAAAAAAATGTGCAATTGTACATCTATTCCTCTTGGTGCATTAACCCTATGCTCTGCTGACACAGACACAGGGGTGGACTTACAACCCTTGGAGCCCATGGGAGATCATGGGGGCCACATTCAAACACCCCCCATATGTAAATTGTTGAATTACAGAATTTATTTCTCCATGCCATTTTCAAAATTAAAATATAAGGGGTTATTCAGAGAGAGCCGATCTGGCCCCGAAATTGCACCTAACAGTTATTTCCCCGCACGGTGACATTTCGGGGCCATACGGCTATTCAGAGAGCAGGCAGTTCGCCAAATTTTGGTGAACTGCAAGCAAGTTCGGTGCCTGTTTGACGGCAGTGAAATCCCCCATAGAGAAGCAATGGTTAATCTATTTAGAGACACCGAACAGCAGAGAAAAGTTGCCGAGGTGCCCTGCTGTTCGGTGGTTTAATTCGACAGGTTAATTCAGGAGAATCCCATAGGCTTCAATGTTAAAAATATTCCCGTTTCAATGCAATATCTAATAAACCGTTCATTATAATATTCTGCAGTAAAAAGTCAGATTTTTTTAGGATCTTTTAGGCATTTTTCTGGATTCTTTCGGCAAAATTCTTTTTTTTTTTTAAAGCGTTTTTTCATTTTTCTGTAACAGTCCTTTTTATCATCATAGGATCTTATATGTAAATTCCAGTCCATTATCGTTCAGTATTTTTTTTTTGCAAACAGCGTTTCAATTGTACAGTGTTTTTTTTTTTTAACCCATCTGGTGGCTTGTCGGCCGTTTTTGCTACTTGTCGGCCCTGTGCTCGGCAGATCGTGGGCTTTTTTCTTTGCAGGGTTCATCGGATTGGATCCTAACAGATAATGAATCGGATCCGATATGTGTTTTTTAAAATTTATTTTAAAGAGTTGTAAAACCACTGAAATGATCGAATCTGATCCTTTCAGCCGGTCCGCTGCGTATTATCGAATCTGATCCTTTCAGCCGGTCCGCTGTGTATTATCGAATCGAATTCGATAATACACCTGACCTGCTGAAATTCTCAGATCTAAATTTTGGCGGTTCTGCAGTTTTTTTTTTCCCCTCCGGCGGTTATTTCCCGCACTTCGGGGACCCTGCGGTGAATGCAGAATTTACATCAGCGTGGGTAAATTTGATTCTCTGAACTGTGGGGAATGACAGAGGCTCTGAATAGGTTAAACATTGCTTCCCTATGGGGGATTTCAATGCCGAACAGGCACTGTAGTTGCTGGCAGGTAGCCAAAATTTTGCCAACTGCCTGCTCTCTGAGCGGATATAGCATGTGAATGCCGGACTGTATTTACACAAAATATCAGTAGCATAAATCCAAAAGCAGAGACTAATGCCCACAGCAATCAGAACAGTTTTACCCCTGTAATTGCCGGTGCACACAGCGTTAACTGAAACATTGTCATGTTTCCTCCAATCTTGGACGCATTATCCCTGTCTCAAATGACATTAAATTTTTCTTTCATCAGAGGAATGAATTGAATCTGTCCTGAAATTCGGTACCCATTTTATGATGTGGAGCCCCGGGCTGAATGAGTATACCTATTTTGCCTAGATATACAGTTGTGTTCAAAATGATTCAACCCCCAATGCTGTAAAGGGTTTTAGGGAATTTAGTGTACATTTGTAATTGTATTCAGAATGAAATCCTACAAGGACTTTTTAAAGAACCATATGCAACTAAAATGACATCAATTGGTTTTGTAATACAGTAGTAAATGTTTCTTTTGTGAATTCTTCATTGACACAATTATTCAACCCCTTAAAGACTACCACTCTGAAGAACAGAGGTTCATTCAAGTGTTTTCAATCAGGTATTGAAAACACCTGTGGATGTCACGGAGCAGCAATAAAGCATAATAAGCACCAATTAGGCAGCTTTAAAATGACTGTGATACTCAGCTCCTTCTAGACATTTACTGGTGTGGTTACAAACATGGAGAAGTCAAGAGAATGGTCCAGGAAGACAAGAGAAGAGGTGATTACTCTTCACAGGAAGGGCAATGGCTATAAGAAGATTGTAAAGATGTTAAACACACCAAGAGAGACCATAGGAAGCATCATTCGCAAATTCAAGGCAAAGGGCACTTTGAAACGCTACCTGGTCGTGGCAGAAAGAAGATGCTGACTTCGACTGCTGTGCGCTACCTGAAGCGTAGAGTGGAGAAAAGTCCCCGTGTGACTGCTGAGGAACGGAGAAAAGATTTGTCAGATGTGGGTACTGAAGTTTCAGCTCAGACAATACGGCGCACACTGCGTAATGAAGGCCTCCATGCCAGAACTCCCAGGCGCACCCCCTTGCTGTCTCCAAAGAATAAGAAGAGTCGACTGCAGTATGCCAAAAGTCATGTGGACAAACCACAGAAGTTTTGGGATAGTGTTCTGTGGACTGATGAAACAAAATTAGAACTGTTTGGGCCCATGAATAAACGCTATGTTTGGAGGAGGAAGAACAAGGCCTATGAAGAAAAGAACACTTTGCCTACTGTGAAGCATGGCGGGGGGTCAATCACGCTTTGGGACTGTTTTGCTTCTGCAGGTACAGGGAAGCTTCAGCGTGTGCAAGGTACCATGAATTCTCTTCAGTATCAGGAGATATTGGATGACAATGTGATGCAGTCCGTCACAAACCTGAGGCTTGGGAGACGTTGGACCTTTCAACAGGACAATGATCCCAAGCATACCTCCAAGTCCACTAGAGCATGGTTGCAGATTAAAGGCTGGAACATTTAGAACATTTGGAACATAAAGAAAGCAGTTGCAGTGCGCAAGCCTAAGAATGTGACTGAACTGGAGGCTTTTGCCCATGACGAATGGGCGAAGATACCCGTAGATCGCTGCAAGACACTTGTGTCAAACTATGCTTCACGTTTAAAAGCTGTTAGTACAACATCCTTTTACAGTTATAAGTACTAAGATTGAATGTCACTTGGGAGTTGAATAAAACTGATAATGATGTGAGCACAGAAAAGACATTTGTGGTTATTTCATTATAAATGTTAGATTTGTCTGACCTACATGTGCCTCTTTGATTTAATTGTAAGCAAGATGACTGAATGATCAAAATCAATGTCAAACTGGCCAAAACACTCAATTTCAGTGGGGGTTGAATAATTTTGAACACAACTGTAGGACCACCAGGTTTAGATATGTACCAGCTGGATGGAGTAGAGGTAACATCACTGCTCTATAACCGTGGAGACCCAGGTTCGAATGCTGACCAGAGCACCTCTCCAGTGTCCTTGCACAAGACACCTAACGGTACATACTTGTCTACCACACAATATCGCCTGCGGAGTCCAGTGGCACCGTCTCTGCTCTTTGACCACGAAGCAGCAAGTCAAATCCTGTTCGGCACATCCCTCCAATGCAACTGCGGAGAAGCAAGTCTCGACTTTACGAGAAGTGGGTTCAACCTAACCACCAGGTCGCTGATCTACAATCATGGGAAGACGACTCGATCCCACTCAGAAGAGGCCACCAGCGAGTGTCCTTGGGCAAGACACCTAACAATATGGATGAGCCTACCTCACAAAATACTTGTACACCTCATAGATTGTAAGTTCCTTTGGTAACAGGGTCCCCTGAATCAGGTCGTGTCATCCATGTGTGGTATTCAAATGTATCAACCCCATGTACACTGACCTTTGTAAAGTGCTGCAAAAATTTGTGGCGCTATATAAAAGGATTTATTTTATTTGCTAAGTATTTTAGCAGGAAGGTTACGTCGAGATTTCTCTCGTTTTCAAGTATGTCCCGGGTTCAAGAACATTGAAAAGTTAGTCGTTACAGAAATACAAAGCAATAAAATGCAAAATATTAACAAAAAAAAACACAAATATACAGATTTACATAGAAAATAAATATGTAGGAAATAGTCACTGTTACAAGTTTACATGTTTACAGGTGCATTCCGTATATAGTCACTGTTACATGTTTACAGGTGCACTCTGTATAGTCACTGTTACAGGTGCATTCCGTATATAGACACTGTTGTTACATGTTTACAGGCGCATTCCGTATATAGACACTGTTGTTACATGTTTACAGGCGCATTCCGTATATAGACACTGTTGTTACATGTTTACAGGCGCATTCTGTATATAGTCACTGTGTTACAGGTTTACAGACGCATTCCGTATATAGTCACTGTTACACGTTTACAGGCGCATTCCGTATATGGTCACTAAGTTACATGTTTACAGGCGCATTCTGTATTGAGGTATGTTAAAAGATCAAGTGACTTAAGACCGGGGGTAGATTTTATGGCGTCTGGGAGGTTATGCCTTAATTGCGGCGCTCTGTAGGAAAATGAGGATTGAGACGCTTTGTATTGTGGTATTGCAAGTAAGGTGCAGGTCCTGGATCGGCGATTATAGGATGAGGGAAACTGCTGAGGGAAGCAGCCTATTCAGGTAGGGCGGTAGCTTCCCCAAAAAGCTCTTAAAACACCATGTTTGAAAGGTGACGATTCCAGCGACGGCCAGTTTAGTTCTTTTAACATGTCGCAATGGTGGGTCATGTAGTTACGTTGTAGCACAAAGCGGCAGAATGAGTTATACAATGTAGTAAGTTTCTGAAAGTGTGTCTGCGGGGCAGCTGCATACACTACATCTCCGTATTCAAAAGTCGGCATAAGCATTTGTTGTACAATCTGCTTTACCGCGAGCAGGGCCGGATTAAGATCTCTATGGGCCTGGAGCTGAAGATTTGTGACTTTTTTTGGAATTTAGTGAAATGAAAACATTAGGTTACTTAAAAATGCAGATACGGGTATATATAACCAGGCAGATACTGAGTGAGGAAATTTCCATACAGATTTCAATGTGTATAATTATTTTTTTCAAGTTTTATCATCCAAACCTTTGTGGTTATATATTTGTAAAGAAAATATCAATTCTTACATATTCTATAGGAATTTGTTAAAATATATTGAAATGGGAACCTGTTACAGCATTTTTCTGAGAAAACCTACGATTAAAAAAAAAAAATTTCCCTTGTGTTTTGCAGGATGGTGTTTTATGAATAATAATATGACTATGTATAAAATACTGAACTTGCTCCCAGCGTGGGAAATAAGTAATGGCAGTGGTACTGCTCATCTTATACGTGACAAATGACCAATGCCATCGCTGGAACTAAAGAACCCGGTGTAAAGATTAGTGACACAGGGTTCCAAAATCCACCCCCCCCCCAGAGCTCTTTGCTGCAGTGCGACATTTAGGTTTTTAAATGTGTCCACACAGTAACCGCAGTGAATCTGTAAGTTGTTCAACCATCAACTGTCAAGAGCAATGCTAGGAAGGGTATAGGTATCTGCATGTGGCGCCATGTGTTGCTTTCCAGAGTGTCTCAGAAGTAACAACAATCTTAAGCCAATAACAAAATACATCAAAACATCTGCATGTTTCTAGATGCACTTGGTGGACACAAACCAATTCATTGACCAAGCTGGAATTGCCGAGGATACATCCAGATCCTGATTAATGCTGCAAGACAAAATCGCTCAGAAAAACCCACGCAGACCTAGTCGATAAAGGTCAAAGACCACTTTATTAATAACGATGGCAATTTCAGATAATTCGCTGTCGCGAGTTGGCAGAAAGTCAAGGAAATTAGAAGAGATTCCCTTTTCCAAATCGACCCATCGAAACTTTGCCGGCGAGCTCTATAAAACACACCTGCAACTTGTAAGACACCCAATCGACGACAACAGAGGTGTGTGTCGACTACCCGGTGTAAAGATTAGTGACACAGGGTTCCAAAATTCACCCCCCCCCCCAGAGCTCTTTGCTGCAGTGCGACATTTAGGTTTTTGATGTAACAATGTGATAATGTATTGTGCCATCGCCTCCACATTTGTTGGTGACATGAGAAATGAGATGGTGAGTTAGTGCAGCATCATTGTTCACTTTATAATTGTAGAGTGAAAAATATTGCTGTTAGAGAAAATAAATATTTTATTTTTAGTTACACAATCCCTGGTCATATTTGGTATCATTGGAAAGGTCATGCTCTGGCCTTTCCAGTGATACCTCAAATGACCCTGTAGCTGCTATGGATCTGGAGATACAGTGGGCTAAATGCCAATCAATGCAGACCTACAGGGTTATTCAGAGAGCGTGAAAAGCAGGAGAATGACTGGAGAATGAAAAATTCTAGGTCAAAATAGCGGATTTGGAAAGTGAGATGAAAGGGAGAATTTTTCTGGTTTGGCCATTTTGACCTAGAATTTTTCATTCTCCAGCTTTTCACTCTCTCTGAATAACCCTGCTAGTTATTCCTTTCTCTGGGCCTATTCTGGGGCATGGGCCTGGAGCTGGTGCTCCATCACCCCATATGTTAATCCGGCCCTGACCGCGGGGCTCAGGCAGGATTTGTTTCTGTACAGGGCACCTAGTTTGGGGTAAAGTCTAGCCGAGTTTTTCGATGTGGGGGCCAAAGGATAGATTTGGGTCTAACCACATACCTAGATATTTGAAAGAAGTGACTGGTCAGCGTGCCATTTGATTTAGTCCAGACACAGATGGGGATTTTGTAATTTAATAATCATAGATGTAGCTATAGGGATGCCATAGATGTAATCTTCAGATCAGAATCTGCTAAAGAGACTTTCCTGAGGCAAATTTGGAAAATGGGTCATTGTAAGGCTTTTTTTTTCTGGTTTCTATCTGCATTTTTCAGTGGGGCAAGTGTCACAAGTTCACAGGAGCCGCGAATTAAAAAAGTAAAAACGTAACCCATACAAGGAAATTATCGTATAATGCAAATTTTAATGACGATATATACATAGCTTTGAAAGAAACATCTTTGACATTCTAAAAAAGAAAATAAAAACCCAAAAAATAAATACATTATGATACAAAATCCACAATATGCGTACAGAAGGAGCAGTCGATACAGAATGTGAACATTGTATTCGAAGTACCCAAGACAACATGGAATTGCATCGCACCTTCATTTCACATAATGCCCTTTCGGGTGTCTTAACGAGAGCAGTCAGCATGGCAGGACCTCGGGACCAAAATCTGTACGTCATGGTAATATAGTGCTTTCGAGCAAATGGTGATGATGCCAACTGCATAACATAGTGGAACTGAAGCTTCATTGGGTAATCTGGAACATTCCAATTGGTTTCTGCGGATTCCATCAATTTAGATTAGGTACATGGCCGGTATCCCTACAGGCTGTAGTTTACATGTGACGGAGATTCTAGAGATATATATAAGGATTTTCAGCCCCTGCAAAACCCCCCCAGAAAAACCTCAACAATTAAAGAATTAAACCAGTTTAGTCTAGAATTAGGAGTTACTCCACATCCTCCAGAGCTCTGCAGTAATTGTTTTCCAGTTTTCGGTTGAATCCCCTGTGGTTTCGTTTTTAGCCCTTACTGTAGCTCGAGAAGCAGATGGCACGGGATCAGGCCAAGCCCTGGCGAGTGTTTTCTAGTAGAATGTGAACAAAGGCAACCTTTTAAAGGCGTTTAATATTATGTTCCAAGTGGAAGAAAGAATCCGGACAAAAATATAGTTTCCATTAATTACTGACTAAATTAACTGCCAGGACGGAATCCGAGGAAGGAGAAGCGACCAAAGTATGGTAGAGGTTTGTGAGCTACGATCACTGAAGGTTGGCAGTAGAACATGCCAAAAAGAATCCCCAGGTGCCTAGTGACAATGGTAACGAAATAAACCTGTCAATGGGATGAGGTGCTACTCCACCACCAGCATGGTGTGCAAAATCATGATTTTACTGGGTGGCAGTGGTAATGATTGGACAACTAGTAAAGGGCAACGTAGAAATGGTTTATGATGGTAGTGGTGGGGGAGGGATTTTCCCCCTTTTTATAAATATGTATTGGTAAGGTGTTTTAAAAGGAAATTAACATAAAACTGCAGTACATGGTCTCACATTTGTACATATAGAAGACTTCTACCCCGAATTCCGACACGCTGACAAGACACACGTACCCTCCCACCCCACCGAATTAAAATTATATAACAAGCAACCAGGTAAACCCAACATGTATTATTTAGTTCATGTAGCGCCAAGAATTTACATGAAGTATACTAGGAGTTTAGACAGGAGGTGAAGGACCCACGGAAACATTTCTATGGGAAACGTGGCCAAACGATGGGGCTCTTTACGACACGGAAAACTATGAGCTCAAAGGCCTACGGATTGATACATTTCCATGTGACACACTTCAGGTACACATACATTAATTCTTTGTATTTTTTGCATTATTATGTGATGAGAATATATGGCCGCGCAATCTAAATTTGTGAACAAAGACCATTCCTACTGATCTGGCGCAAAGCACTAACCAGGACAACCGTCTGCATTTGTGACGATAGAGCATTCCTTTGGAGTGAAGACACCCCCGTGTATGCAAAAATTTCAGTTCAGTAAAGCAAGGAGAGCAGTCATACAAGCACGATGACCATGACATGGCTGGACCGGTCTATTGTAATAAATGGATTAGTACCGTCATCGTCACAATCCCCATAGTTAAAGCAATTCTTGAGAATTTTAGGCCTTACCTGCCAAAAGAAAGGACCCTGTGATATATTTAAAAAAACCAGACACAACTTACAATACTTCGCTACTCACACTAGTTTACCCCCTGGTTGAATGTATGGGAAATCACTGATCTGTCCCCACGTGAAGGAGTCTGACCCGGTATCTGTCAGATTTCCCCCATCACAGTTTTGGAAGGTATACAGAAATAACCAATATCTATGTACACCTCAGATTTGCATATAAAAAGAAAGCCCTTGATATCTTTCAAGTATGTCGAATAACACAAAAAGACAACTCGGCGTAGATTGGGCCCATCGGCATTCGAACCGAGCAGGGAACAGCAAGTTATACAATCCATAACACACATTATGAGACATGGTTTCCTATCTAAAGTCAATATACAAGTCCTTGCTTAACTACATGCATGGTGGGAGGCTCAAAGACAACAACTAGTTTCTCACAACTCAGGGATACCTGTCAATTGAAACAAAACCTCCTCGCGGTGTCTTGTTTGGGAGGTGAAAGTCTTGCATGACTATGGGATACTGTTGGAAACATGGCGAGAGCAAAAGTGGACATGTTCTAAGCATTTGCGTTAAAATCGTCTGGCGGCTTTGGAAGGGTAGAAACTACGCCCAAGAAATATTGACAAAATCTACCGCTGATTTCTACGACGGTAATGATACAGATGTGTCCACACAGTAACCGCAGTGAATCTGTAAGTTGTTCAACCATCAACTGTCAAGAGCAACGCTAGGAAGGGTATAGGTATCGGCATGTGGCACCATGTGTTGTTTTCTAGAGTGTCTCAGAAGTAACAACAATCTTAAGCCAATAACAAAATACATCAAAAAGTCTGCACATTTCTAGACGCACTTGGACACAAACCAATTCATTGACCAAGCTGGAATTGCCGAGGATACATCCAGATCCTGATTAATGTTGCAAGACAATAGCCCAGAAAAACCGACGCAGACCTAGTCGATAAAGGTCAAAGACCACTTGATTAATAACGATGGCAATTTCAGATCATACACTGTCGCGAGTTGGCAGGAAGTCAAGGAAATTAGAAGAGATTCCCTTTTCCGAATCGACCCAACCATCGAAACTTTGCCGGCGAGCTCTAAGACACCTGCAACTTTTAAGACACTCAATCTACGACTACAAACCAAGGTGTGTGTTGACTACCAGTCCAGTGGGGTTTGTCGACAAGTTCAAAGTGAAGAGTTTTTCTGGCATGCACTCAACGCAAGCCTCAACAAGTTTGTAGACAAAGATCAACACCGTGATTAGCTACATCTGAAAAGCCTCTTGGGATTTCGCGATAAAAAGATGCATGCAGAAAACCATGGCACACGAAGACCGTTCCAAAATGCTTTAAAGCGCCAGTCGCTAGAATGATGTATGGAGTGATGTTGACGCTCAACGCAGCCCTCACTGTTGGATGCGCTCAAATCATTGCCTTCCACAAGGGAAGGACAATTGAAGGTGCTGTACACAAGGAGCCAAGTTACCACCGACAAGAGTACCAGTGTTGCACGTGCCAGTGTTAGCTCGGCTAGTCAAAGAAACATCGGCCAATACTCAGGATTTGGTCGACATTTCTGTACCGGATTAGCAGACCCAATTTGGACAACCGACTGCTCTAGTTTGCAGCAACTCCAGCATAGGGAATGTTCAGCTCAAGATGCTGCGTTTCCTCCCTCCAGCAATCATACTTGTTTGTACATTATGTTCTACACGGTAATCCTCTTACTAGTGAGACATTTATTTTTTCTTATTCATGCGACAGAACAGTTTGACCGGCGACAGCTTGCGCTACCGAGCCAGGACCTAGAATTTATAATTTTGGTTTTTCCCGTAATAAGAATAATAATTCTATAAAAATATAAATTTTACCTACTTGGTAAAAATCATTGTATGGTACCTTGAATAGAAAGAAAAAAAAGGAAAAAGACCCCCAAAAACCCCAATAATGTTATTAAAAATAAAAATACTCAACAAAAAACAAATATTGAGCGATTTGTACAATAGGTACAAAACATAATACAACATACTTATATACAGGCCCGACCCAGATAAGTTACTTTAATACATTAAGCTTCCAAAAGCAAGCTCTTCTGCACAATTACCCCCAACCCTTTAATGCGGGGGGTAAAAATGGGGGTAAGCTAAATAGGTGAAATAGTTTAACTGCCACAGCCTGTTCTAAAACAGCATATATACATATTTCGGAGAAGCACAGACTCGTTTTGGGATGGGGTAAGGGAGCCTGCGCAAAATACAAGCACCACTTGGAATGGATGTTTTTAGAAGCTACGACACCCACAAGACGTCATCATCCACGGTGATAGTCGGTCTTAATAACGAAAGCTCCATTGAACATGGGACTCCACGATGTGAGGAAAAGAAGTGACAAGCAACACTCAGCAGGCTCAAAGTTTGTGTCCCCGTCTAATATAGTAGCGACACTAACTAGTGGGGTGATCTAAAGATCGTATAGACAGGCGATACGATGCTAAACCCTACATGGATCAGAAGACTAGTCTTTTTTTTAACCCATTATGTACAAAACCTATCCAAAACATTGTTGGAAGGAAAAAAAAAATAAAATTAATGTATACACCACATTTCTGAAGCATCCCTAAGTGCAGCAGAGGAAAGGGGGTGGAGTTTCTTTAGCAGTAGCCAATGAGTATCTGACATATGGAATTTCGACATGGATAAAATTCTATAGATATTTAAATTAAAATCAGAGACCAAAAAAGAAAGTACAGGATGAACCCCCACAAAAATGTTCCATGAAAGACATGTACGCAATATTCAAGTAATATCAATAATGAGATTCTAAATCGTCTTTTTCGGCGACAGGCTGGACACGGGACTCCCCTAGCTTCAGTTTGGCCACAAAGCACGGATATGTTTTTTTTTTTAAAATCTACAAGTCCATCGAAGATCGCTTTTTCATGCTTCGCCGCTGAGCTAAATTTGACGCTGCCACAGGTTCTAAAATGGGCTGAAATGTCTTGTGATTCAGTGCAGAATACGTCGCCGCCATAGCGCCCTAGACATAAGCGTAAAAAGAAAAAAACTGATTAAAAACAACAAAAAAGCTGCATTAATAACGTCAATACGTTATTTTAATTCCCTTTTACGTTCTCTAGGATTCCAAGCTCAATATATTATGACACTGAAAAACCTTCACGTGAAGGTCAATTCCCCCACCCCCCAACATAGGACAACTTTCACCTTTACGAGATGAGGGGTGTCCTGCCGGTTTAGCTGGTAATGAGGAAGCTGGTCTCTACAAGCGATCCAGGAATGTTTTAACACTTTCTCCGCCGTGTATCGCTGATGAGGATCAACATGAAGCATGTGTGATAATAGGTCCTGGGGAGTCAAACAACAATCAATTCATAGCACCGACACATTTGAAGCGTGCAAGACGACAATTTAGATTTTCAAGGATGCTTTTAGAAAACTATCCTAAAAGTCTGCTTAAATCCAATTGTAAAATGTGCAGAAACATGAAATGACATTGTACTGTGTGGGATGTACTCAAAGGACATCACCAGGGGGTAGATTAGAAGCCTTTCAACCCCTTCACTGCTGAGCCATTTCACGGCTGAAAAAACCCCACATTTTTCTTTTTTGTATTATTGTTATTTTTTTCCCTTACTTTAAACATGGTCATGTTTGGCATCATTGGAAAGGCCATGCTCTGGCCTTTCTAATGATACCAAATATGACCCAGCTAGCTGAAAACAGTCGGGAGATATTGGGTTTCAAAGGAACCCTTATCTCCACCCCTATCTTTCCTCAGCAGTGAAAGGGTTAAGATCCCTTTTTTTGTTATCTCATTCAGCTGCCAGCTCTTCTCTTGGCAACACAATAGACCTCCTGCAGCGTTATCTAAACATTCCCTCCTCCACCTCATTAACCGTTTACTGCTGTGGTTTGCCTTCTATAGTATTTAAGTAAAACTTTTGCACAGATTGTTAAATGTTGCATCATGGGGAAAAAAATCCACAAAATGAAAGATTATTTTTCCTTTTTACACGCAACTACTTCCAAGAAGAGAAAACCCAGCAGCATGTGTTTTACAGAGCGATGTCAGGTATTTTCAGAGATACACAAAATGGATGCCTCTAGCCATCTTGTTTAATGTAAAGTTTTTTTTAACTTTAATCTAGTTTTAGAATGAACCCAGAGAGATTTTTCCAGAGGCAAGTTCATTCTAGGGTAAACTAATTTGAGAGGAATGTGTGTTTAAAACTATAATTGTTAGATTATTATGCTATATAGATTATATAAAAGGTCTTTATTTGATATATGGTAAAACTCGTCATAGACAATTTAAGTCCTTGAATTAAAGATTTTTTTTTGGTATAGATATATTAAGGTTTAAAATCCATGTATACAATATCTATATACGAATATATATACACAATATCTATATACGAATATATATACACAATATCTATATACGATATATATACACAATATCTATATACGAATATATATACACAATATCTATATACGAATATATATACACAATATCTATATACGAATATATATACACAATATCTATATACGAATATATATACACAATATCTATATACGAATATATATACATATATATATATATATATTATATTCTAAAATAGTAGCACAGAAAATATTATTAAAACAGTAGTTACTGAAGAATAGAAATAAGCTGTTTTAATTGAATAAAAGTATTCTCTGCCGATTAATGAAAAAGGAATGTCTAACTGATCAGAGTAGTAAAAACCTTGAAATTGATAGAATTGAAGAAATATTAAAATCAAATATGATAACCCGTGATGCACTGTCTGGTGTGAATATGAGGGTCTTTGACCTCTGACCTATGATAAGGGATTTAAAATTAATTTGTGAAATTTTATTTGAAAATAAACACTGCCGTCTTGGGGTGTAAGTAAAGGTTAACAATTTTTGAAGTCCTCCGATAACATTATATGCAAATAGAGGTACGTAATAAGTGACGTGAATCTTTCTATAACTTTGAAGACAGAACACGTAGAGACACAGTCAAGCATTCATTCAGGCATTCGGCACTTCATTGAGATCACTCTCTTCATTCCAACTCAGATTACACTTCACTCTCCCTCTTGGGACTTCACTTATGCATTGACTCATCTCTATCACTTCTCACAAGAGCATACTCAAGGAGATGCTAGAAGAAACGAAGATATAATATCTTTAAAATACTCTCATACTCCAAAACACATTATATACAAATAATTTATTGCTGCTGGAAAAAGACTGCAGAAACATTTCCAGATTTTGGACAAGTAATGTATGGAAAACAAATAGTGGCATTAATGTTCTCTCACACACATCTTCAACCCATCTCTCTCCACTGGCTCCTTTCCATCTGCCTTCAAACACGCGCTAGTTACCCCTTTACTAAAGAAACCATCCCTCGATCCCAACCCGCCCTGTATCCCTGCTTCCCTTTACCTCTAAGCGCTTAGAAAAACTAGTCTTCAACCGCCTCTCCCTCTTCCTGTCCTCCAATTCCCTACTTGACCCCCTGCAATCTGGCTTCTGTCCCCTACACTCAACTGAAACTGCCCTCAAACTCACCAACGACCTCCTAACTGCTAAAAAACACGGCCACTATTCTATTCTCACCCTGCTTGACCTCTCGGCTGCTTTTGACACTGTTGACCACCCCCTCCTTCTACAGACCCTCAACTCTCTGAGTCTCGGTGACACTGCACTTGCTTGGGTTGACTCCTATTTATCCAAGAGGTCCTTCTGTGTGTTCTTTGCTGGTAACTCCTCCTCTTCATTGCCTCTATCTGTTGGTGTACCTCAAGGCTCGGTCCTTAGTCCTCTGCTCTTTTCCATCTACACCTCCTCCCTGGGCAAAATCAACAGCTTTGGCTTTAATTACCACCTCTACGCTGATGACACTCAGATCTACCTCTCTACCCCTGATCTCTCTCTCCCCGTCCTTTCAAAAGTCAGTGACTGTTTATCTGGCATCTCCTCCTGGATGGCCTCCCACCACCTAAAGATCAACATGTCAAAGACTGAGCTCCTACTTATTCCTCCCTCCAATGCCTCCCCACCTCCTGACTTCTCTATCATGGTGGAGGGTATCACCATCTCCCCATCAAACCAAGTGCACTGTCTTGGAGCTACACTTGACTCTGCTCTTTCCTTCATTCCCCACATCAAGTCTCTTTCCTCCTCCTGCCGATACCAACTGCGTAATATTTCCAGAATTCGGCCATTTCTTACCGCTGTCACCACAAAACAACTCATACACGCCCTGGTAATCTCCCGACTCGACTATTGCAATAATCTCTTATCTGGCCTCCCTCTGTCCCGCCTCTCCCCCCTACAATCCATCCTGAACGCCTCCGCCTATTTAGGGAAGCCTACCACCCAACTCACTGACGCAACCATCAATCACTCTCACCTTACAGTCCTCTCCTCCGGTTTCCAACCCCAACCCTCCTAGATTGTGAGTTCCTACGGGAATAGGGCCCTCATCTCCTCCTGTACTGTTTGTTAAATGTTGTTCAATGTATTGTAACCCTGTCTATACTGTGCCTATTGTACAGTGCTGCGGAATATGCTGGCGCTTTATAAAGAATAATAATAATAATAAGTGTATTTTGCAATGGATATAGACCGAGATATATCTCAGATTACCGCTAGATCAGAATCTTGGAAATATTTCTAATCTGCAGTATAGAAATGAGAAATCTGATAGATATATATATATAAGATAAATTGTCCTTAAGTATTTGTTGCAATGATATACAAATATATATATTGAATTTGGAAATCCTATGTTAAAAGCTAGAGATCTGTGTGCTGATGGATGGATGTTGTGGTTTATACATTTTTGATCATATGGTGAGATTAAAAAATTTTTGCATACGTAATATATATATTTTTATCTAAGCTGGTTGGTTCTATTTTTTAAACCTGTTTATATCTCGTATAAGTTTCTTACCGGATTAATATCTGACAGATTTTACTAGTAAAGTGTCCCTTTAAAAAATGGATTTGTTCCGCTTGTGGGTTACTTCATCGAATGTCGCAAGTCAAATACTACAACATGTACATTGATTGTTTGCTTTTATGTCATTTTATGTGGCATGCAGTTTAAAATGCAGACGATATCAGAGCACAACCAGTGCATTCCCTCCGGTGGAAGACACTGAGCCCTAGATGCACCATGTCACTTTGCCTAAACCACCAACTGCCCAATTCCAATCGCTAGGCGCGTCTGCAGAGCCTACCTTTGCAAGATCCGACACCGTGTCCCAGTTCCCTCCATTCAAAGAAAAGTTTCCACTTCCTATTCGCCGTAGGATTTCTTCTGGTGTATCGTTGGGTCCATTAGCAAATGGTGTGTACCTGAGGACAAGAGAAAAGCACGTGTCATGTACCGAGAAGACAACCATGGGAAGAATGCGGTGAAAGAGTAGAGCAGTGCAAACAGCCTGCGGTATTCTCCATGAATGATGGCTCAGACCTCCCAGCTCACGAGGATTGCCACCTTGAAAGTACAGATACAGTAGGCTGCTCACAATTCTATAAGTGAGAATATGGAATTGATGCCAATAAAGTCCTGTTAATGGCTTTATGAATGATCAAACTGACCCCCCCCCGAGACAGTGACCCAGGGGGCAATTGCCCCCCTGTCCAAAATTAAAAAGGAAGGGGATATAGAGAACCCCCCCCGGACTTCTTATCCATAATGTATTGTGAAAAATGTAACTGAAATGTAAACGTTGACTTTCACAATGCATTTTGGATTATAAGAAGTCCCAGGAGTGCAGGTCGATTTTGATACATTGTGTGTGCAAGAATTTTGGTACAATATACACACACGGCCATTTTACAGCCTTTCCCATAATTAAAATACACTGCATGTCGAAATAACACTTGCATTCTTCCCCCATGTCCTACCAGCTAGAGTTAAAGTTTCAGGGGAACTAGAAATGAGCCCCCAGATTGTTTCAATATGTATCCCTCCACAACACCTGGCGTGATTGTTACACTTTTAGAGGGTGCTGTTGTGGGTGGAGGGAATCGAAATCTGTGCAAAGCAGTGAAACACTGTCAGCTACAACACACAAAAAGAATGAAGCCTCTTTAACATGATCCAACCCAAACAAAGCGAAAAATAAAAATAAAAAATACATTAGAAAAATCATGATACTCTGACATGTGATTCAAAGAAGCGGGTATAGAAAAAGTGACACTGTTACAGATATTTATAAAGCTCTAACAAGTTCTGTAGCGCTGTACAATGGGAGAGACAGAACAACAAATGTCCACACAAGTACACAGAAAAGCAGGAGGACCCTGCCCAAGAGCTTACAATCCAAGACTAGAAAGACAAATTAAAACCTGCAAACCTACACCAAAATCTGCTCCACAAATTGTATTAGAAAATATTTAAAAAAATTAAGATGTCTACGTGACAATGGGATACAGACTTAACTCAAACACAGAAAAAAGAAACCAAACCATAATTATGATTGCTCACCCAGCAAGCATGGTATAGAGCAGGACGCCCAGGCTCCAGATATCACAAGCAGCATCATATCCCTGTCTCATAAGCACCTGGAAGACAAAATTATACAACGGGAAGAAGAAAATATGAGGCTAAAGGAATGAGAAGCATCAAGTGCAAAAATGCAGATAAACCTTGAAAAAAACAAACGAGATTTCAAAAAATTTGAAATACAAAAATAAACAGGTAAATAAGTGCTTTCTTAATACGGTTGTGTTTATTCATTATTGGTGCTCTTAACGGTTTAATAAAGCAAATATTTAACATTGTTGCAGTACCTCAGGTGCCACAAAATTGGCAGTGTAACATGGTGTCAAGAGCAGCCCATTGTCGCCTCGTAACTGCTTTGCGAACCCAAAATCACATATCCTTATGGAGTCTGCATTGCTGGAGTCGTCCATGTACAGAATATTACTGGGCTTAAGGTCACGATGAACCACCTGAAACGGACAGGGACTGTTTAGATTACAGAAACACTTTACACGGTCAAAACTCTACAAGGAGGGAGAAAGAAGGTAGAATTACACAGGAAAACATACCGTAATTCATGACCACAACTCCTGTTTAATGTCGGATTAGTTTGATTCAAGGGAGGCGAAATTGCCCGTCAAATGTCACTGGTACCCCTATATTACTATAAAGAAACTACAAGAAGCAGCCCTGATCCTCACCATAACAAAAAGCTCAAAACACACCACTACTTCTGCATTACAGCAGCTAGGGATTTGGTAGAATACAGGGAGAGCTCTGAGGTCACTCACTGCTGTACAGGGATAAGATTCAGAGGGTTAAAATGTGTGAAAATCCCTGTACAGTACAGATACAAAGTGTTGCTGCAATTTTCATACGCAGGTTTTATGCGGCACATACAGATACAAAGTGTTGCTGTAATTGCCATACACAGGCATTATGCGGCACATACAGATACAAGGTGTCGCTGTAATTGCCATACACAGGCATTATGCAGCACATAAAGTGTTGCTGTAATTTCCATACGCAGGCATTCTGCAGCACATACAGATACAAGGTGTTGCTGTAATTGCCATACACAGGCATTATGCGGCACATGCAGATACAAGGTGTTGCTGTAATTGCCATACACAGGCATTACGCAGCACGTACAGATATTGCATCTCATTGTGATCAATACAAATCCCCATAAACCGATCTTACCATTTTATTATCTGTCTGCAGCACATTTACTGAATCTGACAAAAGGCCGTATCTGCCTGTATACCAATAATGCAGACCCCATGTGACATTATGCAATAATAGTAATAATAGACGCTCCATCTCGGGTTTTATGCTAACTGCAGGTGCTATTACAATTTATTTCTTGTTTTGGTTCACGGCCAAAGACCTTTGAGGAGAAAGGTTATTTGAGGAAATACTGGTAACAGTCCTTCTGAGCAGGCATAAAGGTTACGTCGTACAATGTCATGTACAACGGAGAGCAGAAACGCACAGAGCGCGATGCGCCACATACCCCTTGACAGTGCAAGTAGTCTACAGTTTTGGTGATTGTGTACAGCACGGCCCCAGCCTCCCGCTCCGAGAAATATTTCTGCCGCAGGATACGGTCGAGCAGTTCACCTCCTTTCATCAGCTCGGTAACAAGGTAAACATATCGGCCATCATCACGGTACACCTAGGAAAGGTCAGACACAGGGACATGGCAGCATCTCACCCGGGAAAGCACTGACACTCCCAATTACACAAAGGTCAGTGGAGTCACATTCATCACAGTAAGGAACGTGAGGAGCGGCACTCACATCTTTTAGGGTGATGATGTTCGGATGCTGGCCGTAACGCATCAGGATCTCGATCTCCTCCGATGGATCTCTTTTACTCTTGTCAATTATCTGCGAGGAGAGGAAAAAAAAAAGAAGGGGTGAATACCAAGTAACAGATATAGAACAAAGGGTTTGCTGCAAGAACATTCCAGAAGCCAATCACCTGCATCGGGTATTAAACACAAAAATACACTGACATTTTAAAATGACCTTACATGCTACAAACGTCCAGGCGTATTCAAGATGTAAATATATAGAACCTACTTAACCCCTTCACTCTCGAGAGTCTTCAAAATGCCACCATCGGGTGCCCGATATAGAGTTATCTCAATCTGCAACTGTGCAGGATGACAGCACATGAAATTAATTTGTTGCAAACAAATGGAGTTTGCCCCCAAAGTTTCAGCCCTGTGGGCTGTTTACAAAAAACAAAACTACTGCATGAAAATTACATACAAGGGCTTATGAATAATAAAAAGGTCTGTTACAGGATAAAAAAAAAAAAAAAAACTCTAATAAAAATGCTATAAAAGAATTAAAAAATAATAAAAAAAAATCTTAAAAAATAGACTTTTGCTGCAAATTAAAAGAATGGTTTAATAGGTATTAAATATAAAAAACGGGAATATTTTTAACATTGAAACCTATAGGATTTGCCTGATTAAACCTGCCAAATGAAACCACCGAACAGGTCATTTCACTTTCACTGCTGTTCAGTGTTCTCTGAATAGATTAACCCATTACTTCTCTGCAGGGATGTCGCTGGCAATTCGCCAATATTTGCAAACTGACATCTTTCTGAACAGTCGAATGGCCTTTAACGTCACTGTACGCCGGGGAAATTCCCTGTTCGGTGCAATTTCAGAGCTAATTCGGCTCTTTGAATAACCCTGATATCTTATTTTTCACTATTCGTAGGATTAGTGATGGGATTTACGGCGAAACATTGGGGGAAATTACAACTCTTGCATGCAATACCTTAACGGCAAACTCCATGTTTGTGGCTCTTTGAACGCAACGCTTGCAGACAGAATAAGATCCTACGCCGATGTCTTCTTTCAGGTCGTACATATCTGTAAACTGCGCTCTGCTCCCGTGAAATTGCTGGGGGGGGGGGGGGGGGGAGAGAGAGAGAAATAAAAAAAAAAGTTCATACACTTTCATAAACACAAAAGACACCTTGACACACTTTTAATTTCCCCCCTGGGTATAAGTGATGAGTGTTCGGTCCCAAAATTTGACCATCCATTGCATGAGCATGCCACAACAGCAATGTAACCTCACTGGGGCAGGACCTATTCTGTCCCAACACAATGATTGCCCTTGTCGGATTAACCCACATCCTCCTGGAGCTCTCTGCAGTGGGGAGTAGGAATACACAGAACATGTGACTTGCAAAACCAGGATCTATCATTCAATCCGGAAAAACAACCAGAAGTCTTTATAGAAGAATGCTCTGCGGTAAAGTCCATGTAATACAAGGTACAAGACACAGATGTTTTGACCAGTGGGTGGTGATAAAGACCACTTGCTGGTCGAAACGTCAGTTCATATTAGATATTAACTTTTTTCCTTCATCTAAAAGCCTGGAGTCCATGTTTTTTCTTAAATATTCTTGAATCTATACTTTCCAGAAGACCACATTACGTCTGGCGCTGCCAAAATGGCGCCAACAATGTGAGTGCCATCTACGTGTGACTATTAATCTTTCCAAATATTCCCCAGGGCTTGCTTTCTGAAAACAACAAAACCGAGCAAAAACAAAAACACACCAACAATCCGTCCATCCATCCAAACCAACAATCCGTCCATCCATCCAAACCAACAATCCGTCCATCCATCCAAACCAACAATCCGTCCATCCATCCAAACCAACAATCCGTCCATCCATCCAAACCAACAATCCGTCCATCCATCCAAACCAACAATCCGTCCATCCATCCAAACAACAATCCGTCCATCCATCCAAACCAACAATCCGTCCATCCATCCAAACCAACAATCCGTCCATCCATCCAAACCAACATCCATCCATCCATCCAAACCAACAATCCGTCCATCCA
The DNA here is from genome assembly GCA_009667805.1 of Leptobrachium leishanense. Classification (NCBI taxonomy): domain Eukaryota; kingdom Metazoa; phylum Chordata; class Amphibia; order Anura; family Megophryidae; genus Leptobrachium; species Leptobrachium leishanense. The sequence continues at coordinate 9,408,897 of CM019071.1, forward strand.
TCCAAACCAACAATCCGTCCATCCATCCAAACCAACAATCCGTCCATCCATCCAAACCAACAATCCGTCCATCCATCCAAACCAACAATCCGTCCATCCAAACCAACAATCCGTCCATCCAAACCAACAATCCGTCCATCCAAACCAACAATCCGTCCATCCATCCAAACCAACAATCCGTCCATCCATCCAAACCAACAATCCGTCCATCCATCCAAACCAACAATCCGTCCATCCATCCAAACCAACAATCCGTCCATCCATCCAAACCAACAATCCGTCCATCCATCCAAACCAACAATCCATCCGTCCATCCAAACCAACAATCCATCCATCCATCCAAACCAACAATCCATCCGTCCATCCAAACCAACAATCCATCCATAACAACCATCCATCCCAACAATCCATCCCAACAATCCATCCCAACAATCCATCCCAACAATCCATCCAAACCAACAATCCATCCAAACCAACCATCCATCCAAACCAACAATCCATCCATCCATCCATCCAAACCAACAATCCATCCATCCATCCAAACCAACAATCCATCCATACAAACCACCCACGAAAAAGCCTCATGGTGAATCATTTGGAGGTAGCAGAGCTGAGCAGTCTTTGTTCTTTGGATTTGCAGTCTATAAATGCACATTCTAGGCACTAAAGTGACACTTCTGATAAAGTCTTTGCGCACAGATCCAGTCCCTGGAATATCAGCTTTCAAAATCAGTGTTCCTGAAAAGGGCTTCAAAGCGAATATAATGAATGACTCCAGCAAGGAACTTGTCAGAAAATTCCATTCCGCAGATCACACATCATCCTGGTGCAGATTTCATGGTACAGGCGAGAAATTCAACTCGCGCGCAATTAGATTACAAATATTACTTTTAAAATTGCTCGTTTTAATTCTGTGGATATGGCAAAGGTGTGTTTTTATTGGAAATTACAGTGTAGTCAGATCCTCCGCGGTTTTAGAGGCGTGTATTTATGTTGATAGGCAGTAGGTGAGCAGTGCTGCCCTGCAGTATGTAGAATTAATACACGGCAGGCAATGGATACGTTAGGGTGGGATTCCAGATGAAAGGCCTTAGAGAGCATTGATTTTGAGCTTACATAATACAGGGCGGCCCCTTCCCTCTGCTTGACGGAGTGGTAAACAGGGCAGACGTGGCAGGCGGTGTAACGGTGCGTTGAGTCATCGTGATGGATTTGACTGTGCAATACATAAATCTGATAAAATCCTCCAACTAGAGATAAAAGGGCTCTGTCACTACAGGGTGAAAACTGGGCGACATGTCAGTTTTTCACGGTGAAAGGAGGCAGAATGGTATTTCGGCCACATAGCAATTATAGGTGTAACAGGGGACGAGCTCAAAGCATTTCTTACTTGCTAAATAAAAGCACGGGTTGGACGTAGGGCCCGGCGAGCCCTTTTACTTGATATTCCTAAACAAAATCGGCGATTTCAGATGACTCAGCTCTGCAGCTGTGAGTCACGGCTTAACCCGAGCAGTATACATCGCTCATTAAGTCGTCAGACCCAAAGCAAAGCATCAATCCCAACAACAGAACAGAAATAAACTGCATCAACCGAGCCCGGTAACCGTCTGCTCAGATGATGCACGCACTAGATTTAGGGTACAGGTTTGCGAGGTACAGGCTAGATTCGATTCATAATAAAACACATGTAAGGAGACGTAGCCAAGAGTTAAAATATTGCCTTACAAGGATATTAAAACAATTGTATCAAAATGTTCCATAATAAAGATGTTCAGGACATGATGCCCAATGTCGCCATCATGCAGGATAGTCAGATTTCCATAACAATGTTACTGCGTGACACATGACATTCCTGGAGTCCTCTTATGTAACAACCCCTCCATCTCCGAGTCTAATAAAAGATACGCACGAGTTTTAATGCTGTGTGAATAGAGATGACAACCTAGATCTGTGTCTATGTGGGTCATTCTCGGCACCCCGATATCAGCCAAGGCAATCAGCGGAAGCCAAGGTGGTCAGTGTCGCCGGAGCCCAAGAAACAGTGGCATAGAGTTTCCTCTTAATGGGTAGATTGCCCATGCGTACAGTTCGGATAGAGCAGCTCTTCAATCAGCTCTTCGGAGGGCCACACAGTGTAGCATGCGCAATAGATGCGTGCGCTACCACCAGACGTGCTGAAACCCTCCCCATCAAAAAGCTACAAAGGACGTAGGACGGGGCTGGAAAGTGCAATAGTCCATAGGAAGATCAAGCATTGCAGCACTAACTACGCTCTGCGAGGCGGCCACATGGCCGTCAGAGTGGAAGGAACATTCGCTCTCAAATGCGCGTGTATGACCCCAGTCTAACATGTAAGCATTTGATTGAATTCAAGGTCACGCTTCCATTCATACTTAGCTGGCATGGTGCGTCCTGCCCTAAAATATATTTTTTTATCCATAAAGTTAATTAATCTCCGGAAACAATAACAATCAGCCTTAGGAAGCATTTCAGACAATTTCTTAAATACCAACCCACATAACGTGTATGATATAAAAGCCGTACACTGGGGTGAGATTCAGAAGGTAATAGTCTCACCTGCACAATGGGCAAAGCACTTGTAATAGAGATCTTGTGGTCTTCGATGGACGATGGGGCAACAAAGCTGAAACCTTTGAATAGCTGGTGTGCGTTTGCACTCGGGGGGACGCCTGGAGAATCTGAGATTAGACAAGTCAGTTAGTGACGGTCACATTTAAAAGCAGGAACATGTTTTTGATGCCACAAACTCCGTGATGTACATGTCGTTATAAAAGGGATAAAGCTCAGAAAGATACTCAAGAGTCTGAAAAATGCAGTAGCCAGGTAGCCAATGAAATGCTGTCAGGCACCCCAAAACATGTGTACATTGTGTCATTGTTTGGCATGTGATATACTACAGGTCAGGCCTCCCTAGACTAAAAGTATAAATGAAGCACTTAAATTCCTTAGCGCTGTACAATGGGAGAGACAGTAACAAATATACACGTTAAACACACGGAAGAGTAGGAGAGGACCCTGCTCAAGAGCTTACAATTTAAGAGGAGCGACACGCCAAGTGAACCAAGGTTACTGCACAACCACAGGGATCATTCAAGGTGTGCCAGTGTTTGCCGAAGTTGCGGACAAGCCCAAAAATCAGTCGCCGTTGCAGCACAAACTCCAGCGTTTCACAGGAGAAATCCTAACAGCAGCAGGTGAAGCGGTTTACATTTTTCTTTTGTCGCTGCTGCAGCAACGAGCAATAACCCCCCCTCTACGTTTTATCGCTCTTCCTTTGAATGCACAAATAGCCATTTTGGACATTTTTTGCCACGAAAGGCTGCTAGGTTAATCCAGCAAACCTGTCCTGCGTTCGCCTACGTGGATTTTTCCAACCATTCAGCAGTTTTGTGGGCAGCTCATCTGCTATAAATCACTGTCTATTAAAAGTGACCCTACAGGTAAGGTCGAGTAATTATAAATCGACCCGCGCTGCGTGACACAGGGTGGAATGCAAAAATCAGCTATTTTAGGAGAAGACATTTTTTTATTAAATCATGCAAACCTCAAAACGCTTTTCTAACTAGAGCTTGACTGCCCCCATTTTACTCCGGTCAAGCTTTTGGTATTTGTACGCAGGTACAGTGCTGTGCATACTCACCGCAGGATACATCCATGTCATGTATAAACTTTTTTCATGGAAAAGCACGTCTCGAACGTATGTGCCAATTAATTTAGCTGCTACGGTAACTTTGCAGGCGATACATCACACCCGAGTTTCACACACTTTCAAAGTATAACCTAGATGAACCACTCTGTTATTGTTCTCGGTGCAATTCATATAAACAAATGTACATTTTCTGCGATACGCTTGGGTCTTGGCCAAATTCCCCCAGAAGCACCAAGTAGTAGCCTAAACACAATTCGCCTCCACGTTGCATTGTAAAAAGTAAGGAACGCGTAAAAATAAACTGCCAGGTGAATTTTGGAAAGAAAAAAAAAATTATGCTAAAAATAAACACACTTGCCCTGCCTTTTCTCGCATATACCGCAAATTGAGAGACGTTCAGGTTATGGACGAGCTCAGTGCTATGTCCAAAGATACATTGCCCTCTTACTACAAGACATGGACTCCATGGTTGGTCCGAATGGACTCATGAGTTTCTTTGGGGGGGGGGGGATATCATGTCACTGCCTGGGGAGTTTAATTTTACATGGGAGCCTTTTAATTTCTTTTTTGACTTTCCCCTCTGCCCTTTCCTGTTCCTCAGGGGTCTGGCCATCCCTTTTCTTCTGTCACCTTGTCTCTTTTCTGCTCTTAAAAATGTGGAATGTGGTTTTCGTGTCTTTCATCCATGTACACAATCTTTTTTTGCATTCCAATTACATTTGATAAAAAAAATACATAAGGCCCCCTGTTACATTCTTCGCGCTAATTCGTCCGCGCAGCGCAATTTTTTTGCACGCAGCGTTAAGAGTTATCGCGTGAAAATTAACGGTGGAATTACGATCCGAACGCATTTTCTGAATCGTCAAAAAATAACGTTCGTAAAAACGCGCAAAACGAGTAATACGCGCACAGTAACGTAGCGCACGTAATTCAGTGTGCGGACTATTTTTTCGCGGGAGTCAGCCAATCAGAATTAAGAACCTTAATTGACATCAATTTACCTTAATTGACTCACTTACGTTTTGGCGCTTGTCAAAGTTAATCTGAGAATACATGCTGCAGCAATCATAAAAACACGCACGAATTCAGTTTTTTTTGTTTGGGTATGTGTAGAATGTGTAACTATACTTGTGCTGTATTTTTTTTTTCGTGCTGGTGTTTCTCGTTTCAGCCAGAACGTTCAGATTTGCAGTTACCACCAGCTTTTCAAAGACATTAAAATTATGCGCGCAAACGTCGTTCGTAAAAAGATGCGCATCGATTGTAATATCATCCGCGTACCAGCTCACGAACGAATTTGCGCTCACAAAGTATAGGACGCGCACAGTTCATCACGCTCGCGCAGGTCCATCCGCGTTAAACGATAATGTGCATCGTTTGCACGAATGTTGTAATACGACGTTCTCTGCAAAGGGTTTTGCCCCTCGCGTTAATGCGTTTTTTGCGCAAAGAATGTAATAGGGCCCATACGCTTGCTTATAAAATAAAATGTGTATGTATTTGTTTCTTTTTCTCTGAATGCATTAACATCTATACGTATACAGTCATTCGGATCAATGTGTTTCATGAAATGTAAACAAGTATACCTTTTGGTGTTTTTGCAGTGAACTCTGGATCGAAGCAGAAGGTGTCCTCTGGTTTTCCTGAAGCAGGTTTAAAAGGCGGCTGTATTTCCAGCCTATATAGTTTCTGTAAGTGCAAATATAAAAAGAGATACACCGTTTAAGAAATAACATCTAATATTCCAGCTATTTAAATAAACACAAATTTGGAATTAATGTCCACACAAAATTAAAAAGGAAAAAAAAAAAAAAAGCTGCCACTTAATTGAAAAATAATTCTTTGCTACAGCTTTGCTGTCACTCACTGCCTGTGGCATGCCGCAGGGGGAGTGACAGCTCCAAGTGGAAAGTCGCCTAATGGGACAGCCCTTGGCCTAAATCCATACAGCTAATACACAAGTCGGTGCGCCAACGTCCAATAGTACAACTCGACGCCATCAGGGAGCTCTGCCAACATACGGGGGAAAATGCCACCAATATGACATGTGATGAGATATTGCCTGGATCTTTAATACCCATGTGAACCACTGCTATATCCATCACCCGAGATTACATGTTAACTGTGCCTGGTCAGTACAGGTCCCCTTCAACCTACAAACAAGCGCTTTGGAAAATGTAGGAATCTTTTTCACGGCTAGCGGCAAAGTGTAAATTACTACATGCAAGGCAACAGAATATATAGATTAGAACACAATCACAAAGTTACTTTACTCACATTCCAGTCAATAGTTGAGAAAAACGGATGGCGTTTTATTTCTTCCACACCATCAAGTCCGGCACCTAAAATGCATAATAGATTACATAATATTCACATTTTTGTTTTATATATTTAAAAACAGACAAACTTTCAAAAAAGATTCTGGATTTACAAGACGAGAGATTCAGACTAGAAGACGTCACATTTGAATCATCTCTTCCAATGTCCTGCAACAGAGACTGTCAAGCTGTGTGCGGTGGCTTAATCCATCACTATGCGCCTGGAAAGCCAAAGCGAACATGCGTGCATTGTGCAAGGTTTGCTTCTCATTTCAGCTCGCCGCTCACCTAATCTGTTCAGAGGATTTCTTTTAAACAGCATCCGCAACAGACTCTGAGCTTCAGGGCTCAAAAACTGCGGCATCCCGAGCTTCGACCTGAGGTGGAGAGGGGTAAAGACAACGTGGTCAGCACCTTTTAGCACCATACATGCGTCTGTTGTATTCAAGACTTAAAATACAAAAATCAGCCCACTTTTTATTTCACTTTTCTTGTCCACCTTCAAGCAGAGGCGGCCTCTCCTCTCAACAGGGACGGGAATAAATTGCTCCCAATACAGTACCGGGCACTGCAATGGTTAAGTGCTAATCAGGACACTAAGATCCTCCTTGCAAAGTATTTTCAATCGCACCCAGCTACGCCTAGTACCGAATATAAAAAGCAGTGCTCTGGTCTCGCACCGAAAAAATTTCATGCAGGGGTGTTGAAATTTTGAAAAAAAAAAAAACATCTACTTGTCCAATGGACTAACGTGGAAGCTCAATCTACATGTCCCGATAAGAAATATGTCAACAAAATAGCATTAGGTCTTTATTCTTCACCACAGAGAAACAAATCTTTAGTTTAAATTGAACACTTCTTGCATTGCAGTTTTAGAACTCATAAAAACCCCATACATTACAGATGACAGTAATGTGCAGTGTGTATGAGTTTATCACAGAGCTCCACAGCAATAAAACTCACTGTAATGTGCGGCGTGTATGAGCATATCCCAGAGCTCCACAGCAGGAACCCTCAAAAACTATTAGGCTGGTTTGAATTCTATTAAATTAATAAATTTAATAAATGAAAGCATATATCAAAATGCAGTATATTAAAAATTTTGTTATATATATATATATATATACTTAAAATAAGATGTTTTAAAACATATGAGTGCAGCGACATTGTTAAAGGGCGAAACAGAGAAAAGCAAAAAAGAAAATAAATCAAATTTTATATTTCCAAATTATCGGATTATATTGGATATCATTGGAAAGGCCAGCCTCTGGCCTTTCCAACGATACCTCAATTAACCTTTTAGGACATACGGATCCAGAGATACAGGGAGCACAGACATTAATGAGTTTCACTGTATCAAACGTCTTCGTCAGGAGAATGTGCAGCCATATGTATATAAAGAGAAGTAGCGCGCAAAGGGTAGCTGTCATCCTGCTTAAATAGTCAACGGTGGCAACAATTGAGTAACCGAGATTGAGGACCCAACACAGCTGGGACACATCTGGTGGGGGGGGGGGGGGTTCTAGGGTGGGGTCCAGAGATAGAAAATGCAGGAGATCTGAGCCAGCAGTGTATGGACATGGGATACAACTGGTGGGTGTGAAGGAAAGGCATGTGGTTCAGGCAATGGAGGAAAAATTGCTGGAAACTGGGTAGTAGCATATATAAAAAAAAAAAAAAAAAAAAACACCTTCCATATTTAGTTGAACAAAATATTAACATCTAGCCCCAAAGTAGTATTTACTTTGTATTGACATTCCCAAAATGTCAATACAAACCTATGGCAGGTTTGTATTGACATTTCGGGAAGGTCAAAACAAAGTAAATAGTCTGGTGCAGTTTGTCATTTTTCCCCATCGTTTAATTTATTTGAAATATTCGTGAAAAATAAAATTACCTCTTTTTTTGGATAAATGCTCCAAGAGACTAGATGACCTGAGTGTCAACTCGTGAAGCTGGGTTACGTTTTAGTTCTATTTTACCAAGTTCAAGTCATGTTTGAAATCTTAAATTGAAAAAGGCTACTTTCCCACCACAAAAACACAATTTAGTAAGTAAAAAATACGATGGAAGAGGAGCGGGAGATATTGATAAGCCTGAACTAGTCTGAAATAAAGGCTCGCAGTAGCTTTCTCAGTGACGGAAGACACTTCATTTAATAAAATGTAAATTTTTGTTTACGTCAGTTGCTCAAGAAAAAAAATAAAGTGCTCATCAAGGCCAACTTACTTCAAAATCATATTCATTGTCTCGTTTCGATCTTTGCCTTGAAACGGTAAAGTACCCGTGAGCATCTCGAACTGAAAAGAGAAAAATAAATCTAGATTGAAGAGACGTTCATGGAAAAACAGAATTTCAATGTTAACATCGTGAAGAGCGTTACGTTGAGAGTTGGATACTCGAGGAGAAAAAAGTTATCCATACAGCATTACAAAAAATAAAACCGGCCACAATGTTTATTCAAGCGATTTCATGTAACCGATTTAATTAAACGCGAGGCCTTGGCCGAGGTGGAGTACACAAAGCGAAACAAGTGAGCGCGCATCAATACGTTATTGGCAGCATAAAGGAAACAGTCCTTTGTCCGATTCAGGTTGGATGTATGACATAACGAATTAATGAGACGGGTGGTTATTCTACAGCAGTCAAGAACGGAAGCATAAACAGAAATCCGTAGCTTGTCACCAAGTTAGAAATCCACGATGTCTGATGACAAAGCCTGGAATTAAATTTATAGGCCAGAATTTCAACTGAAACTATGGTGAAATCTACGCTAGACAACTTTTAGAAACTATGGAGGAAAGAACAGTAAAAGCTACAGAAAAATGGTGGAAGACGCCTAAAGAGATAAGTCACCATACTTGACATTTCTGGAAAGCTTCCGTTCAACAAAATCAATAACTAGTCAAACTAGGTTGGACGAAAGTTGGAAATTATTTTACGGTTTATGTCAAAAGTGCACTCCTCTCGTCAATTCACCATCTTGTGCCTGTAAAGGTGTTGCTCACCAACCACCGCTGTTGCAACTATGCTGAACTTCGGCTAGGAAGAGACGCAAAATACTATGTGCGCGATCATAATTGGGATGATAATGGTGAGGTACAGAAAGGAAAAACGTTGCACAAGCCTTTTTCCCTTTTGCAACTCGCCATTAACATCCCAATTCTAGCCGAGCATCTGAAGCCAGAATTTATTGTGCTTGTCCACGATACAAACATTGGGCGGACGAGGTATGGGCTCGAGTCCATAGAACCCTTATAGAGCACAGCGCATTCGTCTAAGGCTAGGGTCAGACGAACGCAGTATTAACGTGCGTTTAGTCGCACTTAATCACAGCCGTGCTAGCAGCAAATGACGTCCAATGCCGGGCAGCATACGAAAGTGCGGCCGCGCAGCGCAAGTGGCAAACTAACGCATTTTTTCGAGAACGTCAAACCGCTAGTACTGACGTACAGAGTGCGCTGCGTCCGCATAGCGGCGTGTGTGCGTGATTAGGAGACGTCCGACGCTGCTCATGTTCGGCCAACATAACGTCCAGACACCCAAAGTTTCCTGGTTTGGACCCGTACAAAATCACTGCCGTAATTGCGCATCGTATGACTGCTATCGCGTATTCCGTGAAAAAATACATCCATTCGGACGCACTTTTTGATGGTCGACACGAAAAATGCGTTTGTCTGACCCTAGCCTAAGCAGGGACGCACAGGAGCCGCGAAAGGACACTGGGAGCTATTGGTTCCCAGTGTTCCGTTAAAAACAGGAAAAAGCGGCGGGTCGTGCCACCCTCTGCCCCGTGAAATGAGAGGAGATTGAAAAATCACACAATCACTTTAGATTAACATGTTAAGTGATATTGCAAAAGTAAAATCACTTAACACCAGCTTTTCAAAGTCTGTATTTTTTTCTCTGAATAGACTTTAAACGAGAAGAATGCGCCAGGTTGGTATAGCTTGTCCTTCTGCCAGACACATTAAGGGCCCCAACAGAAAGCATAGGAACTGTTAATTTACAGTAACCTAACAAAACAACCGAGCTGTAAGCAGGGCTAGCGGCTCGATGGTACTAGCAATAGAAGTTAAGCTACCGGCTGGCGTTGAGTTGTCTATTGGCTCCAGCCGATAGCCTAACGTCCCAGTTATGATCTGTACCAACAACCGCAGGTGAAGTCGATGCAAACACCGTTGAAGAATGGCACCACATGTTATTCTTCTGACAAAACGAGTAAACTGCAACCATTCTCCATTCAGCGTTCTGTTTGCAAACACCGAAAAATAAACGTCCGTGATTTTAATGTGGCGACCTACATTGAACTGCAATAGAAACAGCGAGAATGGTAAAAGCAAGGCTGGCAAACTATAGAAAAAGTACACTATATAATAACGCACAAGCCATTGTCCCCCACATCACCGAAATAAACCTCCAGCAACTGAAGACCATCATTGTATAGAACCATAAAATTAACATACCATAAGGACACCAAATGACCACCAATCGGCACTCTGCGTATGGCCCCGTCTGTTTACCACTTCTGGCGCCATGTACTCCACGGTGCCGCAGAAAGAATAGGCCTTCTTCTCATGGTCCACCGATTCCTTGCTGAGGCCAAAATCTGGAAGACAAAGCATGGAATACGTGCACCCTAACGAAATGTGCAACAGCTAATGTTCTAACCAACATCAAGTAACAGAAAGCAGCTTATTTCTGCGGTAAAAAAAAATAAAAATAAAAAAATGGATAATTCACATAATATCTGGCGACTCTAAATGTGATTTCAGAACGACTTCCTTTCACAGGAAAGACACACGAACTCGCAATAAAAAGGCAACGGGGCTGCCGTGGACCAGACGAGCGCAAACTCAACCCCCAAAGCTTGCATTCCAACTTAAATCTCCCAGAATTTTCCACTGAACTGAATAAGCATTTAATACGATGGCCATCGGTGCGTAAACAAAAAAAAAAAAAGCCAATGAAAATGCAGTGTATCAACGCTATACTTCTATGTGTAGCGAAAAATAATGAGCTCTAGAGCTTTGTGCGTCTCTGGGTGATGAATGAGAACAAACTATGCCACATGTAAAAAATAAAAGGCCACATGGTTCTAAAGGACAATGGATGCCAATGCCACATATACATGCACCGTAGTTGAGGTTTATTTTAACCCCTGTGTAATAAATGTGCAGGAGGTGGTGGTGGTGGAGGAGAAGACCTACCTGTCAACTTGATGTGTCCTGCTTCATCAAGCAAAATGCTGAAAATTAAAATTCACATTCACCAATACACATAGGATTTTTTTATTTTTTAAATAAGCATTCTAAATAACAAAAAGCCCTAAACAAATGTCGGCCAATGATAAACGCGGGAGAACACGTCACAGATTCATTACTGAAAGGAAAGTCGACCAGTCCAATGGTCCTCTTGAGCAGCATCTCCCAACCCTAGTCTTCACGTCCTCCCAACAGGACAGGTTTTAAGGATTATTTTGGGGAAATGCTGACTGAATCCTGTAATCCCTGAGCTGCAAATCATATCACCTGTGCTGTGCTTCACATATCCTGCAAACCTGGCCTGCTAGGGGGACCTGAGGACCGCGGTTTGGGAAGTGCTGCTCTATACTTTACCAAAACTAAAAATAAGAAAGGTCTTACAAGTGCAAAATCCCAGCATATAATAGTATAACAGCATTATATTTGTCACTCAAGTACGTTAGAATCAAGTTTGGCTTCAGAAAGGCTCAGCCCGAAACCACATGTTGCGGCTGTAAGTGCTCCCAACAAACAGCAAGGGGGGGGGGTGCCCTTTCGTTACCGATAGCTTTCTAACCACAGGAAGATGTTTTGATTAATATTGCTTGTATCTAAAAAGGTCTTGTTTTCAGTATTCTGGCGCTTTTTAAAACAAGTCTCCACGAATCCAGCCTAGTAAAAGATGCATTTTAGCAACTTAAACTACTCATATTCTGCCTGTAAGGAGTTATTCAGCCGCCTAGAGGAAACTGCAGGCTTCGCTTCCTGAATTAGGTCTGGCCCGTTCACATTAGGGAGCGATAGGATCTGCTGTTCCTTGCAGAGGAATGGTATCAGGTTACAGAGTAAACAGCCAGGAAGGCAGAAAGCTCAGCTATAGAAGCACGTTTGTTTTTGATATAAAGGGTAACCAATGTATTTTGAGAGCCTTTCCTCAGATTTAAAGGGATATAGCTACTAGAAGGTCGATTACTTGGGATACGACTGGACGCTGGCAGAATAGCCATTAAACTGGAGAACCCGTGTTCGGTTCTCCCACATGGAATATTCTTTTTACAGGTTCCACTATTTTCAAACAAAACTAAGGTTACTGGAACCGGGGAAAACCTGTCTGGAAGATGCACAGGTTATCCCTGTGGAATGTGCATTAAATTCCTTCATTTCAAGCTCTAACAATGCAAACATGTGTCTTGCCCCAGTCTTACAGACGATAAAGAATACAGAAATACCTTCTACCCTTTTAACTGCCAAACCTTGAGTTCTGCAAAAAATCCCTAGCCTGGGTGTCCACAGAATGGGGTACCTGCTGGATGAATAGCTCATACTTGAGTTTTTAACCCCTACCCCCCCCCCCCCTCAAACCTTTTTGAGCTTTTCTTATAGCTTATAATGAACATGAAAATGTAGCAGTGTGATTATTTACAGAATGTAAGTAATAAAGGTCAGGTCTGCGCACGCCTATGGCCTCTAAACAGCTAAACGCACATAGGTGCAGCCTGATCCCGATAGGAATAAAAAAAAAGGCACAAAAGGCTAGTTTGGGGTGCTTTGAAAGCGACATAATATTTACCTTAAACAGCATTTTATTGCTTACACAAACACAAAACCTGGAATGTCTTCAGGACACCGGAATATACACAAATGTGCATACCACAACATAAGCGCACATAATCTGAGACCTCAATGTTGTGCGATGGCCAATTTGGAAAAGATCAAATTAAAACCACTTTATCAGCTCCGCTAGGTTTTTATTGTCGTTACAATTCTGACAAAACTACAATGCTCTTACTACAGCCAGTTTACATTATTGTGGCGCAGAGCCGCATTTGTAAGGAGGTATAGAAACTGTTTCTACTCTATAGTCCTACCTGTAAATAAATAAACACACACACAGGTCCAGAAATATTGGGACATCGCCACAATTCTAACATCTTAGGCTCTATACACCACCACAATGGAGTTGGAATGAAACAAACACAATGTGCTTTAACTGCAGACTGTCAGCTTTAATTTGAGGGTATGTACATCCAACTCAGGTGAACGTGTAGGACTTACAGCAGTTTGCAGATGTGCCTCCCACTTGTTAAGGGACCAAAGGTTATGGGACAGAATAATAATCATAAATCAAACTTTCCCTTCTTAATACTTGGTTGCAAATCCTTTGCAGTCAATCACAGCCTAAAGTCTGGAACGCATAGACATCACCAGACGCTGGGTTTCATTCCTGGTGATGCTCTGCCAGGCCTCTACTGCAACGGTCTTCAGTTCCTGCTTGTTCTTGGGGCATTTTCCCTTCAGTTTTGTCTTCAGCAAGTGAAATGCATGCTCAATGGGATTCAGGTCAGGTGATTGACTTGGCCATTGCATAACATTCCACATCTGTCCCTTCAAAAACTCTTTGGTTGCTTTTGCAGTATGCTTTGGGTCATTGTCCATCTGCACTGTGAAGCGCCGTCCAATGAGTTCTGCAGCATTTGGCTGAATGTGAGCAGATAATAATTGCCCGAAACACTTCAGAATTCATCCTGCTGCTTTTGTCAGCGTCACATCATCAATAAATACAAGAGAACCAGTTCCATTGGCAGCCATACATGCCCACGCCATGACACTACCACCACCATGCTTCACTGATGAGGTGGTATGCTTAGGATCATGAGCAGTTCCTTTCCTTCTCCATACTCTTCTCTTCCCATCACTCTGGTACAAGTTGATCTTGGTCTCATCTGTCCATAGGATCTTGTTCCAGATCTGTGAAGACTTTGTTAGGTGTTGTTTGGCAAACTCTAATCTGGCCTTCCTGTTTTTGAGGCTCACCAATGGTTTACATCTTGTGGTGAACCCTCTGTATTCACTCTGAAGTCTTCTCTTGATTGTTGACTTTGACACACATACACCTACCTTCTGGAGAGTGTTCTTGATCTGGCCAACTGTTGTGAAGGGTGTTTTCTTCACCAGGGAAAGAATGCTGTCGGTCATCCACCACAGTTGTTTTCCGTGGTCTCCCGGGTCATTTGGTGTTGCTGAGCTCACCGGTGCGATCCTTCTTTTTGAGAATGTTCCAAAAAGTTGTTTTGGCCACACCTAATGTTCTTGCTATCTCTCTGATGGGTTTGTTTTGTTTCTTCAGCCCAATGATGGCTTGATTCACTGATAGTGACAGCTCTTTGGATCTCATCTTGAGAGTTGACAGCAACAGATTCCAAATGCAAATAGCACACTTGAAATGAACTCTGGGCCTTTTATCTGCACATTGTAATTGGGGTAATGAGGGAATATCACACACCTGCCATGGAACAGCTGAGAAGCCAATTGTCCCATTACCTTTGGTCCCTTAACAAGTGGGAGGCACATCTGCAAACTGCTGTAAGTCCTACACCGTTCACCTGAGTTGGATGTACATACCCTCAAATTAAAGCTGACAGTCTGCAGTTAAAGCACATTGTGTTTGTTTCATTCCAACTCCATTGTGGTGGTGTATAGAGCCAAAGATGTTAGAATTGTGTCGATGTCCCAATATTTCTGGACCTGACTGTAGATATATTAATGTGTCAGCAACTACCTTCTAAAAAAAATCCCAAATAGACCTTGGTGCCTGACCAAAATGTTAGATGCATCAAACCAAAAGAGATGGCCATACTCGAGTCTATACAGAAAGCAAAAACAATTTTATTCAATCAATAAAATTCTAAACCTTATAATTTGAAATGGATTAGAATTTTAGCGATTATATAAAAAATAAAAGGTTATTAATGATTCTATAAAAACCTGACATTTTTTATTCAACCGTTAAAATTCTAAACCATTTCAAATCATAAGGTTTAGAATTTTATTGATTGAATACAATGGTTTTGTTTTATATAGACTCGAGTGCGGCCACAGACCCAACCAAAGCTATGGCCGCACTCGAGTATATATAAAAAACACAAAACAATTTATATATATATATATATATTTCTAGTTTTACGTAAAACAGATTGTAATGTCCTACATGTGGACGTGAAAGATGACAATAGGGGTTACTGTACTTTTCAGGCTTCAGGTCTCTGTATACGATCCCCAGGCTGTGCAGGTGATCCAGCGCGAGGGCCAGCTCTGCCAGGTAGAACTTCACATCTTCCTCTGTAAACATAACCTAATAAGAACTGTATAGATTTACCTTCTGAGATGTACGTTCAGCTCGATCACTACAATATACACGGCATGCAACACACGCTTATTCACGTTACGTTTGGATAATCATTTGCTGGCAAGCTACAAAGCTATGGAGCTGGTCTTTCCAATTCCCGGGAAATAAATTGGAAAACACAAAATAAATCTGTCGCGGTCACTTCAGCGCGAGCGCTCTGCGGGAACTGAATAAGCAGGTAACCTGTACCTGTAACCACTGGCCGGGAAAACGATCCATTAGGCTGGGGTCAGACGAACGCAGTGCGAACGCGCGTGTAGCCGCACTTTATTACGGCCGTAGTAGCAGCAAATGACGGCCAATATACGAAGTACGGCCGCACAAAAGTTTGGCTGCGCAACGCAAGAGGCAAACGAACGCATTTTTTCAAGAACGTAGAGCCGCTAGTACTGACGCACAGAGTGCGCTGCGTAGGCATAGCGGCATGTGTGCCCGATTAGGAGATGTCAGACGCTGCACATGTCCGGCCAACATCACGTCCATTTGTTTTTAATAGCTCCGTCAAAAATCACCCAAAATGCACATCGTATGACCGCTATCGCGTCTTCCGTGAAAAAAAAAAAAAAAACGTCAATGCGTTCGGACGCACTTTTTTACAGACGATGCGAAAAATGCATTCGCCTGACCCTAGCCCAAGAAAAAGCTATTAAGCCACACGCAGATTAGGACTTTATAGTTACAGCGCTAGAACATTAATGAAGAAGAAAAAAAAAAAAAACTATATCCTTAATGATTAGACTCATACATAGCTCGGCTTGAAAACGCAATCGGTCGGTTGGTTTTTGGAGTGAGCAAGGTGCTGTACTGCAGGGTGGCTCTGCCACACGCAGGGGGTCACTCTGCCCAAAAAATGTGTGCAATAGCAAAACATTAAAAAAAGGGAAGAACTGAAAATGCTCTATAGGTGTATGTTTTTTTTTGCCGGTGAATCAAGATGCGTATTCCTAAGGCGGTCTGCATCGCTCACACCGACCAAAACAAGGTCACGACGCTACCGTCACCCAGGACTTGGTCTGAATTGGTGTCAATCTAATTATTCAAAGCCTCACGAGGCCGAAAAGCTGCGTCTATTGATATTACAAGAACGACAACATGAAAATAATATTTAACCGCGACGGAGTGGTTTGGACGAACACGTTTAACGATTGCAAGCGTGCTGCAAACCCAGTTACAGAACAAGAACATTTTCTGTTTGGCAGGAACGCCGCGCATGAATCATACATTATCAGGAGGAGACAGGTGGGCGGACCAAGATGTTCCCGGCATAGAAACACAATATTAACCATTAAAGGAAGCTTACATCACGAGCACATTTTTTACTAACCCGACATGTGGCCGTGCTGTATACACTTTCACATTTTTATTCATTTTGGTTTCGTACCTGGGAGAGTCTCCCCCCCCCTTAAAATTCACTACGAGATCTAGAGACGCATATTTGGAAACACGAAAGGGGTTATTCAAAGAGAACCGAATTGGCCACCGAATAGTGAATTTTCCCATACGGTGTAATTTCTTGGCCATTCAAAAAGCTGGTGATTCGACAGATGTTGGCGAATTGCCAGTGAAATACGGTGCCTGTTCGAAGGTAGTGAAATCCCCCATAGAGAAGCAATGGTTAATCTATTCACAGACACCGAACAGCAGTGAAATGTCAGTGAAATGCCCCGATTTTCGGTAATTTCATTCGACAGGTTTAATCAGGCGAACCTCATTAGGTGTCAATGTAAAAAAAATACCCTGTTTTTATTAAATATTGAATCAACCGCTTATTCGTTTCATTTGCAGCTAAAACTTTTTTTTTTTTTTTTAAAAGGCATTTCTCAGGAAAATCTGATTTTTTTTTCTGTAACAGACTTTTTTTTATTATTATTCATAGGAACTTATATATTTGTTTCCAGGCATTTTCATGCAGTAGTGTTTTTTTTTTTATATATATAAAAAATACGCTTTACAAAGTTGCTGTTTTTTCCCCCCCGTTCGGCGGCTGGTCGGCTTTTGTCGGATCGACTCAGTAAAAAATGCTAGGCAATTTTGAGCAGAAACCCCAGTGGAAACTAGGGCTCCAACTAATTATTTACATATTTTTTCGATTGATTCATCGGAAAAAAATAAAATAATAATAATTACCCTTTCCTGCTGCGAGGCATACTATGCGTCCCTGTGGCAGGTGGGCCTTAACACTGCAGGGTGGCATAGCATGCCCCGCTGGAGTTACATAGTTATATAGGCTGAAAAAAGACATGCGTCCATCGGGTTCAGCCTCTCCCACATAACCTACTGCTGTTGATCCAAAAGAAGGCAAAAAACCCAGTCTGAATGCTTGCCAATATGCAACATACTGGGAAAAAATTCCTTCTTGACCCCAGAATGGCGTCAGATTTCTCCTTGGATCAAGAAGCTTTTACCCACATATTAAATATTATAACCCTTAATATTCTGTGTCTGCAGGAAGTCATCCAGTCGTTTTTTTAGTCTATGGCCTGCGATAGCCCAACCACCAGCTTTGTAACAAGCATAAAGTAAACACACCACATTTATTTGTTTATAAAGCATTTCGCCAGGAAGGAGAGAGATTCTCATTTTTAAGTGAGCGCAAACATGACCATTTGATATTGGTGAAGCATCCATGGGCTCTTTACATATTTTTAAGCTAAAAAAGGGCACAAAGAGACGGCAACAGTTACTTCCCAGCGAGAGAAACGTCTTTTAACATTTTGCTGTTTAGGAACTTGATGTATCTATTTCGGTTTCGGTGCAGGACAGGTCAGCATTTGTATCAGCTCGACAGTTGGTGTATAACCTGACGATTCCTCAAGGGCAAATGAGATTTTTTTTTTTTTTTTTAAAACCATACTATTTTAAGTAGGAAAAAAAAAATGTTGCCAGCCAGAGTTGCGTATCAGTAGACAAGCAGTGATGCAGCTTCATATAGGAAGCCCCCCCCTGTAGATAAGTATATTGAAGTAACAGGAGAGGATTGCCAGACAACTCGTGTCATTTTTGTCCCAGGGATCTGCGATAAGATGAGGACGATGCCCGAGGAGTTTGTATTTCTACAAGCAGCGTCAGACAAAATGCACCAGAAACGGATAGTGTACACTGCTTACTATAAACAGGGGGATATAATATATATATATATATATATAGAATGAACAAAAAGGTCTTTGCACTCACGGTTCACAGTGAAGTTCCTCTCACACCCGGTGCTTTAGCAAAGGCTGGACTTGGTACAGATAGCAAGGATGCAAGCACTCATGGGATTTGCAGAAAAAGTTTTCTTTAATGAATCCAAAAAGGTCAACGTTTCGGCTCTTTACAGAGCCTTCATCAGGACAAATATACATACAACCCAATCCTGTGTCCATATATTTTCTGCAAATCCCATGAGTGCTTGCATCCTTGATAGATATAGAATATATATATATATATAGATATATATACACACACACACACACATATATATACACATATACACACATATATATATATATATATATACACACACACACATTATATATATATGTGTATATATATGTGTGTATATATATATAACACATATACATATATATATATATACACACATATATACACACACACACACATATATATACACATATATACACACATACATATACATATATATACATATATATACATACACACACACATATACATACACACACATATACATACTAAAAAGCACCAGAAAATGATAGTGTACACTGCTTTACATAGGACAAGGGGAACAATGGGTGGCCTACAAGTTAGAGAGAAGAAAAAAAACATCTGAGTTTGTGAGAATGAGGGGAAAAAAATAATTATATATATTTATATGCATCTCCTCACCGGAATGCTCTAAAGTGCAGGAGATATTTTATGGGGACTTGTAGATTGCGTGAGCCACGCACCATTATGTAAACTGAAGTTTTTATTTAAGGGTGGAGTGAGGAAACACCCCGATTGTCTGTGAGTCACCGCTACATTAACATTTCCCACTAGTTTAATTAAGAGTGTGGATTAATAGCGCTATTCGGGCCCTGCCGATGCGTGCCTCGCTCAGGTGAACTCCATGCCATTTTAAAGCTTGCATGGGTAGAGGTAGTAATTTTGTACGTCGCCACTCAGACATCCTATATAAGAACATGCAGGCACAATATAACGGCATCTTAATATGCTGCCTCTTACGGGGGACAATCTATAGTGTGCTATTAAAATATTATTAAATTGGTTTCAGTTCCAGTTTATTTAATGCTCGTTAAGGCCAGTGTCAGACGAGCGCACCATGTGCACCCGAATGGATGTGCCTTACGACACGGCGTTGTGACATCTCGATGGGGCTGGCCACACGCTACTGCGTGCACTACAGCAGACGTATTTAAAGCCTCCCGTCGAAGCGCTACGACGGTGCTGCAAAGCGTGATCCTCCATAGGAGAATCGAGACTTGCAGCGCTGAGCGCACTAACTGCACTCAGCAAGGTGGCCAGACGGGCGTCAGAGTGGAAAGAACATCCACGCTAATGGACGTTCCTTCCGCTCTTAAAAACACTCGTCTGACCCCGGCCTAAAGGATCACGCTACACATCCTGACCACTTTAGATTATTAAAACCGTCAGAATGTGTGGAGTGCCCCCCCTTTCCCCTCCACTCTTCCAGCACCCCCCCCGCTTTTGCTAAAAAAGCCGAATGAAGTGGAGGAGTTTCCTCCAACCCACCGAGCGTCACCAGCAGCCAGGAAATTTATATTGCCTGGCTGCCGGTTACTAGTGAGGTCAGCCTGCAGGGACCATTTCGACATCTTTATCTCTGAGCCGACCGGTACAGGGGTGAAGAAAATTATTTTTTAGACAGGAGTTTTTAAACAGAAATAATGCATGAAAGTGCATGAATATACAAGGTCCAATGGAAAAAAATAAAAAGGTCTGTTACAGAAGGGGGGAAAAAAAAAATCTGAATAAAAAAAAATCATCAAAAACCACAGTACACCTTTCTGAAATATCCTCTTAAAACCTATCCATTTTATGCTCTCCTGGCACTAGCAGAATGAACAAAAAAACATTTACTGTACGGGACAGACATTGAAAAAGCAGATAATTACCTCTTTGGACAACCGTGTGAAAACATCTCCTCCCCTGAGAAAGTCCAGAATCAGATATAATTTTCCTTCGGTCTGAAAGGCTATAAAATAATTATATATCAATGTATTATAAGCAAAAGAAAAAAAATACAAAAAACGCATTACTCGCCACTTATGGATTTATTGTAGAGCTCAAGCATGAGCGTTTTAATGAAGTCACAAACTCCGCACCCCCTCCAGCTGAACATCACTAATTCAGCGGCAGGTTTTTTTTTCTCTCTTTTTGTAACCAACATTTTAAAGATGTCAGGTTTTTTTTCCCCACTTTACTTTTCAAATTAACTAAATCTACAAAAAAACGTAATGAGAAATAAATGACACTTACCATAGTGTAACTTCACAATGAAAGGATGGTTCACTTCTACAAGGATATCCCGCTCCATCTTTGTGCGAACTCTGTCTCGTACTGTAAAAAGAATACACAAATGTAAGCCGTCATTTGAGTTCTGAGTGTCATCTGTCCAGACCATATTACAGCGCTTTCACAATGTGACACATTGACACAATCCCCTGGAACACTCACTCCAACCTCTGCATGTTGACTTCATACCGTGGCCACTCGAGCAGGGTCCTCTCTCCTACTGTTCTATTTGTAATGTGTACGCAACTACGCATATTTGTCATTCTGTCTCTCCCATTGTACAGCGCTACGGAACTTGTTGGCGCTTTTTAAATGCTTGTAACTGTAGCGAAACTAAAAGGGGGTTACAGACAAATTGCCGGCATTGCGGCACCAACAAACGCCTTCATTTCACAAAAACTAAAATCTAGAGCAGGGCTGTCAACGCACGGCTCCCCACATACTGATGCCTACCATTCCTAGTGTTCTTTCAGTGCAATATATTGCCAGGGAATCATGGGAGTTGTAGTTCAGAAACATCGGGGGGGGGGGGGCGAGCTTTACAGCCCTGATCCGGAGAGTGACGGGAGAAGATAGTTACAGCTTTTCCTGGTGCTCTTTGGATTCTAGATTTGAGAAACGCTGTCATTTGTCGGCCATACGATAATAGCAATTTTTACTGGGACTTGCAGCAGCATCTCTTTGTGAATAAACCCTCGTAACACGCAGACGTATGTACGCAGATACTAGTTTTATCTTTGATGTAATGCCATTATGACCATTCTATAAGCACTGCCGCAAGGACACAAATTATCCACATTATTCCATTTTATTTTTTGCTGTGAACAGACCGTTCCACAGCAGTAATAGCAGATCACAGGTTCATTGCAAAACGCATTTGTACCATTTCTGTGTATTTGTGAAAATGTAAATGCGGCCAGGGAACAAAAAAATAAACCGTGTCATTCATTTAGCCTCAAATGTAACAGATTTCACTGTATTAACGTCACAATTCCTCAGAAAAGCATTAAAAAAAAAAAAAAAACACACGACCAGGATTGCTTTTTCCCAACAAGGATGTGGAAAGGAATGAATAGAGTGCGGCGAGTCACAAACATGATTAACAGCAAGTGTAATAAGAGCTACGAGGGTACAAGACCGGCCACGGTGGGCGTAATGGCAAAATTACCAAACGATACGGATGCGTCTACCTCCAGAATATTTACAATCTGAGATGTACAAGTTCCCTTGGGAACAGAATCCTCCTGAATCAGGCCATACAATCCATGTGTAATATTACAATGTATCAACCCTGATCTTTTAAAGGGCTGCGGAATTTGTGGTGCTATATAAAGTATACTAATGATCTAGCAGTGCGTGTAACCCCTACACTAGTAACATTACCATCCCATGTTTGAAATTAGAGTAAAATTGCTAGAAATCGTTCCAAATTTGTAAAAATTAGCAAAATAATGAAAATTTGCTCATTTTAATTCTCTACGGTAAAAAAATAAATAAAATTGTACACACACACGAAGTCCAAAATGTTTTTACACAAAGTATATTTCCCAGGTGCTACCCAAGGGTATGAACACAAAACAAGCAAAGGATGGGAGCACTCAGAGTTGTAAAACAATTTTTTTAAATAATAAACTGTTTTACAAGTCCCAGGGTGCTCTCATCCTTTGCTCGTTTTGTATAGTTCTCTCCCCATATCAGGGATGAGAGGTTCTAAACACTAGATGGCGTCCCTTATCTGGCACAATGTCGCAAGGAGTCTGCATTATAAGCATACAGAGATGGCCTTTGCATCACATTTACTGCATCTGACAGACCGATAATAAACTGTTCAGATCTGCTGCTTATGGGGATTTGTATTGATCATAATGAGATTATTAGCAATGTAATATCTGTATGTGCTGCATAATGCCTGTGTATGGCAATTACAGCAACACCTTGTATCTGTATGTGCCGCATAATGCCTGTGTATGGAAATTACAGCAACACCTTGTATCTGTATGTGCCGCATAATGCCTGTGTATGGAAATTACAGCAACACCTTGTATCTGTATGTGCTGCATAATGCCTGTGTGCGGCAATTACAGCAACACCTTGTATCTGTATGTGCTGCATAATGCCTGTGTATGGCAATTACAGCAACACCTTGTATCTGTATGTGCCGCATAATGCCTGTGTATGGAAATTACAGCAACACCTTGTATCTGTATGTGCTGCATAATGCCTGTGTGCGGCAATTACAGCAACACCTTGTATCTGTATGTGCTGCATAATGCCTGTGTATGGCAATTACAGCAACACCTTGTATCTGTATGTGCCGCATAATGCCTGTGTATGGAAATTACAGCAACACCTTGTATCTGTATGTGCTGCATAATGCCTGTGTATTTATTTGCAAAGTATTTTACCAGGAAGGATACAATGAGATTTCTCTCGTTTTCAAGTATGTCCTGGGTATGGCAATTACAGCAACACCTTGTATCTGTATGTGCTGCATAATGCCTGTGTACGGCAATTACAGCAACACAGTGTATCTGTACTGTACAGGGATTTACACTCATTATAACCCCCGACTCTTATCACTGTACAGCAGTGAGTGAGCCCAGAGTGCTCCCTGGTTGTTGTAATGGAGCAATAAAGTTTGCTGTGCTTTTTGTTACACCAAGGGTGGCAGCTGCTTCTTTACAGTAATACAGAATGACAGGAGTGAGAATTTTTCTCCAAGGGGCACACTTGGCTTGCATTAAAAGTTATGCAAAAGGAGTTTGTTTTGTTTTTTAAAAAGCACATAAGGAGCTAACAGATTTGTGAACGTGTTAAAGTACATACACATTTTGAAACTAATTCTGTAACGGAGGAGTTACCGTACCCTCTAATGGAATGTAACGCGCTAAACCCATCCGTAATAAAATAAAATCGTTACAAGGAACAACTACTACCGGAAAGTGGCGAGTGTTAACTTCCGCCTACCTGATGCATGCCTAGCACTCCTAAAATAATCATAAAAAGATGGGGGTAGATCTGCGGGGGAGCGGCAATTTGTTTTTCTGGCAGAAGAGCCTTGTGAGTCACCGCGTTTTAGAGATGAAGTGATACCTGCGCGATTTCGATTTTCTCCTTTACATCTTGTGAAAAATACAGGCACAGAAAAGAAAAGCGTATAAATTATATATCTTATAGAGTCCTCTGTGATGGCACGAGGAAGGTGCATCGTCTCCAAATATACGGCAATATAAACTTGCTCTGTGCAAAAGCGTGCGGAAACTAGAATGTTATAAACTTTGCAAGGATGAAAGTCTCCATTCGCCTTTAATCCACACTTGGCGAGTGGCAACAGAGTCTCGGCTAATTCTAATGAGGCGGGAATAATAAATTTAGTTTAACGAGGTTAAGTTGCTAGGAGTGTAATATTTGAAGCCCCCCTGATCCATGTCCATGCTGAGAAATGGATTCTTAAGAAACTGTACTTCTAACCGACGGCTAACACAAATGAGAGCGCTGATGTGTCCGGTTTGATGAACCCATCACATTCCGAGAAGAAATGTAATTAACACCCTGTCATTCAGCAATACTCAAGCTGCCATTTAAATAAAGACGAGAAGTTTGGGAAATTCTCATTTTAGCACCCCAATAACTCAATATGTACCTTGTGCTATAATGTGCATCAATGGAGAACGATTTACCATTATTGATATACAATGTTGCATGCCCTGCGTTTCTGCGCGCTATAATATGCCATACTGCGGGGAGTATGTGCCAAATGAGGTTAGTTTTTAGAGTATTTAGAAAGAGTCAAGTTCCGTAGCGCTGTACAAAGGATGAGACATAAACATACATACACGTTACACACAAAACAGAAGGAGAGAGGACACTGCTCGAGAGCTTACATTCTGTCACCCCTTTCCTTAGATTGTGAAGTGTGGGGTGCGTGTGGGAGCTGTGCAAGAAGATGGGGCAAGAAAGGCACAGTGGGGGATTATGGAGTGAGCTGATGTGTTTTCAGGAGACTTCTTGAGGGACTGGAGAGACTGTGAGAGTCTAATGTTGCAGGGGAGGGAGTTCCATAGAAAGGGGGCAGCTCTGGAGAAGTCATGAGGTGCGGATAAGGGGAGATAACGTCAGATCATTGGCAGAGAGAAGTCGGGACGAGATGCACCCGTTAACCGCAGGGGCGTGCTTATGGAGCGTGGGGAAGTGAGCACCAATATATTGAATTGGATTCTAAAAGGAAACAGGGAGCCAGTGCAGAGATTGACAAAGGAGTGAGAGGTGCGGGAGGTGAGGTGGGCGAGCCTGGCACAGGTGTTCATAACACACTGCAGAGGGAGAATCTGGGATGTCTTAAAGCCATTGAGGAGGCGGTTACAATAGTCACGGTGGGAGATACTAAGAGCTTGGATGAGCAGTTTAGTAGACTCCTGCTTAAGAATGGGGGGGGGCAGTTAAAATGCAAATCAAGTGTCATTCACAAAGCGCTTGCAGACCTTGCGAACAGGCAAAATCTCAGTTGGTGCCACAAACGCCAAAAAGGAAAGAAAAACAGCAACAGGAGAAGCTTTTGATTTTGTATAATGCGTGCCCCCCCCCCAACTTTTAGAAGGAAGCCACCTCCAGGTATGTATACCTTTAAACCTACATACCAGCTGATCTTCATTTTGTGTGTTCTACGCATGGGTAAAAACACACCACCTTCCAAAAAAAATTCTGTAACACTCCCCAACAATGCCCCATGGTGAAGCTAGACTTGCAACCCATGTGGTTTTGTAAGAGATTCACGTCAGCAGCCACGCATAGTCATTGTGCGTCTAGTTCCTTGAAATGCAATAAAAACAAAGTCACAATAATAAATCCTGGATGAAAAGCGCTACAAGCGTCTGTATATGTATATGTATGTGTGTGTTGCGGCGGCCTGAACAGGTGCATGACTGTACACCTACATACAGGCTGTGACAGAGGATACTACGAATCCTATAACACAACTCACCTTTTAGTGAAGCCTTCTTTAATACCTTCATTGCGTAAAGTTGTCCAGCGTCCGGTCCGATGATTTTCCTGACGAGGAAAACCTGTAAGAACGAAGAGTATTAGGCTGGGGTCGGACGAATGCAGTGCGAACGTGCGTTTAGCCACACTTTATGATGGCCGTGGTAGCAGCAAATGACGCCCAACGCAGGCCCACACACGAATACGGCCGCACGAAAGTTCAGTTGTGCAACGCAAGCAGCAAAGGAACGCATTTTCGCAAGAACGTCGAACTGCTAGTACTGACGTACAGAGTGCGCTTCGTCCGCATAGTGGTGTGTGTGCGTGATTAGGAGACGTCAGACGCTCATGGCCAGCCAACATAGTGTCCCATGATGGCTCCAGGACACACAATGCAAATGAAATACGACACAACAACACACGCATGCAGTGCTTTTCATTGAAAATACTCCGGGTCTCTTCACAAAGCCCCCAAAAGGAACACAATTCTGTACTTTGTATTTCAGTCCATTTCGGCCCACTTTGAAGTTAATTAGCATCGGCGAATTCACCCGAAGGAAAAATTAAAGGAAATTTTCTAATAGGAGCTTAAATAAAAATAAAAAAAATTTGTACAAATTTGTCTAAAAAATAAAAAAAAAATATCCTTTTAATACAAAATAAGTCTTGAAAAACAAAAATAAGGACACCATCTTACTGGAGTTATTTTTAAACCGTGAATGTTGTGTCTTAAATGCTTTTTAATGTCCATTAAGATAGTAACAATAAAATTTTTAAATATCCATCCGTTTATTTTTTACAGTCATTTCAAAAATGCAGGTTTGACTGGCTCACCCTGTATATATATATACAGTTGTGTTCAAAATTATTCAACCCCCACTGAAATTGAGTGTTTTGGCCAGTTTGACATTGATTTTGATCATTCAGTCATCTTGCTTACAATTAAATCAAAGAGGCACGTGTAGGTCAGACAAATATAACATAACATTTATAATGAAATAACCACAAATGTCTTTTCTGTGCTCACATCATTATCAGTTTTATTCAACCCCCAAGTGACATTCAATCTTAGTACTTAGTACAACATCCTTTTACAGTTATAACAGCTTTCAAACGTGAAGCATAGCTTGACACAAGTGTCTTGCAGCGATCTACGGGTATCTTCGCCCATTCGTCATGGGCAAAAGCCTCCAGTTCAGTCACATTCTTAGGCTTGCGCAATGCAACTGCTTTCTTTAAGTCCCACCAGAGGTTCTCAATCGGATTTAAGTCAGGTGACTGCGATGGCCACTCCAAAATGTTCCAGCCTTTAATCTGCAACCATGCTCTAGTGGACTTGGAGGTATGCTTGGGATCATTGTCCTGTTGAAAGGTCCAACGTCTCCCAAGCCTCAGGTTTGTGACAGACTGCATCATATTGTCATCCAATATCTCCTGGTACTGAAGAGAATTCATGGTACCTTGCACACGCTGAAGCTTCCCTGTACCTGCAGAAGCAAAACAGCCTGATTGACCTCCCGCCATGCTTCACAGTAGGCAAGGTGTTCTTTTCTTCACAGGCCTTGTTCTTCCTCCTCCAAACATAGCGTTGATCCATGGGCCCAAACAGTTCTAATTTTGTTTCATCAGTCCACAGAACACTATCCCAAAACTTCTGTGGTTTGTCCACATGACTTTTGGCATACTGCAGTCGACTCTTATTCTTTGGAGACAGCAAGGGGGTGCGCCTGGGAGTTCTGGCATGGAGGCCTTCATTACACAGTGTGCGCCGTATTGTCTGAGCTGAAACTTCAGTACCCACATCTGACAAATCTTTTCTCAGTTCCTCAGCAGTCACACGGGGACTTTTCTCCACTCTACGCTTCAGGTAGCGCACAGCAGTCGAAGTCAGCATCTTCTTTCTGCCACGACCAGGTAGCGTTTCAACAGTGCCCTTTGCCTTGAATTTGCGAATGATGCTTCCTATGGTCTCTCTTGGTATGTTTAACATCTTTGCAATCTTCTTATAGCCATTGCCCTTCCTGTGAAGAGCAATCACCTCTTCTCTTGTCTTCCTGGACCATTCTCTTGACTTCACCATGTTTGTAACCACACCAGTAAATGTCTAGAAGGAGCTGAGTATCACAGTCATTTTAAAGCTGCCTAATTGGTGCTTATTATGCTTTATTGCTGCTCCGTGACATCCACAGGTGTTTTCAATACCTGATTGAAAACACTTGAATGAACCTCTGTTCTTCAGAGTGGTAGTCTTTAAGGGGTTGAATAATTGTGTCAATGAAGAATTCACAAAAGAAACATTTACTACTGTATTACAAAACCAATTGATGTCATTTTAGTTGCATATGGTTCTTTTAAAAAGTCCTTGTAGGATTTCATTCTGAATACAATTACAAATGTACACTAAATTCCCTAAAACCCTTTACAGCATTGGGGGTTGAATAATTTTGAACACAACTGTATATGTAAATTTCAGACATTTTTCGCTCAGTCGTTTCTTTGCAAACAGCGTTTCACTTTAAAAATCATTCATGCAAACTGTTTTCCTAATTTATTCACTTCACTCGTCTGCGGTGTCGGCTTTTTCCGGCGGCTGCGCTGCATGTGATCGGCTCCTGCTCAGGTTTTTCCGGCGGGTTAATCCAGAGGTTTTTGCGGGTTTCGGCGTGCATTCGCCAGGTTTTTGCAGTGACTTTGTCAGGTTTGCGGCAGCGCTTCGACAGCCCTGTGGTGCTTGAATACACAGCAGGGTCGCTGAAATGGGATCGCCGAATCTGCCCGAATTGAAGAGAACGAAAAGTCACCGAACGTGCGGTGACTTTTCCATTCTCTTTGAATAACCCTGTATGTGTGACACCAGCGCTTTATAATAATCTATTGCGGTTTTACATCTAGAACGAAAACACACACCCCCGACTCTACGGACACGCAACGTGTCTTACCTTTCCAAAGGATCCTTGTCCAAGAACTTTGAGCAGGTCAAACTGCGCGGGGTCCGCTTTCTCACACCCTTCTTTCACGTGGTGGGTAATCTGAATCTCTTTGACATTTCCTTCATCCTAACAAAAAGCACAGGCATAATAATTATAGTGCTGATCTAGCGATTTCATCTATTGATGAATGAACAGTTACTAAACGAACCAGGATTGTTATGGTATATGTGATTGTCATGCGGCAACTTGTGTGATGTGAGGAAGCACCCAGTGAGGTCAAGCAGGAAAGTCATGTGTGTGACACAGCGATAGCACAATGTATGTTTTTTTTCTTTTTACTGCTGGTAGCACATAGAGATGAAGTTCACCACCAGAATGACGTTTCAGCGGATGGAATAGCATATCCCAAGTGCAACAATATCATGAGAATTAGCAGCAGAGATCCGAAACAGTGTCACTACCAAAAATGTCACGGTGAAACCGTGACACTAAAAATAGCACATGAAATCCTACTTGCAAATAATTTTAGTGGGAGATTATTAATTTTCCCTGGGTAGAAAAACAAAATCCATGCTAGATCTCACACCTGTCACCCTGTCTTCCTGTAAAGCAGTGGTTCCCAATCCCGGTCCCCCTAACAGGCCAGGTTTTATGGATCACTTTGGGGAAATACAGACTGAATCCTGCAATCACTGAGCAGCAAATCATATCACCTGTGCGGTGCTTCACATATCCTGCAAACCTGACCTGTTGGGGGTACTTGAGGACCACGGTTGGGAATCACTGCTGTAAAGAATACATAAGTAGCAACCCCTAGCCTCATTGTAATAAAAAGCTCTAACTTCACGGCTTAATTACAGATGCCAGGGAGAGGGCAGAATACAGGGAGAGCTGTGGGGTCACTCTCTGCTGTACAGGGATAATATTCAGGGGGTTATAATGAGTGAAACCCCTTGTAAAGTACAGATACAAGGTGTTGCTGTAATTGCCATACACAGGCATTATGCAGCACATACAATTATTGCATTGCTAATAATCTCATCATAATCATTACAAACCCCCATAAACAGCAGATCACCATTTTATCTGTCTGCAGCGCATTTAATGTATTTAACACAAAGTTAACTTCTGCCTGTATGCAAATAATGCAGACCCCATGCCAAAGTCATTGTTAACTACAAATCCAAAGTTTCAAGTAAATTTGCGTATAGAATATATAGATAACACCCCCCCCCCCTTACAACAAAACACTTGTGCATTCATGGGATACATCTGGAAATGATCCAAGAGAAATATTTTGGGGAAGGGGGGTTGTGAGGGTCCCGAGAACGAGCAACAGCACTAGTGGCCTGCTCTAAGGTGGGTGCCCGCTCAAGTCTCACAAGGTTTCGGTTTGTATGTGCCATTACAGGGATGAATGCTCCATATGCAAATCAGCCTGCTCTCACCCAAAAAGGGGGCCCAGTACTGACTGCCAAGGACGTCATCCCTGCACGAGAGGTGCAGCAACCCCCGAGCAAGGGGTCCACGTCTAGATAACCCTGTAGACTAATCGTGAGGAAAGGGGGGTTTGTGAGGGTCGAGCAAAAACCTTGTGAGACCTGAGCGGGCCCCACCGTAGAGCAGGCCACTAGTGCTGTTGCTCGTCCTCCGGACCCTCACAAATCTCTTCTTTTTCTCACCAAGTATACAGGGTCATCCAGACATGGACCCCTTGGTGCCTAGAGGGGTGTCAGCTATACCCTCCTGACGAGGCCTAACAAGGCCGAAACGATTGTCGGGGGTTGCTGCACCTCTCGTGCAGGGATGACCTCCTTGGCAGTCAGTACTGGCCACCCTTTCTGGGTGAGACCAGGCTGATTTGCATATGGACCATTCATCCCTGTAATGGCACAAGCAAGCAAGCTAGAAGCTTGTGAGACCTGAGCGGGCCCCACCGTAGAGCAGGCCACTAGTGCAGCTGCTCGTCCGCAGGACCCTCACAAATATAATTTTTCTCAGAAAAATATTTTGCTTCACAATTTGAGGAGTTTGTCGAGCAGCATCCAGGCAGACGGCTTTACAGAACGCGGTTCTGAAATGACATGCAGTGATCTGAGGGACCAGTGAATCCACGTGGAACTTAATACAGGGACCTGAAAGCAATCATTTCATGAGCGTAGTGAAAGAGGAGGTTTCCAGAGATAATAAGGCTACCACAATCTACCAGCGGCTGCAATCAGAAATTACATTAAAAGACACTTTTCCTCTTGTTCTCATAATCAACTTCAATCCGTAGGTGGCAAAGGGCCATCTTACAGCAGGATTCAATAGCTCAGGCTTGCAACAAACTTGCCAGCCGCTACTCTTATTCGTGCTTCTTTCACACCTAACAGGTCAGGTTTGCAGGATCCCTGCAGCGCTGCACAGGTGATATGATTTGCTGCTCAGTGATTGCAGAATTCAGTCTGCATTTCCCCAAGGTGATCCTTAAGATTGGCGCCAGACGAGCACACCATGTGCGCCCGTACTGACGAGCTTAGCTTACCGGCGTCCGCAGCGTTGTGACAGTGCAACAAGCCGGTCACACGCTTGTGCGCGCACATAAGCGTCCGTTATCAAAGCCTCCTCCATAGGATCGCGCTTTGCAGCGCTGAGCGTGCTCCGCGAGGTAGCCAGGCGGACATCGAGTGGAAGGAACGCCCACTCTCACAGACGTTCCTTCCGCTCATCTGACACTAGCCTAAAGGGCCGCTACCACCCCAGAAAATGCAATGTCCTTCTTGTGTTTATTTCATGTTGCTGATAACATACAAGAGATAAACAAAGCACATGTAAGATTAAGAAAATATTTTCCTCTATAAAATAGCCAA
Organism: Leptobrachium leishanense; assembly: GCA_009667805.1. Lineage (NCBI taxonomy): Eukaryota > Metazoa > Chordata > Amphibia > Anura > Megophryidae > Leptobrachium > Leptobrachium leishanense. The sequence continues at coordinate 9,440,575 of CM019071.1, forward strand.
ACCAGAAAAATTCTCCCATTCATCTCACTTTCCAAATCGGCTATTTTGACCTAGAATTTTCACTTCTCCAGTCATTCTCCTGGTGTTCACCTCTCTGAATAACCCTGTAGGTTTGCCAGATCGGCCATGATTTCCTAGACACATATCATTTATTCATGCTGATGGGCAGTGAATGAAAAATGCCACCCCACGGCATTCTCCTGCTTTTCACCACTCTCTGAATAACCCGGATTGTGTTCTATTTGCAGCATGAGTTCATATCTTTTCATTGAATCACTGATTTTTTTTTCTTTTAATAGTTATGAAATTGGTTATGTCTTTGATTCACCAAGTGAGGCCCTCTTGTTTTCAAACAATGATTAAAGGGCCGCTAGCGCAAAAAAAAAAAAAATTAAATGTCCGACCTTATTGTGTTTATTTGATGTTGCTGATATCGTACATGTGCTTTGTTTTTATCTTGTAGGTTTAGAAAATATTTTCCTCTATATGTGTCACTGGGTGCATCCATTGTGTGATATTTTCCTCTATATGTGTCACAATGCATCCATTGTATGATATTCTCCTCTATATGTGTCACTGGGTGCATCCATTGTGTGATATCTTGTGTTGGAAACTCCCCCCCCACACAGTATCTTTCCAACACTTGCTCCTCACTGTGTGGCTTTGGCCATAGAATGGAGTGAATGGGTCACCGACTCACATCATTGTATGGGATGTATTCAAAGGACATCACCAGGGGGTATATTAGACGTCTTTTAAGATCCCTGTAATATCTCATTCACCTGCCAGCTCTCAGCCTTTAGAATAACCTTCCGCCTTATCCAAGCATTCCCTCCACCATCTCCTTAACTGTTAATGCATTTATGACATAAACGTAACGTCGTTGGTCCTTAAGGGGTTAAACAAAGCCTCAGAACAAAGCTTTTGAGAAATGTTGCAGCATGGGAAAAACACACAAAATGTTAAGAAATCAAAACCTAACTTATTTTTTCCTTTTTACATGCAATTACTTTAAAGGGAAAAAAAAACAGCAGCATGTGTTTTATAATGTGGTTTTGTTTGTATTGCACACATAATCTAGAAACAGCTTATGTTAGTGGTAGTGTCTTTTTAAAACCTGTTAGGGGGATCTGAGGACAAGAGTTAGGGATCTATACTAGAAGTTCACACGAACAAAGAGCTCCTCGACATTTATGGTTTTGGTCGTTAAAGTGTTAAATCTTAGATATTTTACACAAAGCATACAGGTAGCATCCGCTTTATAGTCTATGGTTTGTGAGGCCAGGAACTCTATTCTTTGATGGGGTCACATACAGAACAGTATATGTACTGTGTGTTACCATCACCCCTAACCCACCGACAACTTGCTGTGCCGCTTCAAGCAGCGCCTGCTTATCGCAAGACATCCTGGCTGGGAAAGAGGCAGCAAATTTCAAAACAGATGCACCCTGGGGATTAGATAGATAAGCTGAGAGCGGCCAGGAAACACAAACCGTCATCTGGTGGTCGAGGCACATGTGTGAGGCTTCAGAATGTGGTAATAAACTTGTACGACAAAGTAACAGAAGGAAAATATCCAATGGCCGCGTGGATGCAGAAACGCGCTACAACCCAACGACTAGGGAGAAAGTGGAACGGCTAAAAAACATTGTGTTCTATTTGCAGCAAGAGTTCATATCTTTTCACTGATTTATTCAATAGTTATGAAATTGGTTATTTCTTTGATTCGCCAATAGAGGCCCTCTTGTTTTCAAAGAACAATTAACCTCCGCAGCGTTCCGATTCTGACATCTTTTATATGTCAGAATCTGAACAATTCATTCTGCCCCCTAGCGGTATTGAGTGTGGCGTGGGGATAATTTCAATTTTTCATTGCTGAAAGTGGTAACCCCGAATCACTCGGGATGCCGCTGGATACATTACCTGTCCCCGTGCTCCCTCGCTGTCCCCAGTCTCCTCCGGTGATCGCGACATCCTAATTCCTGGTTCACTTCTCACGAGAAGGGAAGCAGAACAACGCGATCGCCGGAGGAGAATGCGATCGCGGATATCAGCGAGGGAGCGCAGGGATAGGTAATGTATACACAGCCTGAGTGTGGCTCGGGGTTACCGCTTTCAGCAATGAAAGTTAACCCCGAGCTACACTCGGGAAAACCACCAGGGAGGTTAAAGGGTCGTAAAAAAGAAAAAAAAAATTAAATGTCCTTATTGTGTTTATTTGATGTTGCTGATATCTTACATGTGTTTGTTTTTCTCTTGTATGTTTAGTTAAGAAAATATTTCCCTCTATATGTGTCACTGGGTGCATCCATTGTGTGATATTTTCCCCTATATGTGTCACTGGGCACATCCATTGTGTGATATTTACCTCTAAATGCATCACTGGGTGCATCCATTGTGTGATATTTACCTCTGTGCATCACTGGGTGCATCCATTGTGTGATATTTTCCTCTGTCACTGGGTGCATCCATTGTCAGTGGATTTCTTTACTCCATTTTCATGCAGGGTAATTTCTATACCAATGCATATTTCAAAGTGGATTTCTAGTACCAATAATAAGTCAAGCACACAGGCCAAAAGCAAACTGGTACCATTGGTAGGACCGTCGACATCAAGCAATAATCGTACTTTATTGCAAACAAACTTTAAATCACGTCGGGGGGCCTTAACACGACCTTTGACCTCTTGCAATTTTTAAACATTTGAAAGTAATTAAGTGAAAACAAACAGGACACAATAAGGCCTTAGAGTAAGAGCATTAAATGAGTTTAACCTCACGCTGCACTCCTATAGACTTTATGGATCACAACTCGTGTACTAAGGGTCGACCGACTATTGGAGGATTGCTCAGGTTGGCATGCTACATTGCTGATAATTAGGGTGTCGTCCCCCCGCCAGTACGCATTGGTACTCAGTACCGGCACGTACTGGCAGGGCAGACGCTCCTCTGCTGAGTTGCAGAGAACATCTGCAGGCCATCAGTGAAGTTCTGCGGCTCGGCGCCGCTCTGGTGACGTTGACGGACTTCTCCCGCAGGGAGCAGACATCTTGGATGTCTGGACCCCCCGTATCTCCTGAACGATAGATGCGAGTGGGTCATGTGAGGCATCATTGGAAAGACCAGAGCATGGCCTTTCTAATGATACCAGGAATGGCCAGTGTTTATGTAAAGAACATAAAAAATGTATTCTCCCCCTCCTAATACAGCGCTATTGTACACGTTTCAATTATAAAGTGAACAATGATGCTGCACTGTGGAGCTCTGATACGTTCATACACACCGCACATTACTATGAGTTTTATTGCTGTGGAGCTCTGTGATATACACACTGTACATTAGTGTGAGTGTATAACAGCTGAAAAGCAAGAAAACTTACAGTAATGTGCGGTGTGTATGAGCGAGCTTTTATTGCTGTGGAGCTCTGGGATATACGAATACACGCCGCACATTACAGGGAGTTGTATTGTTGTGGAGCTCTGGGATATACTCATTACACATTACTGTGAGTTACCCGTCACACGAGCGCTAAGATTCTCTAAGACAAAATATTGTTTAGCGTTCTAGTAGTGACATTAAGTGTGTGATGTTTGGGGGGGGGGGGATTTTTTGCTATTTTTCTGTGGTCTGCAAAGCTATATTTTTCAAGTACTTTATTTTTCTCAGTTGTAATGTTTACAAAAATTTCAATGTACAGTATACCGTCCCCTGATATTGGTCATTGGCCTGAAAGATGGCCGTTAATCGGTACTGGAAAAATTATATCGGTCTATCCCTACCCTGTACTGTTGCAGCAAAGGAGAAAGGTCTACTGTGCCCTCCTTGCCAACCCACCCTGTGAAACCAAAACGATTCAAGTAGAAGTGTCTGTACTTACGTAAGGCATTAAGGGCTCCCCTTCGTCCATTGGCTCATCCAGCATCTTCAAACCATTCAACTACAGTAAAGAAAAGATTATGAAATGAATAAAAAAAAAAAAATTCTACGGTAGGTTTTACCCCTAATTTGGAAAAGGCAAGAACAAAAATTACTAATAAGCTGTATTTAAAAAAAAAAAAACAACAAACACTTCAACAGCTACATTTTGTGAAACTCCGCTGTTTGATGATTAACGCCTAAAGCGTCATGTATTGAAAGAGCCAAGATCCAGCCTTTTACATTTTAACAGCTTTTGTACTTTTGAGAAAAAGGTCTTAACTGGTGACACATTTATATTAAACACACAATCACTCTAGGCACCGCGACCAAACTGACTTTGTAAACTGGTCAGTGTGTCGAGTGAACCCTGCACGCTTATATTAGGAGGAGGGCTGTGAAAGCCTTCCAAAGCTAGGAGCGGGAACCTTCCCTCTGCCCAGAATGCTGCCGTATGAAAAAGTCTGGTCTGTGTGCTTCTGATAAATATGCCCTTTAAAAGAAATGCTGGAGCGCTCGCTCCCCTTTTTTTTGGATAAGCAAAAGTAGTGCTGGTCCATGAGGACACGGATCAAAAAAAAGAAAAAAAAAACAGGAGATATGGACCTGAAAGAGGATGATAAAGTGGAGGTTTGCTCATGTGGACCAGAAAAAGCAGAATGGTGACAGTGGGCCAACTGTATGACTACCGACCACAGATAAGGGGTGTAGGAACCACAGGGTGTTTTTATTATTTCTTTATAAAGACTCGATGCCAGTGGCGCCAGTCAATCCGTCACACCAGGCCTGCTGATACATTGTAGCGATGGGACAAGCGGTGCAGCATGGAGTAACAGCAATGGGCAGAGAATGTAGGAGTAATTACTCATGTTAAGGGATTATGAGGTTAAATATTTTACTCCCAGTGTTGACCTGGGAATTGGATACACCAATCACCATGATGGAAGGCATCACCCTTGGCTTCCACCGCACCAAGAATCCTGTCCAATCCAGGACAGGAAACGTTAGCATGGACATCATTTGATCTAGGTTTGGCTGGGTGACAAGCGATGCTGTAAGAGCATAATGAAGCTTCTCCAGGAAACCTGCTATGAAAAGTCACAGTTAAAAAGCCACACTACAGGTTTAAAACTGGAGACGGAGGGGTTAAACTTCAACCGCTCCTGCTGACTGCCTCTGCAAATCCCTCTAATTTTTAACCCTTAATATTTTCTCTTTAACAAGTTACCTTGTAACCAGTGCAGCGCTGTCAAAAAAAATGTTGATAGAAATCACTGTAAATAAAGATACATCATTTAGGGGGGAAATAGCAAAGTATATAGAGAAATAGCCCATATAGGACGTAATGCCGTGTCTGTGGCCCCACCTCTAGCGACATTCCCTGAAAAGCAAGTTATCCCCGTTTGAGGGTATAGTAAACCTTACACGTGCTATTTCATACCATTATATTGGTAAATAGCCCTCAATTCCGGATGCCTACATATCCATCCAGTCACTGGCAGCTGACCAGCAAAAATCCTCCAGAAGGTTTGCTTCAATCTTGAGGGTATAGATTATTTTTAATATACATAGTAGCTAGCACAGATACATTACAAACAGGGCCCCCACCACCAGAATTTCTGAGGCCCCTTAGGGGGGGGGTGTCTTCCCGGGTGGGAGATCAGTCTGCACCTCTACCTGGAGCATGCAGACCATAATAATCGCTCCGAGTCACAGGGATCTTATGGCCAGAGATGCTGCAGCCCACCAGAAAAGGTGTTGGCATCTTGGTGTGGCACTTAGACAAGCTACACCAGGTTTGGTAAGGGCCCCCAGGAGCTGCTGGGCCCCTGAACTTATCACGGGCTGTCACCCCTCTGATGGCTGAGGGTATCAGAAACAAAGGACAGAAGCCAGGCAAAATTTTTGGTATAGATTAGTGTGGAATAACACAGAAACGTCATAGCCAAGGGCTAGTTGGCTCCGGATTTTTCAAATTCCATTCTATGCACCAAATCATTAACAAGTAACCGATCCATCAAGCACAGGAACGCGGCAATATGTGATCTACCAGCATATAACCGGGAAAAACCATCACCGACATAAAAATATACTAGCCAGGAGTGCAAAGCTACTAGCCCCCTACATGCCCTTACTACTCACATGATTGGACAAGGGGCTGGTAATCTCTTTGTGTCCGGAGAGATACAAATTATCAGACTGGAGGCAACAGCTCCGACCGCAGCACCGTGTCAGTCAGCATTTAAACCCCATGGTCCTCCTGATAGGGAAGTGGAAGCCTGGCATCCAAAAGCCGAGCGAGAAGCCAAACCGATCTGACAGCTTTGGGAAAATTCGGGATAGGCGAGACGGAGAACAGGTGAAGATCAGTGCATCACGCCCGACTCTGAAAGAGGTCAAGTTTCTGCTCCTCCTGTACGTAGCTATGCTACAAGTCACCGGCACATCCACACCCAAAGCTTAAACGTATATAATTTCCCTAAGTTGGGTGACTAAGAGAAAATTCATATAAGTCAGCACAAGTTCAAAGGAACGCTCGAATAGCAAGCAACCGATCTATTCAAATCATCCGCGTATGACAAAGGTCTTCATGAGAATGTGATCTGTGTCCACCTTAAACGTGACATGGCCGAGACGGCATCCTTAATGAAGCGCTCCTTTGACGAGGACTTATTACGGGAAGAACCGGCCCATGTGGCTCAGCTTCAGGTAGATCTACAACATCATCCAGGGTGGATACAAAATGTAAATAAAAAGCTTTAATTTACGGTTGAGCGCCGCTTATCTGAAAGGCTTGGGCGCAGAAGTATTATGGATTTTTTTCATTTTATGGAATATTTGCTTTTAATAACGAGTTATCTTTGGGAACTGACCAGAGTCTAAACCATTCATTAATGTTTCATACACAAACACACAACCTGAAGGACATTCTATGCAATAGGTTTAAAGGGATATTCTATTAAAAATACAGTTCCGTTTCTTTTTTTGCCATCAAATAATTGGGCAGAGGCTTCTGACAGCGTCTGAATGAATGATGGATATCTAGCTTTTCCCCCTTCCAGGTGATTTTACTCACATTTTATCCTTCGCCGCTCCTCCTCGGCTAAAGCCAGTGTCAGACGAGCGCACTATGTGCGCCCGTACTGACGTGCCTTTCAACACAGCGCTGTCACGTTTCGACGGGGCTGGCCACACGCTGTAGCAGACGCTCTGAAAGCCTCCCCGTCGAAACGCTACAACGCACGATCAACAGGGCTGTAAAGCGTTGTCTTCCATAGGAGGATGGAGCCTTGCAGCGCTGTGCGCACTAACTGCGCTCAGCGAGGCGGCCAGACGGGCGTCAGAGTGGAAGGAATGTCCACCCTCACGGACGTTCCTTCCGCTCTGAAAAACACTCGTCTGACTGCAGGCATAGGGACCCCCAAACCCTGAAGTCCATCGCTTTTCTGAAAAATTTGCGCCCCTATGCAACTTGAGTAGTGTAGGAGCCGCAAATTGCGCAGCGCAATGGGACATATATAGATTAGCTATTGTATCGCATGTGCAGAACAATAAATCGGTGATGCACATACATGCACTGCTCCGATCCATCGCTGCCTCTCAGACTGCTTGCGATTTTGTGGGTGGTCTCAGAGCGGGACGTCAGTATGCTCTCTGCGTGCTGGCATCACTAGTGACAGATCCGGGGTCTGGCAGCTGAGAAATTAAAGAAATCACGGCTGCTGGGTGGGGTGGATGAAACTCTTCTACTTCACCCAATCAGGGTGTGAGGAGTGCCCCCCCCCCGCCTCCGATCTGGAGAAAATGATGAAGTGGAGAAGTTTCCTCCAACACACCCAGCATCACCAGCAGATTGGATTATGAATTTCCCAGCTGCAGGTCACCAGATTGGTCCCTAGTGAGGTCAGCATGCAGGGAGAGTTCTGACATCACTCTCTGCGGCTGCCAACGATATCAAGCTTACGCGGAGAGGCAGCTGGTAGATCGGATCTGTACGTGTGAGAGCGCAGCTCTGATCCATCGTTATGCACAAGAGCTACGGAACCCGCGTACGTAAAGTGCACAAGTCCTGCAGAGCTTCACAATGTGCCGTCCCTACGCTACAAAGTTACTTAGGTGCGAATATTACGAATTAACACGTCATGGACTTCAGGAGTCCCTGAGCGGAGGACGAGGAGCAGCGAATGGCGACGGACAAAAAGTAAAATCCCCTAAAACAAAAATAATGGAGCAGAGGCTGTCCGCAGCATGTGTAGGATTCCCACCCGTCTGGTGTTGGAGTCATGTGTACAGGTTTGACACCCCCTGCCACCCAGACACATGACTCGGAGGAACCGGCTTGCAGTCCCCACCTCTGTCTCATACTTTCCCATACCACCACGGTCCTCATCGGGTGAAGAGAGACGTGCAGCCCACTCCAATAACTGACAGTGTGGGATTGGTGTGGTGGGTCGGTGACATCGCTCTTCCTCCTTGCCTACTCCAATCAGCCGCTTGCTGTCAAAAGGAGCAGGCTCTGCGGCTCAGGTTACCGCGTGACATGTGGTGTCACTTGAGGGAGTTCACATGCTTGCTCACGGCGTGCCCGGCAAAAATCACCACGACTCCGAAACAACTTCCACCGCCATCTGATGTCACAGCTGCATCCACTCAAGCTCCTTCAAAGTAAACATTAAGGTGCCACTCTACCAGTGCTCCATACATACCAGCCTGACATGCCATGCGCCATAATATAAACGCATAAATGTAAATGCTACAAAAAAAAAAAAAATGGCGGCCAAAGCCCAACACTAGAGTGTTCGGGTTTGGTATGAAGAAAAGGTGGCAACCCTAAGCATATGCCCAATTAAAGGAAATAAAAGGGTGCTCTATATTTAATGGAGTACCTCTGTAATCATTTTATACCCGTCACATAAGATCAAAAGGTGTAATTTTCCTACTTGTGTAGTCAAAATGTTCTTTATGAAAGAAAAGATGAGGGTAAAGATAACTACAGCGCCCCCTGGGGGGAGGGATGCATCCAGGTTTTCAATTGCTCCAAGAATGGTCCTCAGTGTTTATATTGTGTGTTCCAGTCGGAAGACCCTGCAGCTTTACACAAATTGTACGGTGTAGGCACAACAACTTGTGCAAACTACCTTTCGATCCATTGGACTTGTTGGTGCATTCATAAAGCTCTCGCCGCAGATAAAACCTCTGGCAAAATCATGCCGGGCCCATAAAAAATGTGCTCAAGTCATGTGAGACAAAGAATTTACAACCAGCTCTCACCGATACATCGTATTTTGACAAAGAATGTTCAGGATACACTCGACGCATTCCACTGTGAGAAACGTGTCAAAGCATTTTCAGAAGAATGGGGAGGTCTGAACTTAAATACGTGCTATTTACCCAAAAGCGAGATTTGAGAGAAGTCAGATCTTTTATGAACTAAAAGAAGAACCAGGTCAGCATCTGATACCATGATGTTGTTTATAGTTAAATATTAGGAACCATCTTCCGTGACGAGCAAAAAAAAAAAAAAAAAAAAAAACAACAGGAAACTGAACCCGCCCCCCAAAAGGAAATTATGGGGAAAAGCCAATTTTTTTTGACGCAAAAAAAAAAAAAAAAACGATTTCTTTAAGCTGACTGAATTGTGCCAATATAAGCCGGAATCGGTTGCCTCCTGTATTTTCCTTTAAAATAGACGGCGTTTAGTTTAGAATCACATTTGGGGCAGGATCTGACCTTGGCAAATCACCTCCTATATCTCCGTTTCCCACGTAGAACAGCCTGCGCATCCACCGGATCCCAGAGAGCGACACATTCAAGGTCATAGATAACCACAAAATAACTTCTAAAAGATGAACATTCATAAACGCCCCCGAGAGATCCGACTGAACAATTAAGACGCAGTTTTCCTGTAAATTGTCTGCATACGAAAGAATTCCAAAAGCAGCCGACGCTCGACGAGTCTGGAGGACGCGGAATCCTTGCGATAATCCGATCCATCAGCGGCCAGTTTATAACGAGATCGTCCTCTACGGCCAAGAAGGTGAACGGCCAGCGCTCTGGGGGGCAAACGAGAGAATCGAGCGCGGAGGCCGTGCTCCCCTCAGGAAGACTGAGCAATAGGCCAGACGCTGGAGGCCAAGGCACTACAATAAATATTGGTTTTAAATTGAAGCAAAACCTTTCACAGGGCGCTTTAAAACTAATACATTAAAAGAGCAAAGAAAAACAAAAATCCTTCCTTGAGTATTCTATTTGTGCATATTTATTGTGTCACATTGACTATTTTAGGAGATACAGGGTGTCCATAAAGTCTTTTTACAATGCCAAAAATTTATTACGAAGGCAAATGAAAACACAGATAAGTGAAAATTATAACACAATGAGACGTATATATTGAAGGGTTTTTTGCCTCATTTAATACACCTCTATATGGGCGCCATTAGTTGCACGAAGCACATCAAGACGGTACTCGATTTATTTCCATGTTGGCTGTAGCTTCCCCTCATCAATGGTGGCAATGGCATCAGTGATCCTCTGCTCTACATTAGTGATGTCCCTTTGTTCCATACACCATATCTTTAACATAACCCCATAGAAAGAAGTCGTTTTTCTTCGGCGAGACATCACTTACTGCAAATGTTTTCCTTGACCTTTTGACTGAATACGTGGCATCACAACTACATGACCTTCAACCAACCATCATTTTCCAGCAAGATGCTGCACCACCACTTTGGGGACGGCATGTTCGTGGGTTCCTAAATGAAGCATTTCCAGAGCGGTGGATTGGAAGGGGTGGCCCAATTCCCTGGCCCCCCTCAACTTCTTTCTATGGGGTTCTGTTAAAGATATGGTGTATGGAACAAAGGGACGTCACTAATCTAAAGCAGAGGATCACTGATGCCATTGCCACCATTGATGAGGGGAAGCTACAGCCAACATGGCAAGAAATCCAGTACCGTCTTGATGTGCTTCCTGCAACTAATGGTGCCCATATAGAGGTGTATTAAATGAGGCAAAAAAAACTTAAATATATACATCTCATTGTGTAATAATTTTCACTCATCTGTCTTTTCATTTGCCTTTGTAATGTATTTTTGAAGTTGTAAAGAGACTTTATGGACATATATATATATATATATATATCTCCAGAAAGTAAAGGGTGCACTCGAGGACTTAGGCTAGGGTCAGACTGAGGCAGTGCGAACGCGCGTTCTGGCGCACATAATCACGGCCGCACTAGCAGCAGATGACAGGCAATGACGGCCAATATACGATGTACGGTCGCACAAAAGTCCGGCCGCGCAACGCAAGTGGAATGAACGCATTTTTTCGAGAACGTTAAACCGCTGGTACTGACGTACAGTGCGCTCTGCATGGCAGCGTGTGTGCGTGATTAGGAGATGTCAGAGCTGCTAGTGTGCGGCCAACATAACGTTCAAACAGCCGGATTTCCCTAGACTTCTTTTCACCCCATCGTCATGAAATACGTCCAGAATTGCGCATCGTCTGACCACTTAAGCGTATTCCGTGAAAAAATGCGTGCGCACGCATCGACGTACATTTTGACGGTGGCAGAAAATGCGCTCATCTGTCCCTAGCCTTAGGCAAAGTAAAAAAATAGAGTTTATTAAACATGCATTTTAAAAGTCCTGTAAACTATAACCAACGTTTCGGCTCACCAAGAGCCTTTCTCGAGATACACACACCCTGAAAAGAGCCGATAGGGCACAAATTATTAATATGCACAAATTTGCCATTTGGACAATCACCCCCCCCCCAGCATAAACTCCTGGTAAGAATAAAAAACGTCAAAGACACGAATCACTAAAATTTTGGTTGCTAGATTTTCCCTGGCACAGTCGCCGTTTTAAGCGATGACTTCAGAAAACAGGTGTAAGAGGCGCTGCAGCAGTAAAACACGCCAGAGAGTCGAAGCGTAGTCTTCTTTCCCTCCTGTTTTTTTGAAGGAGTCAAGACTTTGTTGCCTGCAGACTTGTTCCGTATCAGATGGATTGGAAACCTCGGCGGCGGTCATGTCATGCCAGAAGAGAAAGCACGGACGGTCGAGCTGCGACAGAGCTGTGCAGCTTTCTAATCGGGAGATGCGCGCAACACATGGCAAGATGGGGCGAGAGGATGAGAACAATGAACTACGTCAGAGTCTACTGCCAGAATGACGGAGGGAACTTAAAGATGTAAAAATCAAGGATGTGGCAAAACAAAACAGAAAAAAAAAAAGTAGGAACCCCCACCCAGCTTTTAAGACACTACAACTCCCATGATGCCCAGGAGGTTGTGGATGTAAACCGGTCTTGCCCATACCCTGATTGATGGCTGCATATGGCAGACGGACCCTCCATCGCACAAGGCTGGGATACAGCATCCTCGGTCCGCAGAGCTGGGAAGGGGGGTTGATGCTTACACATGGCATTTTCAGATGATGCACCCAAATGCTGCATTAGCCAAGCGGAAGCAGGGAGCGAATGAACACGTTCAGGCACACGCGGTGTCCGCGGCGCTTAACGTGCACGATAGAGGGACTAGTGGGGTATAAGGGGGGGGGGAACGATGCAAAACAAATTAGCAGCATATAGAAAAAGCCTGAAGAAACCGCCTAGGAGAGGACAAAATCAAAATAAAAGAGGGAAAGGGAAAGTGGCGAAGAACGGCACGCAAAAACCATGTCTCAGGTGGGAGGAGGACACTGCAGCACAGAGAGGATCCTCGCCCACTGCTCAAATTAAACGTATATAAATATAGAGATCAGGAAAGCCCTCCAGACGTTATATGACTACAAATCCCATGATGCCATGTGGGAGTTTTAGTTCACACAGGAAGCTGTGGGTCTACCTGTCCTGCTGGCCAAACCAGTGCGCAGGTGAATGCCACTTTTTCATTGAGTGAATGCTTCTCTGACCGCGGGTCTGTACGGGGACGTGTCCGTGGGCGCATCAACATGAAGTAAAACCTTGATTATTATTAGGTCTCCTCGCACGCTTATTACACATACATTATGCCTGATAAAGGATGTCCTGCTGATACATTGGACGACCAAGAAATTAGACCGCAGTCCCTCAAGTTACACCCTGAAACAGTTTAACGGGAAAAAGAAAAAAGTGTAAACCCACATGGACTGCAGTGTTGTATTGGTCTGTACAATTGGGGGGGGGGGGTGTAGTTGGGGGGGGTGTAGAAAAGGGGCTGCATCATTTGAACCTGACCAGGATTACCTAAAGTGTGATCCATGTGCCATTTATGACAGCCTCCCTTTTGTCTCCATCCCCCTTTAGAGTGTAAGCTCCTGCGGGAGCAGGGCTCTAGGTAACTCACGTCTGTGTATTGTAACCCCTGTAAAGCACTGTGCAATATGCAGGCACAAGGCGTGTAAATAATAATGCGTGAAAACATTCACGTCGCTGAATAATGTGGAAACAGGTGATGTGAAATTCTAGATTCTTGCAAAGCAACCTGGAATTGTAGGGGCCCGGAGGTAAAACCCTTGAGCCTGTGACTATTTGGCCCCTGGATTTACCAAGACCCTGTAATTCAGGGCTCAGCAACCGAGAACGTCCAGATAGTACTGGAGAACTACATTTCACATGGTGCTCGGTGAACCTATTGAGTGTCTGAGCATCATGGGAGGTGGAGTTCCTAAACATCTGGGAGGGCCAAGGTTGCCGATCCCGTTGTAACTTTGCGAACATCCAGGAGACTGCTTCCTCTGCCATCCGTGGGCCAAAGCAGTGATTATAATCACAAACGCACGCATGAGTTGGCACTACATTTCCCACAATGCTCAGCCAATCTGCAGACAAGCTGATTATTCTAAGCAACTGTGAGCCTACTTGCATAACAGGTGTAGACCCCAAGGCTCCGCCAGGCACAATAACACCCAGAAATTGGAATTCATGGTCCCGTGATACACTGGTAAGGCCAACGACAACTTATTTAAAAAGGTTTCAGTCAAATAAGTGGAATTCCAAAACATCCGTCTTCTCCTCAGGGTGGCCGACCCCCCCAAAAAAAAATCTTTAATGCTTCAGAAACCTCTGGAAATCCTAAATTTTTCATTTTTTGGGGAATCCCTGGCTTCAGAGTGACAGACTCCCTGTCCTACTTACATACCAGAACAAATGCTCGGCTTCAGTCAGAATGATACACTGTAAAATTCCAGGGATACATTTGCTTCATGTAGTCATAACAAAACAACAAAAACACAAAAGGAATTCTAGCCGCGAGTATCTGGATGCCGACAGAAAACTGGCGAGGGAGGGGGAGAGACAAACCCAACGTTATACGCCGCGATGGCAAAACCAATTCAATTAAACTGAGTACCGAGGGATCTGAAACTCCAGCCCCCCAAATGTGGATGACCTACAAGTCTCAAAATTCTTTGAATGCAATAGATGGCTGGAGAATCATGGGAGTTGTAGTTTAGAAACATCTAGGGGCCGAAATTTGAGATGCATTAAGTGGATGACTTGACTTCGTCGACCCGACACAAGAGCACCTTGGGGGATGTAATCGTGCCGGCAGACTGAGATTAGCATTGCATCAGGATAAATATATCAACGTTCAACAAGTTTAAACAGAACTCACGTGCGAATATACTTTACACAGATCTTTCTTTCTAGAACAGGTGTCAAACTTTGCCCTTTGGAGGTTTGAAACTACATCCCCCACGATGCTCAGACACTTATAAGGTTAGCTGAGCCCCATGGGAGATGTAGTTCCAAAACATCTGGAGTGCTAAATTTGAAAACCCCTGTTATAGGATAACCCAGAAGTAAAATACTATAAGCTCATGGACACAGGTCCTCCAGATTTGTCAAACCCTGCGGATTTTTTTGCGCTGACCGTTAATTTACTTGCTGGGGTTATTCACAAAGTGACAAAGATTGGCGGTAATTGCACCGTTGCTGCAACGATGACAAATGCCGGCACTTCACAAAAACACGAATTGAAAACAGCTGCAGGAGAAGCTTCGCTGTGAGCTGCAAACCCCTGGGCTAGGTTATAAATTGAGTGGTGGAGCTGGAGAAAAAAAAAACACGTAAAAAATAAAATACCGTTGAGAATGTGCAAATTATTACTCCCCTCCCCCATCAATTCATCCATTTGGTATTAAAGGGCCGCTACCACCAAAAAATGAAATATCCTTATTGTGTTTATTTGATGTTGCTGATATCTTACACGTGCTCTGTTTTTATCTTTTATGTTTAGTTAAGAAAAGATTTTCCTCTATATGTGTCACTGGGTGCATCCATTGTGTGATATTTTCCTCTGTGTCACTGGGTGCATCCATTGTGTGATATTTTCCTCTATGTATCACTGGGTGCATCCATTGTGTGATATTTTCCTCTATGTATCACTGGGTGCATCCATTGTGTGATATTCTGTGTTGTAAACTGCCCCCACAGTATCTTTCCATCACTTGCTCCTCACTGTGTGGCTTTGACCATAGAATGGAGTAAATGGGTCAGTCACTGACTGACATCACTGTATTGTGTGGGATGTATTCAAAGGACATCAACAGGTGGGAGGTTAGAAGTCACTGGATGCATCCATTGTGTGATATTTTGTGTAAAATGCAAATTGTTTACATAGCAAATAGATCCTTTAAGGGAAACCTCTGTTACGATTGCCTTGCGCCCCCCCCCCCAATGATTGCCATGGCCCATATCAGGATGCCAAAATGAGACACTTGTTATGTCTGCTCGCTGCTTAGAGCTCGCACACATCTTTTATTATGACGTAAGAGACAAAAGAAGGTGGTCGTTATGTAGCAAGACCCCTGATATGTTCACATGCAAAACATGGCCTCGCCTGATGGTTGTTGTGCTGGTAATCTGAATGTCCTGTACAGCAGGAACCGGCAACTTATGTTTCCGAACACCTTACAACGAAAACACCCCAATACAAGCATACTGAAAACCCTTTATTTATAAAAGGCAGAGGTATTACCGCTCTTGCTACTTCTCCTTACACACTCATCATTGTATTGCATGGGATGTATTCAAAGGACATCACCGGGAGTAGAAGTCGAGTCAATCGCTGAGCCAAATCATTGCAGTATGTGGGATGTATTCAAAGGACACCAGGGGTGGGTAGATTAGAAGACTTAAGCTCCCTGTCTTCTCTCATTCAGCTGCAAGCTCTTCTCTCAGGTAGCCTGGAGAACAATACCCTCCTGTTGTCCCATCTGAACATTCCCTCCTCCACCTCAATGACTGTTAAATACTGCAGAAGCAAAACTACAGCTGTAAAGTGAAACTTTTGCACAGATTTTTGGTAGATGTTGCATCATGGGGGGGTCCAAAAAAATTGAAACCGGAGATTAACTAATTTTTTTCTTTTTACACGCAATTACTTCAAAGAAAAAAACAGCAGAGTGTGTTTTACAAGGCTGTTTTAGTTTGCAATGCACAAGCGATCTAGTTACGGCTTATGTAAGTGTCCCTTTAAAATCCAGCACCGTTTCTCCGCTCCGTGACAGAACATACAGGCGGTGCTGTAATACACCCGTCTGTTTAACCACATGTTGGCCCTCAGGAACACAACAAACATCGCAATAAGTAGGAAACGAGTGTAAATGCCGCCACGAGTGTTTCACAACATGGAAAAAAAAAAGAAGAAAGAAAACACTGCCAGCTCCACCGCCAACACTCACAAATATTGACACAGG
This sequence comes from Leptobrachium leishanense, assembly GCA_009667805.1. Lineage (NCBI taxonomy): Eukaryota > Metazoa > Chordata > Amphibia > Anura > Megophryidae > Leptobrachium > Leptobrachium leishanense. The sequence goes on from CM019071.1 coordinate 9,457,171, forward strand.
AAGCGTCGGTTCCTCCCGGTATTCCAGAGAAATGACCTGCCGCGGGAAAAGGCAAAACACCATTGTGGAATCGCATTTGATGTTTGTTTCGCGCTAACCTGTTGTACAGCGCTGTGGAATATGGAGGAGCTTTATAATAAAAAGTTACATTTGTTGGTTTTACATCCTCGCTTTAGTGGATTGGGGAGGACGGCGCTATTTAAATAATAATGACAGATCAACTTGACTTGTTTACGAGATGCCAGGCACGTCGCTCCCAAAGCTAAGCCTGTGCCCGTGTGGCATCAAACGTTTATATTCCCCCTGAGAGCATAGCAACGCGGACACCGCTGGTCATGCCCCTGGAGCTGTACCATGGAGACACGCAAGGTGCACGCCGCTGACCCAGAGAGGGAAAGAACACCTCTTCCATCCCAAATAAACACAAATTGGATGGACACAGCACAATAAGCACAGAGTATGTCAAAAACACAGCGAATGTCCCCAACAATGCAGCAAGTGACAGAGGGGTAACATCCCCATATACAGATCAGGGGGACGTGTACAGGGGAGCCACATAATGTTCCCACCAGGGACCATCACACCGACTCCCAGACACATTAGAAATACTGACAGTCACAGTTCTCTCCCTTGTTCGGGCTGTGTTGGGGTGTAAGGGGGTAGGTTTTAGGGTGCATGGTGGGATACAGGTGGTGGAGATTAGGTGGTGCGAGGGGTTGGTAGTGACGGGGGTGCAGGGAGGGCTGTGAGGGGGTGCAGGGAGGGCTGTGAGGGGGTGCAGGGAAGGCTGTGAGGGGGTGCAGGGAAGGCTGTGAGGGGTGCAGGGAAGGCTGTGAGGGGGTGCAGGGAAGGCTGTGAGGGGGTGCAGGGAAGGCTGTGAGGGGGTGCAGGGAAGGCTGTGAGGGGTGCAGGGAAGGCTGTGAGGGGGTGCAGGGAAGGCTGTGAGGGGGTGCAGGGAAGGCTGTGAGGGGTGCAGGAAGCTGTGAGGGGGTGCAGGGAAGGCTGTGAGGGGGTGCAGGAAGGCTGTGAGGGGTGCAGGGAAGGCTGTGAGGGGGTGCAGGGAAGGCTGTGAGGGGTGCAGGAAGGCTGTGAGGGGGTGCAGGGAAGGCTGTGAGGGGGTGCAGGGAAGGCTGTGAGGGGTGCAGGGAAGGCTGTGAGGGGGTGCAGGGAGGGCTGTGAGGGGTGCAGGGAGGGCTGTGAGGGGTGCAGGAGGGCTGTGAGGGGTTACAGGAGGGCTGTGAGGGGTTACAGGAGGGCTGTGAGGGGTTACAGGAGGGCTGTGAGGGGGTGCAGGAGGGCTGTGAGGGGGTGCAGGAGGGCTGTGAGGGGGTGCAGGGAGGGCTGTGAGGGGGTGCAGGAGGGCTGTGAGGGGTTGCAGGAGGGCTGTGAGGGGTGCAGGGAGGGCTGTGAGGGGGTGCAGGGAGGGCTGTGAGGGGTGCAGGAGGGCTGTGAGGGGGTGCAGAGGGCTGTGAGGGGGTGCAGGGAGGGCTGTGAGGGGGTGCAGGAGGGCTGTGAGGGGGTGCAGGAGGGCTGTGAGGGGTGCAGGGAGGGCTGTGAGGGGGTGCAGGAGGGCTGTGAGGGGATGCAGGGGTGTGGACGGAGAGGTTGAGGTGGGGTGCTGCGGTGGAGCTGTGGGTGGGTGGTGTTGTTCGGTGTCTGGTGCTGTCGCCGCTCAGACACACCTCGCTCCCGCCGGTGCCATACACCTCCATTTTCTGCCACGGATCCTCCAGCTGACTGAGGCGCTGCGGCATCCCACTCACAGGAGGCTCGCTCCCCGCATCCCCAGCCGGCGCCTTGCGGGGTGTGCGGGACAGCCAGGGGAGGCGGAGGATCCGGCTCCCCCCTCCAGCTCTGGAGCCGCCGTCGCTGCTCGTCCCCTCTCCGCGCAGCCACAGGCTCCGCCAATATGGCGGCCGCCGTCACCTGTGCAGCATGGAAAGCGAGGGGAGTCGCGTCACCGTGACGTCACCGAGGAGATCCCCAGCCTGGCCACCTGCGGGAGAGAAAGAAGCGCCGCGCGCCCCGCGAATGGCTGCGCTTAGTGCGCGCGTCAGCAGCGGGAGGCGTGGCCGGCGCGGGGAGGGGCGGCAGGAGGGAGCACGCGCTGCGTCTCTCTGACGCGCCCGACGGTGCACGTGCACGGCGTGCTGTGCGGAATACAATGTATCACTGCTATAGTATGACAGCAGCCTTGCCGCGTGCCAGGAGGGGGCTGTGACGTCAGTCATTTGCTGCAGCCTCCACTGTCACACTGTATCATCAGCATTCATGGGCGCCAACAGCATCTGCAGCGCCGTACAATGAGGAACGCCTGAGATAAAATGCAACCATACGGCGCGCGACACGACACAATGAATTCACCGACACAGCGCGCTCACCAACACAACACGTCGCACTCACCGGCACGACACGGCAGGCTCACCGACACGGCGAGCTCACCGACACAACACAATGCACTCACCGACATGACACGTCGCACTCACCGACACGACACGGCACGCTCACCGACACGACACGGCACGCTCACCTAACACGACACGGCGCGCTCACCGACACAACACGTCGCACGACGCGGCACGCTCACCGACACGGCGAGCTCACCGACAACACAATGCACTCACCGACATGACACGTCGCACTCACCGACACGGCCCGCTCACTGACACGACACGTCGCACTCACCGACACGACACAATGCACTCACCGACATGACATGTCGCACTCACCGACACGGCGCACTCACTGGCACGACACAGCGCGCTCACCGACACGACACGCCGCACTCACCAACACGACACGGCACGCTCACCTAACACGACACGGCGCGCTCACCGACACAACACGTCGCACTCACCGAAACGACACAGCGTGCTCACCGGTACGACACGGCACGCTCACCTAACACGACACGGCGCGCTCACCGGCATGACACGGCACGCTCACCGACACAACACGTCGCACTCACCGACACGGCGGCGCTCACCAACACGACACGCCGCAATCACCAACACGACACGGCACGCTCACCTAACACGACTCAGCGCGCTCACTGACACTACACAATGCACTCACCGACATGACACGGCACACTCACCGACACAACACGTCGCACTCACCGACACGGCGGCGCTCACCAACACGACACGCCGCACTCACCAACACGACACGGCACGCTCACCTAACACGACTCAGCGCGCTCACTGACACTACACAATGCACTCACCGACATGACACGTCGCACTCACCGACACGGCGCGCTCACCGACACGGCGCGCTCACCGACACAACACGTCGCACTCACTGACATGACACATCGCACTCACCGACACGACACAATGCACTCACCGACATGACATGTCGCACTCACCGACACAGCGCGCTCACTGACACGACACAATGCACTCACCGACATGACACGTCGCACTCACCGACACGGCGCGCTCACCGACACGACACGTCGCACTCACCGGCACGGCACGCTCACTGACACAACACGTCGCACGACGCGGCACGCTCACCGACACGACACACCGCACTCACCAGCACGACGCAGCACTCTCACCTAACACGACACGGCGCGCTCACCGACACCGCACGGCGCGCTCACCGACACGTCGCACTCACTGACACGGCGGGGTCACCTAACACAGCACGGGCACGCTCACTGAAACGGCAAGCTCACCTAACATGACATGGCGTGCTCACCGACACAACACAGTGTGCAGAACCACCATGACACGGCATGCACAAACAACACAGCATGCACATCCGATACAGCAAGTGCACCAGTCACAACACAACATGTACAACCAACATGCCACAATTTACACACCCAACACAAGTGTTATGCACAACTCAGGCTAGGGTCAGACGAGCGCGTTTTCTACGTATTGTGCGTCCGTGCAGTACGGACGCACCTTTTGACGGAAGACGCAGTAGCGGCCACACAGTCCGTATTTTTGGGACTGACGTTATTTTTGACGGATGTAGGAGGGAAAATAAATTACAATGAAAAAACATTCTGTCCGTCAAAAATGCTGGACGTATAAATGCAGTCCGTCTGACCACGTTCCATCACTCACACACAAAGCTATGCAGACGTTGTGGACGTGGTGCACTCCGCACGTCTGTCCTAGCGGTTCGACGTTCTTGCTAACCTGCGCCCGTTTGCCGCGTCCAGACGTACTTGGTGTGTGGGCCTTCATTGGTCATGATTATCTGCTACCACGGACGTACTAAAGTGCGGCTACACGGACGTTAACACCCCGTTCGTCTGACCCCAGCCTCACATGACATATCTTGCACACCCGACACGACACAGCATTCAAAACAAAGGACCGCTATACGGGGACGCTAAGGTGGATACAGTGCGCCTGCATGTGTCTCCTGAGAATCCCTGTGTTAGCTCCGTATTAGGGATGTGCGTTTTGGGTTTCGGAATTTTCACGAAATTTCCCGATTCGTGTCTTCGGATTCGGTCGAATTTCCGAATCGGATCGGACCCGAAAACCGATAGATCCGAAAAGTTTTCCGAGCCGAAACGAAAAAATTTCGGAATTTTCGAATGGACTTGAAATGTGTCAAATCGAAATTTATTTTTGCTCTATTCATGATTTCGGTTCCATTTGTGATTTCGGTTCCATTTCGGTAATTCTGGACATCGTATATTTAACTATTATCGGTTATATCGCTGATTCTGTAAATTTTGTATTTGTAAATGCGTATCACTTGTTTCTTGTGGCATTCGGGTCAGTTTAGCGTTTTTTAAATCGTTTTGTTCATTTTTTTTGTTCCTTCACTTTCATACCATTTTAATATGATTAAATAAAGTTGTGAAATGTATATTCAATTATTCATAAGAAAAAAAGGATCTTTATCTAATAAAAAAAGACACGATAGAATCGCCAGAATTATCGTAGACACTTTGAAACGAGGAGAACAGAAGTTCCGAAAAAACGAAAATTTCCGAAATTTCCGAAAAGTCGATACAAAAAACGAGCAAAGTGACCCGAAAATACGAAAAATGGTCGATATTCCGAAAAAAAAATGTACACGAAAAACGAGCCGAACCGAACCGAAACAGAAATCGGTCGAAACGAGCCGAAAAGTTTAAACATCCGAACAAATCGAACCGAACCGAAAAAAAAATCGGTGCACAAGCCTACTCCGTAGTATTACGAGGCAGCGCTGAGTCAGCGTTAAACTCCGATGTTATGTGCGCAGGAAACCCTCCTGCTCTGCTGCAAACCGGGAATAAGCAGCGACGTCACAATATTCACACCGAAAAGACACCGAACAACAAGGAGGAGAAGAACAGTAAATAGACTGCGGGCCGCAACAACTGCAGCCTTAACCCCTTCACTGCCGTGATCGTGTATACACAATCAGAGGCTACAGACACAGCAGCCCGAGATCAGGTTAACACAATCTGGACTTTGCTCTGTGATCGTAAAGTCATTTTGTTTTCTTTTGTGCTGCAGAAAGTGCCTCAGGCTTTCCCCACGCACAGAGCCACCAGCTACATGTCCAACTGCAGTAACTCCCTTTGTCCAGCAGATGGTGACGTCCAAATTGCAAATAGACTTTTACAGTAAGAAATACACTGAGAATATTCCCAAATAGTTAAATACTTATAAATGATTTTCCAAAAACCAACTGGTTCCCGGCAGTGGATATTTGGAAAATCACCTGGTAGTGAAAGGGTTAAGCACAGCGCTCGAGCCGTACAGCATAACGCTTAATTTTTTTTCTCTGCCACACATCGCGTCTCGGATGTAGAAACATAGAAACATAGAAAAATGTCGGCAGATAAGAACCTTTCGGCCCATCTAGTCTGCCCAATTACATGGATACTTTACCTGGATTTATCTTTTGTTTAGGATAGCCTTATGCCTATCCCATGCCTGCTTAAATTCAATTTCTGTAGCGCCAGGTTACTGTACATTAGCCTCTCCTGTACTTTGTACTAGGCTTGTGGACCGATTTTTTTTTCGGTTCGATTCGGTTCGATTTTTCGGATGTTTAAACTTTTCGATTCGGCTCGTTTCGACCGATTTCTGTTTCGATTCGGTTCGGCTCGACTCGTTTTTCGTGTACATTTTTTTTCGGAATATCGACCATTTTTCGTATTTTCGTGTCACTTTGCTCGTTTTTTGTATCGACTTTTCGTGATTTCAGAAATTTTCGTTTTTTCGGAACGTCTGTTCTCCTCGTTTCAAAGCAATAAATTTCGATTTGACACATTTCAAGTCCATTCGAAAATTCCGAAAATATTTCGTTTCGGCTCGGAAAACTTTTCGGATCTGCCATTTTCGGATCTAAAAATTTTCGGAAAATCGTCCGCATCCGAAAACACGAATCGGGAAATTTCGGGAAAATTCCGAAATTCCGAAACCCAAAAAGCACATCCCTACTTTGTACGGGAGACGTTAATGTGCCCCTGAACAGATGGAGAACGAGCGATTCCAAGCAGCTCATTCTCCATTCGCGTCTGGCATTATTTCTGAAATAAATAATGCGCTTTCATCCCTGGTGTTAAGGGATTTCCCTTTGGCACAATCACTCAACACATCAATCTAAACCAGGGGTTCTCAAACTCGGCCCTTCAGATGTTTTGGAACTACACCTCCCAGAAGGCCCTGTCAACCTAATGAGCGACTGAGTATCGGTGGAGACGTAGTTCCAAAACATCTGGAGGGTCGAGTTTGAGAACCCCTGATCATTCTTAACCCACTAAAAAATCCCGCATTGACTTCAGATCCCTTGGGGGTGATCCACCCCCTTCTTCGCGCCCCAGGCAGCAGTACACTGAGAACAAACAGTTTCCAGTGTTCCTTCTCGAATCCTTCCGCTGGCCTGGCAGGTCCATACTCGTTTATCTCCATGTAGTCCTATGGATGGACCTTAGGAGCTGATAACTGCATAGGAGCCCTGCCTAGGAGCGGACTGAGCCCTCAGGCAAATTGGTCCTGGGTCAAGAACTCGGGTCTAGCTGTGGGCCTGGCCATGACCTTGCTTGCTGCCGCTTCCGGTGGATGGGGACGCTCGCGGAGTGAGTCACCATGTACAACCACCACCTTGCGACTCACTGAAAGCCGTGTAGAGAGTGCAGGGCTGCTGGGACAGATTGGCCTCATGGGCCTGGCGATGGCCAAATGGGCGCCGAGGCTTTGGGTAGGGCTGGGGCAGGAGGAAGAGTTTGGATGGGAATAAAGGTGGAGCATGAGTGGGGCCATGGTTGGAGTCTGGTGGGGGGGTCCTCACTCTGGTCTGGTGGGGCCCCGCGTGGTGTCAGTGCATTTCTGCCCATGCTGTTATCCTAAAAACGCTCCAAAGTATTACGACTCGAGTTGCTGGCGAAGCGGCTCAGCCGTAACACGGACGTTAAAAGCGAGCCGCGCATGAAAAGACGCAGAGGCGCAGGATTTACCGTTAATGTCTCAGATCTGGCCCTGTGTGTGTTTTTACTTATTATGAATTTAATGCTTTTCTCATTCGCAGTGACTTTTTTATAGTTTAGACCAAACCAAATATAGTAACACGCTTCTCTTCTTTACATTTTTTGTCAAAATTTGTGGTTTTCAAGAAAAATGTGTTTCAGAATGAAAATGCGATAACTCAGTGGTTGGGAGACACACGGACGCGTCCCGCGGGAAGGAGATTCAGGATATTCTCCAACTAAACATGGGAATTCCTGAGCTGCAGCCGAACCTTCAGAAGAAATCATTTAATGGGACCTCATAACTTCACCTTTATTATTCCTTTATCGTGTTTCTTTTCCTGTTTTTCAATACAATACGTTTAACATCTGGAAATTATTGCCGTAGAAAAATGTGTTTTCGTCTGCTCGTGAAAGCACATATTTCGGCTGCCTGGGGTCTCTCCTGGGTCGGTATGGATTCCCCGCGCTTCTTACGAGGCTTACTCATTCAATGCTCTCATCAGAAATTTTGGGGCCCCTCACTGAACCGCTGGTCAGGGCCCCCCTTCCCTAAACTAATTAAAAATCGATAATTTTCCTCCTGCTTGTGTTCTATAACAGGCCCTGGTGGCCCAGAAGGGGGATCAAAACTCTTCCCTGATTGAGTCTGCACCTCTACCCGGTGCAGACCGTACTAACTGATCCCTCAGTGGAGTTGAGTCAGAGTGCCGGTAGATGCAGCGGCCCACCGGGAAATTTGTTGGTGTCTTGGTGGGCCAGTCTTAGGTGACATGGTGGGACCCCTTCATGCTGCACAGGGTTTGACAGGCTTCCTGGAGTCACTGGGACCCTGAACATATCATGGGCTGCCACCAATATAAGGGTGGTCCTGTTTTCATGTAGCTGCCGCAAGGAGTTTTACAGGTAAGTTGTGATATGTTTCGGCAAAGATGTATAAAAATAATTTATTTTGGGCTAATTAATGTATAAATTAAATACCTGTATAACTGGTCTTCATTATGAGTCATGACTCGGTGAGAGCAATGGACAAAGGTCTTAGGGTTTAAATTGTAAAACTGGTACCCATAGTCTTGCAATGACACATCCCATCACGCCCTGGTGTGACCGTGGCTGCTTTTTATTCCATTGCCTTGGTATATTATGAAGACATTATATTGTGTAGTGAAAAAACACAGGTGGGTCTCTGTAGTAGAATGTGTCTCTCCAAAGGTGTCTTCTGCATGTACCCTTTGCCTCAGCTGATGATGCCTCTCTACTACCACCACATTATTCTAATGATGTCCCCATACCACTGCATTATTCTAATGATGTCCCCATACCACTGCATCATTCCAATGCTGCCAGCTTACCACCATGACATTCTCACGATGCCCCAATACAAATGTGTCCTTCTGATGATGCCTCAATACCACTGCGTCATTCCAATGATGCCTCGTTAATGCCGTGTCACTCTGATGATGCCCCTGTACCACTGTGTCATTCCAATGATGCCTCGTTAATGCCGTGTCACTCTGATGATGCCCCCGTACCACTGTGTCATTCCAATGATGCCTCGTTAATGCCGTGTCACTCTGATGATGCCCCCGTACCACTGCGTCATTCCAATGATGCCTCGTTAATGCCGTGTCACTCTGATGATGCCCCCGTACCACTGCGTCATTCCAATGATGCCTCGTTATGCCGTGTCACTCTGATGGTGCCCCTGTACCACTGCGTCATTCCAATGATGCCTCGTTAATGCCGTGTCACTCTGATGATGCCCCCGTATCACTGTGTCATTCCAATGATGCCTCGTTAATGCCGTGTCACTCTGATGATGCCCCCGTACCACTGTGTCATTCCAATGATGCCTCGTTAATGCCGTGTCACTCTGATGATGCCCCCGTACCACTGCGTCATTCCAATGATGCCTCGTTAATGCCGTGTCACTCTGATGATGCCCCCGTACCACTGCGTCATTCCAATGATGCCTCGTTAATGCCGTGTCACTCTGATGGTGCCCCTGTACCACTGCGTCATTCCAATGATGCCTCGTTAATGCCGTGTCACTCTGATGATGCCCCCGTACCACTGTGTCATTCCAATGATGCCTCGTTAATGCCGTGTCACTCTGACGATGCCCCCGTACCACTGCATCATTCCAATGATACCTCCTTACTGCCATGTCACTCTGACAATGCCCACTGAGTCATTCCAATGATACTCTATACCACCACATCACTCTGATGTTGCCCCCGTACCACTGCATCACTCCAGTAATGCACCCTCGCTGCAGCATCATAGTGCACTCACGTTTTGGTGCACACTGACGTCACATCCCATCGCCGGTATCCTGCGTTTTTTAAATATCTGCTTTTGGCATTCTTCATGGCCCTGTCCTGGTTTTACTGTTAGGCGTCATTTTGTCTGTGTTTATGACTATACCTTTTTTTTTATTTTTGGTTTGGCTGCCTATTACGTGTCTGTCTCCTGTCCCTGACCTTGGCTTTTGTTCATGATTCCGTGCATTTCTCCTAACTTTATCCTCGGCTTGGTCTGTCCGTCCTCATTTTTCTGTCCGCTGGAGGACCGGTTATATAGGCAGGGCTTCCTCTGGGGTTTTGCATGTTGGGTTACTAGGGACATTAGTTTATCGTACTTTTGGGCATCAAATACATTGCATAGAGTCCTAGGATTACCAATGATTTGGATACCCTGGTTGTACCAGATATGTGTGAAGTGGCAAATATTTGACAGCTACGCAATCATGGATGAATTTTGGGGCCGAACTGTGCTTGTATAACATATGTGGAGCATGGTCGAAGGAAGGGTCGGGGGGGGGGGTCTGTCTGCTTCTGCATGAATGAAGGTTCTTAATCCTACAAACACAAGTGATTTCACAAGGTAGAGGGGCTTGGACTTCTTCAACGGCTGTAGCTAGTGCCGACCTTCATGGCATAGTTGGTCACTTTGGCGTCAGTGTTGGCCCATTGGCCGTGGTTGCCTCTAGTTTGCTCAATGGTCGGCCAGACCCCACCAATAGATTTAGATTGGACCCAGAAATATAATAAATGCTCATTATATGATTCATGCTATGGAGCGGTTAAATATGAGTGGTAGATGCAGAAGGTGGCATTTCAGTTTGGATGGCTTATTTTACAGGGCCGACATTTTGGCGCAGTTGATCGATGCAGATGTTGTTTCCCCAGCTGCTGCTGCGGTAATCATGCTTACGCATTGTTAGGATCAGGAGAAGTGTTATCTTAAAACGAAAAAATAACATTGATGTAAAGAAATACATTAATACCCAGGACATACTTGAAAACGAGAGGAATCTCAATGTATCCTTCCTGGTAAAATACTTTATAAATAAATATTTTTATCTAAATTTTATATAAATATTTTGATATATATAGACATACACCCAGGCCATACTTAAAAACGAGAGAAATCTCAATACATCCTTCCCGGTAAAATACTTTATAAATAAATAAATAAATAAATATTTTTTATATAAAAATATCTTAAAATTAAAAAAAATATCTAATTTTAAAATTTTGTAAAACTTGGCAGAAACATTTTAATGATTTCAAATTTTACTCCTGAAAAAGTTCTCTGGGGGGGGGGGGTGGGATAACCACAATTTTAATACAATAAATATGCATTAAAATATAGAAAACAAATCATTCCTTGCGTGTTTTATGCACCGCAATCGTTGTAACGACACTAAACAATTAATTCTGCTTAAAACCACCGTATTCTGAATTATCTGTCATCACCGCTCCTCCCTCCCGGGTCTGATTACAGAGAAATTACAACAAATTCAAGCTCAGATCGATTCATTTCGATAGGAAATGGGACAAAAAAAAGGAGAAAAATACAGACATCAACCTTCCTTCATCTAATATATGAGACGTGTAGGAAATGTAACTGGATCCAAACATTAATGGATATTGCTGGATTTGCAGCTGTGATTCATGCAGTGCATTAGCAGCAGAATCCTTAAAATAGCTCTTTTTTAGTAATCAGAGAAAAATGACAATTTAGATATCTGGAGGAAGAACACCGCAAACAGCTGAAAAAAAGCTTTACATTAAGGACGTATAGAGTACCACAAATCAGAAATGTTTAGGTTAACGAATCAAAGATGTAAATGGTTGTTAACCCCTTCGCTACCACGTTGTTTTCCATAAAACCACTACCAGCAGCCAGTGGATTTGTGGAAAGCAACTGTTACGTCTCGATCCTGCCCCTGGTGGTGGGAGCAGGGATTTGCCAGTTGCTGGCTTTCATGCTCAGGTTCCATCTCCACTGGGCTAATGGTCTGCAGTCACATGATCTGCTCAGCCCTATATATAGGGCCTACCATGCATTTGATACTTGGATCAGGATAGACTTAGATCCTCTGAGTTCCTGTTCCTAGTGTCATTCGAGTTTGAGTTCTAGTTCTGATTCTGGATATATATGTGTATGAATTCTTGCTCTGGTTTCTGGTTTACTCTCTTGTCTGTCCCCTGAAGTTTATCTGCTTTGTTGATTATCTTGTGTATGAATTGGCTTTGCTTCTGGAACCTCTTCTGTATGTTATCTGTCTGTTTGCTTATTTAGTTTGTTTTCCACTCACAGGCATTTGGCCACGAAGCCATTTGGTGTGAGTATTACTCAGGTCTTTGGAACTCCCTGGCTGGGAGTGTTAGGATAAGCAGTGTGCTGCATTCATCGTGTTTTCAAGTATCAAGTTCTGTCCTGCAGTGTGCTGAATTCATTGTGTTTCCAACTACCGAGTTCCACTTTGCTGTTTGCTGCATTCATCGTGTTTTCAAGTATCAAGTTCTGTCCTGCAGTGTGCTGCATTCATTGTGTTTCCAAGAACCAAGTTCTGTCCTGCAGTGTGCTGAATTAAATGTTTTTTCAAGTACCGAGTTTTACTTTGCAGTTTGCTACATTCATCGTGTTTTCAGTATCGAGTTCTGCCCTGCAGTGTGCCGCATTCATTGTCTACCCCAAGTCCTGTGATATGTTTTCCAAGTACTGCAAGTGTGTGCTGAAGTCTGCAAACAAACCATATACCTGCCCTAAAGGCTTCAATCTTCACAGCCTAAAGGCTCCCCATCACCCTATAGGGGGCTTACCGTTACAGCAACTTTCCATTGCAGACAGTGTGAAAATGTTTAAGAACTCTTCACAGAAAACAAGTGACGAACCGCCACATAGAAAAAGAACCCAAAACTAGGACGCTGTCCATCAAACAAATAATAGCTGACTGACCGTCAATACAAGGAAACAATAGGGACAATGGGAATATTTACAAAACAGGACGTATATACATCGACATTCAAAATCATATATTTTTACCGTCACTTTTAGGACCAGGACCCGCACTCTCCTACACCTCTTAAATTACAAAGAAATACATAAAAAGAACAAAGAACGAAACAAAAAAAATTAATAAATCAGTAAAAGGCAAAAACCAAATCAAACCATATGCATATGAAAAGAATACATTAGCGTCCTACGCAAAACCCCCCGAACGGTCCCGTAAAGTCTCAAATCGTCTGAGTTCGGCGCTTTTCGTGTGCGCTCACCACTTCCCACCCCCCCCGACCACCATCAAAGAAACCCAAAGCGAAAAGAAAAATGTCAATTGTGCAAATTGTCCAAAGTCTTTCCCGACCGCTACGTCCCCATCACCACCCCAAAATGAAACGTGAACAATTTTCTGTGACCCACCCTCCACCCCTGTGATCAACACATATATATATATATATATATACACATATACATATACACACACACACACACACACACACACACACACACACACACACACACACACACGTACAATCCCACCCGAGGTTTCAATCCTCCTCCCGTAACCACCCTCCGTGGGGGTGCGTTAATGCCACCTCAGTCCTCGTCCCTAAGGCAGCGCCACCACCTCCGCCACCCGTGGCCCTGCCGCCGGTGGCCGACCCCCCCCACCACCAGCACCCCCACAGCTAACAGAGGCGCCGCAGCCACCAACAGCCCCGCAGCCGACCGCAGAACTGCCACTAATGACGCCTCCACCACCGGCCCCGGGACCGCCGCCGACCGCAGCACCCCCGCCGACCACAGGTGCGCCCGCAGCCGGGGGCCCCCCCTTGACGACAGCCCGCGGTAGCCGCAGCACCGGCGGCGGCCACACCACCGGCCGCAGACCCACCGCTAGCAACTGCTACATATTGCTCCTCTCTACCAGACATTCCATCCATGGTGGATGGAGGATCACCTAGATTTATCAATGGGCTGACTATATTGCTACCAGGGGTACACGTATATCCAAATTCACCGTCTATTGCGGAGCTCTGTACATGTATAACAGTGGCTGAGATGGCACCTGCAGCAGCAGAGTGTGGTACAGTTGGAATAACATTTTTGTTTTGTAACTGAGAGGCGGGTCCTGCGGTGATCTTAGGCTAGGGTCAGACTGAGGCAGTGCGAACGCGCGTTCTGGCGCACTTAATTACGGCCGCACTAGCAGCAGATGCCGGGCAATGACGGCCAATATACGAAGTACGGTCGCACAAAAGTCCGGCTGCGCAACGCAAGTGGAAAATGAACGCATTTTTTCGAGAACGTGAAACCGCAGGTACTGATGTACAGAGTGCGCTGCGTCCGCTAGAGGCGTGTGTGCGTGATTAGGAGACGTCAGACGCTGCTAATGTCCGGCCAACATAACGTCCAGATGCAAAAAGTGTTTTATTGATGATCCGTACAAAATCACGGACGAAAATGCGCATAGTATGACCACTATCACGTATTCTGTGAAAAAATGCGTCCATTCGTTCGAACGCACTTTTTCACAGACAACATAAAAATGCGTTCGTCTGACCCTAGCCTTAGCTGCCGCAGCAGCACTGACTTTTTTGTTTGGAAGTTGTACTTTAGTGGGTAATTTGGGAAAGTCAGAGGGAAGGAGGGAGGGTGGGGGAGTTGGGAAGGAGGGGAGGGTGGGGTGGGGGATTTGGGAAGGAGGGAGGGTGGGGTGGGGGAGTTGGGAAGGAGGGGAGGGTGGGGTGGGGGAGTTGGGAAGGAGGGGAGGGGGGTGGGGTGGGGGAGTTGGGAAGGAGGGGAGGTGGGGTGGGGAGTTGGGAAGGAGGGAGGGTGGGGCGGGGGAGTTGGAAGGAGGGGAGGGTGGGGAGTTGGGAAGGAGGGAGTGGGGGTGGGGGGGTGGGGAGTTGGAAGGAGGGGAGGGGGAGTTGGGAAGGAGGGGAGGGTGGGGTGGGGTGGGGGAGTTGGGAAGGAGGAGGGTGGGGTGTGGGAAGGAGGGGAGGGTGGGGTGGGGTGGGGGAGGGGAGGGTGGGGTGGGGGTGGGAAGGAGGGGAGGGTGGGGTGGGGTGGGGTGGGAAGGAGGGGAGGGTGGGGAGGGGAGGTGGAGGGGGAGGGGAGGGTGGGGAGGGGAGGGTGGGGAGGGGAGGGTGGGGTGGGGGAGTGGGAAGGAGGGGAGGATGGGTGGGGGAGTTGGGAAGGAGGGGAGGGTGGGTTGGGGAGTGGGGGAGTTGGGGGGGTGGGGGAGGGGGGTGGGGGAGGGGGGTGGGGAGTGGGGAGTTGGGGGGGTGGGGAGTTGGGGGGGTGGGGGAGTGGGGGAGTTGGGGGGGTGGGGAGTGGGGGAGTGGGGGAGTTGGGGGAGTGGGGGAGTTGGGGGGGTGGGGAGTTGGAGGGTGGGGTGGGGGAGTTGGGAAGGAGGGGAGGGTGGGGAGTTGGGAAGGAGGGAGGGTGGTGGGGGAGTTGGGAAGGAGGGAGGGTGGGGTGGGGGAGTTGGGAAGGAGGGAGGGTGGGGCGGGGGAGTTGGAAGGAGGGAGGGTGGGGGAGTTGGGAAGGAGGGGAGGGGGAGTTGGGAAGGAGGGGAGGGTGGGGTGGGGTGGGGGAGTGGGAAGGAGGGGAGGGTGGGGTGGGGTGGGGAGTTGGGAAGAGGGGAGGGTGGGGGAGTTGGGAAGGAGGGGAGGTGGGTGGGGTGGGGTGGGAAGGAGGGAGGGTGGGGTGGGGGAGTTGGGAAGGAGGGAGGGTGGGGTTGGGGAGTGGGGAGTTGGGGGGGTGGGGGAGTTGGGGGTGGGGGAGTGGGGAGTTGGGGGTGGGGGTTGGGGGGTGGGGGAGTTGGAGGGTGGGGTGGGGGAGTTGGGAGGGTGGGGGAGTTGGGAAGGAGGGGAGGGTGGGGAGTTGGGAAGGAGGGGAGGGTGGGGTGGGGGAGTTGGGAAGGAGGGGAGGGTGGGGTGGGGAGTTGGGAAGGAGGGGAGGGGGAGTTGGGAAGGAGGGGAGGGGGAGTTGGGAAGAAGGAGGCATGGGAGAGCTTGCCCCATCACGCACGCAGGACGCTCGACCAGCACCCGCGGGGAGTGTTTCCCTGGCGGGATGGGGACCGGTGGCTGGGCGGGAGGTGGCTGCAGGGGGTCTCTGTCGCGGTGAAGGGCTCCTGGAGGAAGAGGACATTGCTGCGTACTCACCCCCCGGTCCAGCTCCGCTCCTACTCCCCATCTCCTGCTCGAGGTGGGGCTTCCGGCGACGGCTCCTCCGGCGCCCCGCGATGACGTCATCGGGGCACTCGGCGACGGAAAACACCAGGTCCCTGGTGATGTTGCCGTTGGCTTCTTGTGGAACTTTAAGTATCCAGGGGGAGAAACTTGCTTCTCCCTCTGGCCAAACATCGGTGGGGGGATGGATCTGGTTAGGGGGGGGGTGTCAGCAATTCAGGGGTCCCCGAAGAAGGGGCGTGACCACCCGGATTGGGTGACAGGCGTGGGTTAGACCCTTTCTTTCTTTTTTCTTGCACTACCTGCTGCCGGCGTTGTTTGCTGTTTATTTGGTGGGAATTTCCCCCCAAACGCTCCAGCGCCGCGGTCAGGTTCAGCAATGTGGACACGAGTTCGCTCTCGCTTTCCTTCAAGGTGTTGATGTTTTCCCTCATAGCGACTCGCTTAGAAGCGCTGACTTTGCCGGATGCCGCTCTTTGAATCTTTAAATCCTGGCGCACCTTTTCTAGTTGTTGGTTAGAGACAGACAAACGGCGCCGGACCTTCTCCATCTCCAGACTCTGGCTCTCCGGGGTACGCTGGCCTGAAGTCCCGGCCACCGCGGCGGCATAGGACACCGGCTGCTTCTCCGGACCGTCGGCACTGATGGGAGTTGTGGTCCCGCCTGAAGCGGTTTCATCAATAGGGGCCTCTACCAGTGACTCCTGGACCTCCATGGCATCGACATCTGCAGCGGGGAGCTTCCTGACGGGTACTGCGGTTCCTACCGCTTCCACCGCCTTCTCCACCTCTGCCCGGTCTCCAGAGGGAAGATCTTCCACAAACAGTATGACCTGCTGTCGTAGTTGGGCACACTCCACACTAGCTTCAGCCAGCGCCTGGAGCTCAGCGCGGGGGTTCTCCGCCACATGCGGGAGTCCCAGGCGCTTCTTGAAATCGGCCCTTTTGGCCGCTATGGTAGTGGCCAGGGTTTCTAATTCATACAGTTGAGAATCCGCAGTGATGCGGGCACGTTGGACATCGCCCCTGGTATAGGGGGTGTGGGACTCGCCTTCCTCATAGAGGTGGATGCTTGCAGATAGTCTGTGCAAAATGCCCCTCCATCCAGGTGCAGGGCTTCCAGGTGGTAAGGGAGCAGGGGCCCCAGGTAGTGGATCCATGGATCAAAAATTTAGGCTGTAAGCCCTCCCCAGCCAGGGGAGGCCAAGCTCGGGTGTTGGCTGTGCTTAGAGCTCCAGGAAAAACACAAACTCCTTGCTTGCTATACACAGAAAATACCATGTGGTTGTTTCACCAAAATTCAGGCTGGAAGCCCTCCCCAGCCAGGGGAGGCCAAGGTCAGGCATTGGCTGTGCAGAGAGCTCCAGAAAACACAACCTCCTGGTTGTTATTTTCCTCTATATGTGTCACTGGGTGCATCCATTGTGTGATATTTTCCTCTATATGTGTCACTGGGTGCATCCATTGTGTGATATTTTCCTCTATATGTGTCACTGGGCGCATCCATTGTGTGATATTTTCCTCTATATGTGTCACTGGGCGCATCCATTGTGTGATATTTTCCTCTATATGTGTCACTGGGTGCATCCATTGTGTGATATTTTGTGTTGTAAACTGCCCCCCCCCCACACAGTGGGCCCTATTACACCCCTCGCACACATTTTTGCGCGTGCGCAAAAACGCATTAACGCGAGGGGAAATACCATTCGTGCTGAACGTCGTATTACGACGTTCGCGCCAAAAATGCGCGTTAACGTCTAACGCGAGTTACCATGCGCGAGCGAAAGTTCGAGCGCGTATCCCATACTTTGTGAGCGCAAATGCATTCGTACGCTGGTACATGGATGGAATTACATTCGATGCGCAAATTTTTATGAACGACGTTTGCGCGCATAGTTTTAATGTCTTTGAAAAGCTGGTGGTAACGGCAAATCTGAACATCCTGGCCGAAACCAAATACACCAGCACGAAAAAGAAAAAAAAGCACAGTATAGTTACACATTCTACACA
This sequence comes from Leptobrachium leishanense, assembly GCA_009667805.1. NCBI lineage: Eukaryota > Metazoa > Chordata > Amphibia > Anura > Megophryidae > Leptobrachium > Leptobrachium leishanense. The sequence continues at coordinate 9,475,114 of CM019071.1, forward strand.
TACCCAAACAATAAAGCGGAGAGGTTGTGCGTGTTTTTATTATTGCTGCAACATATATACTCAGATTGATTTTGACAGGTGCAAAAACTGAACGGGAGACAATTGTGGTTCTTAATTTCTGAATGGCTGAATCGCGTGAAAAAACAGTCTGCCCACCGATTTCTGCGCACAGCGTTAATTTGCGTGCAATATTTTCAGACGCATGAAAAGATGCACTCGGATCGTAATACCAGCGTTAATTTACACGCGTTGACGTTTAACGCTGCGCGCAAATTTTTTTTCGCTGCTCGAGCATTTTTGCGCAAGGAATGTAATAGAGCCCAGTATCTTTCCATCACTTGCTCCTCACTGTGTGGCTTTGGCCATAGAATGGAGTCTGTTGGTTGATCACTGACTCAAATCATTGTATTGTGTGGGATGTATTCAAAGGACATCACCAGGGGGTAGATTAGAATTAGACGTCTTTTAAGCTCCCCGTTTTATCTCATTATCTCAGTCATCCTGGAGAACAATAAAGCTCCTGCCGCCTTATCTAAACATTCCCACACCTCAATAACTGTTAAATAATGTAGATTAAATAAACAAGAGGCACATTTTGGCAAATGTTGCATCATGGGAAAATACACTAAATGGAAACAAGTCATAAAAACCTTTTACTTTATTTTTTCCTTTTTACATGCAATCACTTCAAACAAAGAAAAAAACAGCAGCCTGTGTTTTATAATGTGGTTTGTTTGCAATGCACAAGTAATCTAGTTACAGTTTATGTTCGTGGTAGTGTCCCTTTAAATGTATTTTTGAACAACAGTTAGTTAATGCTCACCCTCCTCACCAGTAAATAATTTAGTATCACTGAGAGTTGTTTTTTTTATCATTATTATTTGCAATAAATACTGTATTGACTGGGCAGAATAGAGGTAACATCAATACACATGTTTAGATGTAGGTTTCAGCGCCAGTCTTCTCTGTGGCAAAATACATACTTGCTTACCATACAATGGGCCAGATCACGAACGGGACGTGAGGTTGCAGCTCTACTAGAGATGTGCACCGCTGAAAATTTAGTTTTGTTTCTTTTTTTTTTTTTAGCGTTTTTTTTTCGTTTCAGACCGTTTTCCTTTCGATTCGGTGATTCGAAATTTCAGATCGATTTGGTGATTAGGGTCATTTTGGCGTTTGGATCATTTTGGTGATTCGGGTGATTCGGTTCAGTTTGGTTATTCGTTTTTTAATGAGTTATTTGGATTTTTATTGCTTATTTAAGAAAGGGAAGTAGATTTACTACCAATAGAATGAAAGTTCCTTTACTTATTTATTCTTTTAGGATTTTTTAAGCATTTTCTGGGTGAAATTTTAGGTTTCCTAACTTTTTTTTAAAGAAACATGGCTTTTTAACCCATAGGTTTCAATGCAGCATATGAATCCACACACTGCCGAGTAGCACCTCTACAGAGTAAGGCTAGGGTCAGACGAGCGTGATTTCTACGGACTGTACGTCCGTGCAGTACGGACATCGTCAGTACGGATGACGCAGTAGTGGTCACACAGACCGTTTTTTCACTGAAGTTATTTTTTGACGGATGTAGGAGGGAAAAATAAATTACAATGAAAAAACATTCTGTCCGTCAAAAATGCTGGACGTATAAATGCAGTCCGTCTGACCTCGCTCCATCACTCACACACAAAGCTATGCGGACGTTGTGGACGTGGCGCACTCCGCACGTCCGTTCTAGCAGTATTACGTTCTTGCCTAACCTGCGTCCGTTTGCAGCGTCCGTCATGTGTCCGCAGTTCAGTGCGGACGTACTTCATGTGTCAGGCTCCAATGGACTTTCTTTCATGCTATCACGGACGTACTTTTAGGCGCAATCACGGACGTGAACACTACGCTCGTCTGACAGCAGCCTAATGCAGCATATGAATCCGCACACTGCCGGGCAGCATCTCTACAGTATAATTAATGCAGCATATGATTCCACACACTGCCGGACTGCACCTCTACAGTATAATAATGCAGCATATGATTCCGCTCACTGCCGGACTGCACCTCTACAGTATAATAATGCAGCATATGATTCCGCGCACTGCCGGGCTGCACCTCTACAGTATAATAATGCAGAATATGAATTCACACACTGCCGGGCAGCATCTCTACAGTATAATAATGCAGCATATGATTCCACACACTGCCGGACTGCACCTCTACAGTATAATAATGCAGCATATGATTCCACACACTGCCGGACTGCACCTCTACAGTATAATAATGCAGCATATGATCCGCTCACTGCCGGGCTGCACCTCTACAGTATAATAATGCAGCATATGATTCCGCTCACTGCCGGACTGCACCTCTACAGTATAAGGCTAGGGTCAGACGAACGCATTTTTATGTTGTCTGTGAAAAAGTGCGTTCGAACGAATGGACGCATTTTTTCACAGAATACGTGATAGTGGTCATACGATGCGCATTTTCGTCCGCGATTTTGTACGGATCATCAATAAAACACTTTTTGTGTCTGGACGTTATGTTGGCCGGACATTAGCAGCGTCTGACGTCTCCTAATCACGCACACACGCCGCTAGCGGACGCAGCGCACTCTGTACGTCAGTACCTGCGGTTTCACGTTCTCGAAAAAATGCGTTCATTTTCCACTTGCGTTGCGCAGCCGGACTTTTGTGCGACCGTACTTCGTATATTGGCCGTCATTGCCCGGCATCTGCTGCTAGTGCGGCCGTGATTAAGTGCGGCTGCACGCGCGTTCGCACTGCCTCAGTCTGACCCTAGCCTTATAATGCAGCATATGATTCCGCTCACTGCCGGGCTGCACCTCTACAGTATAATAATGCAGCGTATGATTCCGCATACTGCCGGGCAGCACCTCTACAGTATAATAATGCAGCATATGAATCCACACACTGCCGGGCAGCACCTCTACAGTATAATAATGCAGCATATGATTCCACATACTGCCGGGCAGCACCTCTACAGTATAATAATGCAGCATATGATTCCACATACTGCCGGACTGCACCTCTACAGTATAATTAATGCAGCATATGAATCCTCACACTGCCGGGCAGCATCTCTACAGTATAATAATGCAGCATATGATTCCACATACTGCCGGACTGCATCTCTACAGTATAATAATGCAGCATACGAATCCGCACACTGCCGGGCAGCACCTCTACAGTATAATAATGCAGCGTATGATTCCGCACACTGCCGGGCAGCATCTCTACAGTATAATAATGCAGCATATTATTCCACATACTGCCGGACTGCACCTCTACAGTATAATAATGCAGCATACGAATCCGCACACTGCCGGGCAGCACAACAACAGAATAATGCAGCATATGAATCCTCACACTGCTGGGCAGCACCTCTACAGTATAATTACTGCAGCATAAAACGAAAAACCAACTGAACCAAATGACCCGAAATGATCCGAATCACTGAAATGATCCAAACGCCGAAATGACCCGAATAACCAAATAGACCCGATTTATCAAATCGACCCGAAATTTCGAATCATCTGAATTATCGAATCAAATGACTCAAAATTTCTAATCGATCCGAAATTTCGTGTGGTTGACATTTCGGATTCTGGATGCCCTCGGAAGCACGAAAATGGTAAATTTCGTCTGAAAATCGATTCGATACGAAACAAATTGCAAATCCCTATTAACAACTGCTAACAATATTACAACGGAGCCACAAGCCCTGGATGGTAACAGTTACCTGTAAAGGGTTACATACCAACCACTGCAGTTTACCATTGTTGCAACAATCATATACTTTTTGATCCCGACAGAGAAATTCATTAACAACTGTAAACTCGGGCACTTTGTCAGTAACCCCCATGGTGTCAGAACTGCTGAATCTACTGGTGGTTTAATTATTTTTTACACATATAAAGTGTAATACCATTATTTATGATATATATATATATCAGAATTACAGTGTTTATAGCAATCAGCTCATCAACTAAACGATAAAGAAATTCTATAGTCGTTATGATATTAATATAAGACTGTGCTGTGTACATTGATTTTACAAATGAGGCACAATTCGATTGGAAAAAGAAAGGCATTGGTTTCCGTGGTGATTGCTTTACTTTAAGCACTTGCTGTCAGGTTTGACTGTTCGTTAAGTTGCTTGTGGTTGCAGCACCATGGAGAGCTACTTGGTATTTTTAATTTCTTGTTTTTTTTTTTACCATCAGTTGCTTTTTACAAAGTGAAATGAATCCTCCCGTGATTACACCAACCTTACACTTTTACAGTCAGGATCTCTAGTGTTTGTTTTTAATTAACATGGAATTTTTTTTACACTTTGTATAATTTTTATAACATTTTTATAATAACTGTCTGAATTGAGTATAAGTGCTTAGATCAGGAGTAGACGTACATGCAGTGGATTCAGTGGTTTTCATAGGGGGTTATTCGGAGAGAGATGAAAACCAGGAGAACAATCTAGATCAAATATCCAATTATATCCGAGATAAATGGGAATAAATATTATTTATTCAAGATAAATGGGAGCATTTTTCTGGTTTGGCTATTTTGACCTAGAATTTTCACTTCTCCAGTCATTCTCCTGGCTTTCACCTCTCTCTGAATATCCCTGATAGTTTTTAAGGGATAGGAAATGTGACTTTACTAATTTTTTGTTTGAAAGAAACTCGTTTCTCAGTACTTCAAGTCTTCTCTCTTGGACATTTAAAGGGCCACTACCATTTACACAAGCTGTATAAAGATTATATGTGCATTACAATTAAAACACATTATAAAACACATGCTGCTGTTTTTTTCCCTTTGTTTAAAGTAAATGCATGTAAAACATTTGTGGATTTTTCCCACGATACAACATTTACCAAAATCTGTGCAAAGATGTTTATTTACTCCTGTGGTTTATCTAATCTACAGTATTTAACAGTTAATGAGGTGGAGGAGGGGATGTTTAGATAGGGCTGCAGTAGGTCTGCAGTTCTCCAGGCTACATGAGATATGAGCTAAAACAGGGAGTTTAAGAGACTTTTAATCTTCCCCTGGCAGTGATCCTAGAGTGAGTGAGAAGTGAGAGATGTGCATGGGGACTACAAGAAATGGAAGCTCCAGCCCCCTCACTCTCACTGCTGCACCCTCACTCCCACTCTCCTAAACCCTCACTCACTGCTGCACCCTCACTCCCACTCTCCTAAACCCTCACTCACTGCTGCACCCTCACTCACACTCTCCTAAACCCTCACTCACTGCTGCACCCTCACTCCCACTCTCCTAAACCCTCACTCACTGGTGCACCCTCACTCTCCTAAACCCTCACTCACTGGTGCACCCTCACTCCCACTCTCCTAAACCCTCACTCACTGGTGCACCCTCACTCCCACTCTCCTAAACCCTCACTCACTGCTGCACTCTCACTCCCACTCTCCTAAACCCTCACTCACTGCTGCACCCTCACTCCTACTCTCCTAAACCCTCACTCACTGTTTACCCTCACTCCCACTATACGAAACCCTCACTCACTGCTGCAACCTCACTCCCACTCTCCTAAACCCTCACTCACTGCTGCACCCTCACTCCCACTCTCCTAAACCCTCACTCACTGGTGCACCCTCACTCCCACTCTCCTAAACCCTCACTCACTGGTGCACCCTCACTCCCACTCTCCTAAACCCTCACTCACTGCTGCACTCTCACTCCCACCCTCCTAAACCCTCACTCACTGCTGCACCCTCACTCCCACTCTCCTAAACCCTCACTTACTGCTGCACCCTCACTCCCACTCTCCTAAACCCTCACTCACTGCTGCACCCTCACTCTTACTCTCCTAAGCCCTCACTCACTGTGCACCCTCACTCCCACTCTACGAAACCCTCACTCGCTGCTGCACCCTCACTCCCACTCTCCTAAACCCTCACTCACTGCTGCACCCTCACTCCTACTCTCCTAAACCCTCACTCACTGTGTGTGTACCCTCACTCCCACTCTACGAAACCCTCACTCACTGCTGCAACCTCACTCCCACTCTCCTAAACCCTCACTCACTGCTGCACCCTCACTCCCACTCTATGAAACCCACTCACTGCTGCACCCTCACTCCCACACTATGAAACCCACTCACTGCTACACCCTCACTCCCACTCTCCTAAACCCTCACTCACTGCTGCACCCTCACTCCCACTCTCCTAAACCCTTACTCCCACTCTCCTAAACCCTCACTCACTGCTGCAACCTCACTCCCACTCTCCTAAACCCTCACTCACTGCTGCACCCTCACTCCCACTCTATGAAACCCACTCACTGCTGCACCCTCACTCCCACACTATGAAACCCACTCACTGCTACACCCTCACTCCCACTCTCCTAAACCCTCACTCACTGCTGCACCCTCACTCCCACTCTCCTAAACCCTTACTCCCACTCTCCTAAACCCTCACTCACTGCTGCAACCTCACTCCCACTCTCCTAAGCCCTCACTCACTGCTGCACCCTCACGACCACTCTCCTAAACCCTCACTCACTGCTGCACCCTCACTCCTCTCCCACTCTCCTAAACCCTCACTCACTGGTGCACCCTCACTCCCACTCTCCTAAACCCTCACTCACTGCTGTACCCTCACTCCCACTCTCCTAAACCCTCACTCCCACTCTCCTAAACTCTCACTCACACTCTCCTAAACCCTCACTCTCACTGCTGCACCCTCACTCACTCTCCTAAACCCTCACTCTCACTGCTGCACCCTCACTCACAATCTCCTAAGCCCTCACTCACTCTGCACCCTCACTCACTACTGCACCCTCACTCACACTCTCCTAAGCCCACACTCTCCTACGCCCTCACTCACAGCTGTACTCTCACTCACACTCTCCTAAGCCCTCACTCTCACTGCTGCACCCTCACACCCAATGTTGCAATCTCACTCTCTTTCTTGCACCCTCACTCCCAATGTTGCAATCTCACTCTCTTTCTTGCACCCTCACTCCCAATGTTGCAATCTCACTCTTTCTTGCACCCTCACTCCTGCTCCCTCAGACTCTAACTGTTGCTCCTCACCCTAACTGTTGCACCCTCACTCATACTCCCTCCCACTTAGGCTAGGGTCAGACGAAAGCATTTTTCCCTGCGAACGTGAAAAAGTGCGTCCGAACGCATTGACGTATTTTATCATGGAATGCGCAAAAACGGTCAGACGACGCGCATTTTCGAGCGTGATTTTGTACGGATTGTCAATAAAACTCTTTTTGCGTCTGGACGTTATGTTGGCTGGACATTAGCAGCGTCTGACATCTCCTAATCACGCAAACACGCCGCTATGCCGCAGCTGCGCACTCTGTACGTCAGTACTAGCGGTTCAGCGTTCTCAGAAAAATGCGTTCAAATTCCACTTGCGTTGCGCGGCCAGACTTTTGTGCGGCCGTACATCGTATATTGGCCGTCATTGCCCGTCATTTGCTGCTAGTGCGGCCGTAATTATGTGCGCCAGAACGCACGTTAAAAGTGCGCTGGTCTGACCCCAGCCTTACTCTTGCACCCCCACTCTCACACTCCTGATCTCTCGCGCTTCTCAGCACTTACTAGCATGAAGACCACATATACAGAGTTTTTTAGAATAAGGTGAAAACCAGGAGAATGGAAGAGAACAATCTAGACCAAATAGCCGATTTGGAAAGAAAGAGAAATGGGAGAATTTTTCTGGTTTGACTATCTTGACCTAGAATTTTAACTTCTCCAGTCATTTTCCAGATTTTCACCTCTCTCTGAATAGCCCTGATAGACCCAGGCCTTGCATAGTTGTTATAAGCCTCAAATTCTCACAGATACAACCAAACATCATAAAGGGTTATTCAAAGCGAGGTGAAAAGCAGGAGAATGACTGGAGAATGGAAAATTATAGGTCAAACTAGCCAAACCAGAAAAATTCACCCATTTATCTCACTTTCCAAATCGGCTATTTTGACCTAGAATTTTCCATTCTCCAGTCATTCTCCTGCTTTTCACCTCTCTCTGAATAACCCTGATACAGTTATGCTGGCCGTCCACTAGCACCATAGTTGGGCAACCGACTTGGTCAACCAACTACGGACAACGCCATCGACCGATCAGGGTCATCCACTGGAAGCGTGTGATTTTCGGTGCTTCAGTTCGACAGATTTAAACAGGAGAATCCCATAGGATTCAATGAGAAAAAATAGTATCGTTTTTTTACCCATTTTTATTCAACCTTTTCTTCTTTCCGTTGTCTGTAAACCATCTTTTTATCAATTTTTTAACCACCTTTATTTTTTATATTTACATTTTTGAATCCCCATTTTTTTTTTAAAACCACCTTTTTCTTTATTCTGTAACAGACCTCTTTATTATTTTTTAAAGGACTTTTTTTATTATTTAGACACATTTTAATGCATTTTTATTGGTTCAAACACCAATTAGAAGAATAGCAGCGTTCCGGGTTTTTTGTCCCCCACAATTCGGTAGTGTTCGGCGACCCCACGATCGACTCGCTTCGGGGACCCTGAGGTGAATAGTGAATTCACCGCAGGGTCAGAGAAATGGAGTTGCCGAAGCGCATCGAAGTACACAGAACGAGAAAGCATAGAAATTTCGGTGCTTTTTGATTAACCCTTTAAGTGTGAGAGAGGGGGTACTCCAAACTAGGCTTGTGCACCGATTTTTTTTTCGGTTCGATTCGGTTCGATTTTTCGGAATTTTAAACTTTTCGATTTGGCTCGTTTTGACCGATTTCTGTTTCGATTCGGTTCGGCTCGATTCGTTTTTCGTGTACATTATTTTTCGGAATATCGACCATTTTTCGTATTTTCGTGTCACTTAGCTCGTTTTTTGTATCGACTTTTCGTAAGTTCGGAAATTTTCGTTTTTCGGAACGTCTGTTCTCCTCTTTTCAAAGCAATAAATTTCGATTTGACACATTTCAAGTCCATTCGAAAATTCCGAAAATATTTCGTTTCGGCTCGGAAAACTTTTCGGATCTGCCATTTTCGGATTTAAAATTTTTTTGAAATTCGGCCGCATCCGAAAACACGAATCGGGAAATTTCGTGAAAATTCCGAAATTCCGAAACCCGAAACGCACATCCCTACTCCAAACGCTTGGGAAACACTGGCCTAGAGCATCATCTTTTGCTTTGGACCCGGTAGGGCCTGTGACTCCATTAAGGTGGTATCTGGCAGGGTTATTCAAAGAGATCCGAATTGCCTTTTCGAGGGCAGTGAATTCCCCATAGAGAAGCAATGCTTCGTCTATTCAGAGAACAAAAACCAGCAGTGAAAGGTTCCCAAAATGCCCTGTCATTCGGTGGTTTAAGGCTGGGGTCAGACGAACGCAGTGTTAACGTCCGTGTTGCCGCACATAAGTACGTCCGTGATAGCATACAATTGTGTTAAATGGAGCCCCACACACGAAGTACGTCCGCACAGAAGTGCGGGGGCTGACGGACGCTGCAAACGGACGCAGGTTAGGCAAGAACGTAATACTGCTAGAACGGACGTGCGGAGTGCGCCACGTCCACAACGTCCGCATAGCTTTGTGTGTGAGTGATGGAGCGTGGTCAGACGGACGGCATTTATACGTCCAGCATTTTTGACGGACAGAATGTTTTTTCATTGTAATTTATTTTTCCCTCCTACATCCGTCAAAAATAACTTCAGTGAAAAAACGGACTGTGTGACCACTACTGCGTCATCCGTACTGACGATGTCCGTACTGCACGGACGTACAGCCCGTAGAAATCACGCTCGTCTGACCCTAGCCTTATTCGACAGGTTTATCCAGGCGAATCCCATAGGCTTCAATGTTAAAAATATTCCGTTTTAATCCAATATCTAATAAACCGTTTATTATAATATTCTGCAGTAAAGAGTCTCTTTATTTTTTAGATTTTTTTGAGATATTTTAAGCATTTTTTGGCATTTTTTGCCCAAAAAATTTTGCTGATATTTTATTTTTTTTTAAATCATTTTTTCTTTTTTCTGTAACAGCCCTTTATATTATCATTCATTGGATCTTTATGTGTACATTTCAGACATTTTCGTTCAGTAGTTTCTTTGCAAACAAGTTTCACTTTTCAAACATTCAAGCAAACTGTTTATTTTTTTCTTCACCTCCTTCGTCTGCGGTGTCGGCTTTTTCCAGTGGCTGCTCTGCGTCTGATCGGCTCCTGCTCGGGTTTTTCTGGCGATTTCGGTGGGTTAATCCAGGTGTTTTTGCGGGTTTCTGTGTGCGTTCGCCCTCGTTTTGCAGTGAGATTTCGGCGGGTTTGCGGTAGGGCTGTGCAATATGGACAAAATAATCATATTGCGATTTTTTGAATGAATATTGTGATTGCGATTTTATTTGCGATTAGCACATGGATATGCCCCAGCACATGGATACTGCCCCAGCTCACACATGGATACTGCCCCAGCTTATGGATACTGCCCCAGCACATGGATACTGCCCCAGCTCAAACATGGATACTGCCCCAGCACATGGATACTGCCCCAGCACATGGATACTGCCCCAGCACATGGATATACTGCCCCAGCACATGGATACTGCCCCAGCTCACATGGATACTGCACCAGCTTATGGATACTGCCCCAGCACATGGATATACTGCCCCAGCACATGGTTACTGCCCCAGCTCACATGGATACTGCCCCAGCACATGGATACTGTCCCAGCTCACACATGGATACTGCCCAGCTTATGGATACTGCCCCAGCACATGGATACTGCCCCAGCTCACACATGGATACTGCCCCAGCACATGGATATACTGCCCCAGCTCATGGATATACTGCCCCAGCACATGGATATACTGCCCCAGCTCATGGATACTGCCCCAGCTCATGGATACTGCCCCAGCACATGGATATACTGCCCCAGCTTATGGATACTGCCCCAGCTCACACATGGATACTGCCCCAGCACATGGATATACTGCCCCAGCACATGGATATACTGCCCCAGCTCATGGATATACTGCCCCAGCACATGGATATTGTCCCCAGCTCATGGATATTGCCCCCAGCTCATGGATACTGCCCCCAGCTCATGGATATACTGCCCCAACTCACCTTTTTGCGCCGCGTGTTCGGCTCCCTGTGAGCTTCCGGCGGCATGGAGCTTGGGCGCTCGCCTGGGGGAACCACGTCACGAGCCGCGAGAACGTGGCTGTACACGTGGTTCCCCCTGCGAGCGCCTAAAGCTCCATGCCGCCGGAAGCTTACAGGGAGCCAATAAAATGAATAGATAAAATTGCAGCCTTATGCGATTTAGAAATTGCATGTGCTAAAATCGCGATTTTTTTTTTTGCAATTGCGATTAATTGCACAGCCCTAGTTTGCGGCGACTTTTCCCTGCATTATGGCGGCCCTGTCATGCTTGCTGAATACACCGCAGGGTCGCCGAAATGGGAATCGCCAAATCACACCGAATTGAAGAGAACGAAAAGTCACCGAACATGCGGTGGCTTTTCGATTCTCTTTGAATAACCCTGACGGAAAGTATAAATGATAGGACGGCTAGTGTCGGCTCAGTATTTCATCTGTAGTCCATGACCTTTTTGATCTTGACCTTGAAAGGCTGCCAGGCTGGTCCCCATTCCACAGCATTGCAGTTGCTCTCTCTCCTCGACCGATGAAAGGGTTATCACTGGAGCAAATATTAAACCGTGTCTGGAAGAGAAGCTGATGTGAATGTGTTTCCGGTAGGTGCACTCGGGACGCGTGAAATGACTTCATGGTGGCTTTGTCTGATTATTTATTAATGCTCATTCCCTGAAATGTTTTTCTTTGTGTGCAGCCATTAAAGATGTCAGACTTGGCCTACAAGTAGCTGGAAGAGAAGCCAACACATTCCTCCTCATCTCAAACATTATATAATCAGATTATTACCAGGCCGCTCATTTAAAGGGAAACCGGCGCTGAACCACTGCATTTTACTGCAGCAAAACACCCAGGGCACTATCGTCTGCCCCTCGCTAAAACGGCAACAAATAAGCGTTTGCTAATCTCCCCTTTCACCAATGGATTACGGGGCAGACGCGGAGTCCAGCAGCCCACCCCGTAGCGGCCGCTAGGTTCCAGGATGCTTGGGGCAATGCCAAAATGCATCCCCTCCATGGAGTCCACCATTGTAGATGTACACTAGCTGCACTTTTATTGGAAGAAACCTAGTAGTATCATTGTTCGGTGTGTTTTGCGGCCAAATAGAACACAAGAGTTACTTGACCCAACTAAGGCTGGGGTCAGACGAGCGCAGTGTTAACGTCCGTGTTACCGCACATAAGTACGTCCGTGATAGCATACAATTGTGTTAAATGGAGCCCCACACACGAAGTACGTCCGCACAGAAGTGCGGGGGCTGACGGACGCTGCAAACGGACGCAGGTTAGGCAAGAACGTAATACTGCTAGAACGGACGTGCAGAGTGCGCCACGTCCACAACGTCTGCATAGCTTTGTGTGTGAGTGATGGAGCATGGTCAGACGGACTGCATTTATACGTCCAGCATTTTTGACGGACAGAATGTTTTTTCATTGTAATTATTTTCCCCTCCTACATCCGTCAAAAATAACTTCAGTGAAAAAACGGACTGTGTGACCACTACTGCGTCATCCGTACTGACGATGTCCGTACTGCACGGACGTACAGTCCGTAGAAATCACGCTCGTCTGACCCTAGCCTTACGTAACATGTAATGTCAGGCCACGGGAAAATAGCCAAAACAAGATATAGACGGGTTTACTAGGGTTGCCAGGTCGGCCATGTTTTCCTGGACACATATCACTATTTCATGCAGAGGGGAGCCCAGGGAAACATGCTGCCCTGCAACATGTATAATTCATATGCTGCAGGAAGGAAATCAAGGCAGGTCACCTGGGATTCCTTACCTGTATTACATGGATTCCACATGCCGTGGGGTGGCATTTTTCATTCACTGCCCATCAGCATGAATAAATGATATGTGTCTAGGAAATCATGGGCGATCTGGCAAACCTACAGGGTTATTCAGAGAGAGGTGAAAACCAGGAGAATGACTGGAGAAGTGAAAATTCTAGGTCAAAATAGCCGATTTGGAAAGTGAGATAAATGGGAGAATTTTTCTGGTTCGGCTATTTTGACCTAGAACTTTCACTTCTCCAGAGTTTCACCTTTTTAGTGAATAGACCTGTGGTGGTGCATTTTCCGTCCCTGGAGGCGAGGTTCACCATAGAGGTAACAATGAAGCACATCAGCGGATTACTACTTTTGCATGTTTGGACCAGAAGGCAGATTTACAGGGATTTTGGGGATTATAGTGTGAAACTTGCACTCCTGATGATGTATTCAAGATGTCCATGTCTCCATTGAACAGGCTTGGCTAGATAACGTGAATTCGCTCGTTAGTGTTGGCTGCCTGGCTTGGAGAGGACCCCGAAACATCACCCAAACCGATACATAAGTTATGAAATACGTGCGTGTGTGTACATCTGTAAAGCCATACTGAATTATACGTTGACTGTATTATGTTTTATTCCATTTTATGAAGCAAAAAAATCTTCCAGGATGCAAAATATATTCTATTTTCACTTAAAATAAGTTAGGTTTTTTGTTAGTCCATCAGTTGGTCGTTCTGTCGTACAAATAATGGATATGTGTCAGCATGGCACAGGACGTCGGAACGCTTTGAATGGAGTCCGGGGTGAGGCGCGGCCGTTCTATACGCTGTCCGGGTTGTTCTTTTCGGAGACAGAGGACATGCTGTATGAGGTATCGTCGGGATCGGGAGATGTGTGGCTGTAATCCATGTCTTCGAAGTCATGAGGCGGCTCGGCTAGAAGAATCTGGAAGAAATAGCCAGGAAATACAAGATATTGTACTCCTCGAAAAGATGGAGCGGAGGATCGGGGGGGGGGGGGTGATATGATCCACACAGTTTTATTCATTTGACCTGTTAAAACCAATTTAAAGTGGATCCGTCACCCTCAGCCTCCCTTTCAGTGGATTAACTCCATACATATTGCATGGATCGATCACCTTATCCACCAATCCTATGGGCCCGCGACTTTGTCGTTCACTAAAAGCTAATTTAGTTCTTGTGAAAGAGCATTAAATTCTGTCTACATGTTGCATCTGCCAGACTCCTCGTAAACAGTAAAAAAAAAAAAAAGTCATATATATCCGTCTCCCTTCTCAAATTTCCCCAGCATGCACTGCTCTGCCATTGGCATGCCAAACCCGAATTTTCGAAGCCATACGGGTTTTAGTATCTCCAGAGTAAAGAAGCTCAGAAAAGGGTCCTGCCGCTTGGGAATCCGGCTCCCAATCGCTGCAGCAGATCACGACACGTGTTGGGAGTCTCTGGCCAGCACCAGCCTGTGACATGCTGCCTGGAGTCACTTTGACTCCGTCCATCATGTCCAAGGAATAACCCTGCACAGCGCACTCAGCGTGTCTACATGTTGGTGGCTGCGGCAGGAAGGGGATTGCAGCTCTTGTGCTGTGATCTCCTTCCTCTAAAACGAGGATCTCAAACTCTGCCCCCCTCCACATGTTTTGCCTACATTTCCCAGAATTCTTTTTAATGAAATACATGGCCAGAGGATCATGGGAGGTGTAGTTCAGAAAGCTCAGGGCGTCCGGAGTTTGAGATCACTGCTCTAAAACATTGGATTCTCACGTATTCTATAATTTGGAAGAATTTAAAATCCGCAATGCTTGGGGTTACAAGGGGTGTTCCACCTGTATTCCAAGATACAAAATATTTTTTTTTGAGCGCCGACACGACACCAACCGTGAAAAATTCCATCCTGACCTCATGTAAAGGGGGGGCAAGATAAAAAATGTTATATAAAATGCTCTTTGGGCTGTGTGTATGAATTTTGTGTTTAGACTTGCGTCCCATTCTCCAGGTATCTCATTATATATGCAAATAATCCGATATCCCCAAACAATCAAAATCCTTCCGGTCCTGAGCATTTCGGAGAACGGGGTACTGAACCTGTAGCGCGATTCCCAAATATCTGACCGCTCTATATGCACAGCCCGGAGGCCTTTCTGTACCTGTTGATGATCTTTGTTGTTGGCTTTCACTGCGTGGATCAGGTTCCTGGTGTAGGCCTGAAGCTCTGCATATTTATGCTTTAAATTCTCCAGCTCGCTCTCCACGTATCGCATCTCTTCGTTCTGTGAAAAGCCGTGATGAATGAGGCAATCGTTATGGCCGGGCAGCGTGAAAGATGAAGCTATGCACACACGTCACATAAATAAGCAGAGGTCCCGGCCGGAACAAATGCGATGCCACCGACTGAGACCTTCCAAAGAGTGCTGGGATGACGGGAAACGCTGGGTCACACATTGAACACATCTGCTTATGGTTTAATAGGAGGAATTCTTACATTCCGGTGGAATTATACCCATTTTCTTCCATGTTCATGCACTTAACACATATCTCTTATGTGCTAGGAGGACCAGCTTCCCCAGTGATCCCTCTGGCTATGCAGCTCTTTGTGGGAAGGTGCAGGGAATAGCATCAAGATATACAGTATGACATTAAGGGGTTCATGTGGAACGTAACCCCCAAAGACCAAGGTGTTTTTTTTAGGTTTGCTGTGTGTTTAATGACCAGAGCGGTTTTGCCATGTGCACGTTCACCTGTGCTTTTATGCTTTCTTAGTTGGTGCACCCCCACATATTATATACCGTTCTGTAAAGGACAGATACAACTTTATGTTCCCTTTGTTTATGGCTAGGGACAGATGAGCGCATTTTCTGCAGCCACCGTCAAAATGTACGTCGATGCGTGCGCACGCATTTTTTCACGGAATGCGCTTGAGTGGTCGGACGATGCGCAATTCTGGACGTATTCCATGACGGTGGGGTGAAAAAAGAGAAAAATCAGATGAATCTAATCACTTTAAAAATGAAATAATAAGGGCAAGGGCTATAAAAAGTCGTTTCGGGGATGGTGGCGTTTTTCTAAGATGGATCCTGCACACGTCTTTGTGTTTGGTGTGATGGGGTACCTGTACCTAAAGAGGAAGAGAAAGCGGCGAACCTGGGTTCATGAAATCAACGCTGCCAGACCCACGCATGGACACTTTGTGACGCTGTACAGGCCACTGCGAGAGAGGGACCCCGCGAAGTTCTTCAACTACATGCGGATGTCCATCGCCTCCTTTGATGAACTGTTGTCGCGGGTACGGGAGCCGCTGACCAAGAGGGACACCAACATGCGGCCCGCCATACCACCGGAGGAGATGCTGGTCATCACTTTGAGGTACGTACTGTCACACACCTGTATACATGACATCGCTGCCAGTCACCTGACATGAGTGCATCATGTCTGTAGTCACATGCCCACTGTTACATGCACACACACACACACACGGCATCACATCACACGTACATAATCATAAATGACTCCGACAACAATGTTGATAAATAATACTATAATATGAAAAGAAACTGTAATATATTATGGACATATATTACAACTCGTAAACTGAAGGTCAGTATATATACAAAATCAAAACAATAACACATAACAAACAAAATAATCAAACATATTTAGCTCATGTATCAAAGTTGCTGATACCGCGGAGCATCTGGGTCATGAGGGCCGGTGGTGTGGCTACAGCTGGACCCCGACTCCGTGTGTGGCCTGGCTCCAGGGGGCATGGCTGGGTGGGTGGACAGCACCTCACTGGAGACGGAAGATCCACTGGCGGATTGTGGCACAGCATGGTAGGCGGCTGCGTGATGGGGACGTGAAAGGATGTCCTCCAATATCCCGAGAGATCTGTGGCGATACTCCATTTTCTCCGCCTCGCTCATCCTGTTCAGGAGGAGCGTACATGCATTGGAGAACGACATGTCGACGGAGTCCGCAAGCATGCAGCGTTGGTGTGCATGGGTGGTCTGTGCCTCCATGAACATGACCATGGCCTGCTCCAGGTCTGCAGCCTGTGCCCTTCTCTTCTGGCCAGGTCTGGTGCTGGCCGTTGTCGCGGTACCTGCCACCTGTGGTGTCGCCAAATCCTCCTCCATCTGCGACTCAGCACCACCCTGGTTCTCCTCCTCCTGGCAGCTGGCAGAATCTCCTGGCACCATTTGTTGTGCCTGGGTGCCGGAGGTCGATGGCTGGTCCATGCTGCTGACAGACCTGCGCGGCTCCTGGGTCCTGCGGAGGAACGATAGCTGCTCTGCGTAAATGTACCCCCGGACCTTTTCGCACCAGCTCCAGAGCGCGCAGCCATGGCCTGCTTCTTCTGGACGCGCATGTAGTTGTCGCGTACTGTGCGCCATTTGTTCATTGCCTCTTGTGCTGAAAAACATGATGAGAGTGAGATTAGCTTGTGTTCATGGTATGTGATCATATTCAAACAGTTTTGTTTTGTCTTCTAGGTATCTCGGTAGTGGGTGCAGTTTGAAGGATCTGCATATATAGCTTCCGCGTTGGCAGATCAACAGCTGGTGAGATCGTCCGCAAGGTGTGCCAAACCATATGGGAGACCATGAAGGGCGAATGTTTGCCAAGACCGACACATACGGCATGTCTGGAAATTGCAGCAGGATTCTGGGAGAGAGCCAACTTTCCAAACTGCCTGGAGCCGTGGATGGCAAACATGTCCGCATAGTGAAGCCACCGCACAGTGGCTCACTGTATCAGAATTATAAACATTACTTTTCTATTGGCCTACTGGCGGTGTCAGATGCCAACTATAGTTTCGTGTATGTGGATGTCGGTTCATACGGCAAGGACTCTGACTCCACACTGTTCAGGAACTCCACACTGTGGAATGAAATTGAGAGTGGGACCCTGAACATCCCCAGACCCGCACCATTGCCTGGCAGTGACGTGACAGTCCCCTATGCCTTCGTGGGTGACGAAGCATTCGGCCTATCCACACACCTCCTACGGCCCTACTCAGGGACACACCTGACTGTGAAGAAGCGGGTGTTTAATTATAGGCTGTCGCGGGCGAGACGGTATGTGGAGTGTACCTTTGGCATACTGACCAACAAGTGGAGGATTCTACATAGACCGCTGGATGTAAATGTGGACTTCTGTGTGGACATAGTGAAATGCTGTTGCATTCTACATAATTATGTGCGGGCCGGGGATGTTTTAATTTTGACGATACCCTCACAGTTGTCGGTCTTGAGGATGATGTGAACTATGACATCATAGCTGTGAATAGATACAGCAACAGGTATCGCGATGCTCTATCTAATTATTTCATCAGTGATGCAGGTGAGGTGCCCTGGCAGCTGGGGAGCATTTGAGTTTCACATCAATGATTTCATTTGTTTGTTTATTATCATTTTTGTGATTTACATTTATGGGATTATGAATTAAATAATATTATACTCACTCTGTATGTGCTGCTCCTTCTCGGACCAGGTATCGTACTCCGGGTACACATGACGGGACACCTCGACCCATGCGCTCGCCTTCCTCCCCTTGTCCTTATAACGCTCGCAGGCCGTATCCCAGATCCCTGGATGCTCTCCCACAGCGCTTATCAGCCTCTCCACGTCCATCTCTGGTCCAGCAGCCATGTTCAACGGTCGCAGGTACACTCCAACGAAATGCAGGAAACTTTGGCAGTTTGGACGTTATGTAGGCCGCACACTAGCAGCGTCTGACGTCTCCTAATCACGCACACACGCTGCCATGCGGCCGCCGCGCACTTTGTACGTCAGTAGCAGCGGTTTCACGTTCTGATAAAAATGCGTTCATTTGCTGGTTGCGTGGTGTCGGCGCACTTTTGTACGCACGTACTGCGTATATTGGCCGTCATTGGCCGTTATGTGCTGCTACTGCCGCCGTGATTTAGTGCGTCTGCACGCGCGTTCCGACTGCCCCACTCTGACCCTAGCCTCCATCTTAAGAATTTTAGGTGGAAAAAAATAGTAAGAGACTTAAAAAAAGCATTTGTTTACAGTTATGAATATAAATCACTTGTACAAATAGTAACAATAGAAGAGGAAAAAAAAAAGAAACTCGGAACAGATTCGAGATTTTACTGGGTGCGGGAAGAACTCATTTTTTTCAATGTCTGACTTGTCACACAGACCGCTACCAAGAAGGGAGAAAAAAAGTGATTTCCAAGCACTCTGCAGCTCAGAATGGGTAATTCAGTGGACGGCAAACTATGCCAGACCTTGGCACCTCCGATGCTTCTGAACTAAATGTCCCAGGATGCTCATCCAGCCGTGTTTAACTAAGCATCAAGGGACATGTAGTTCCAAGGTGCTCCATCACTAGTCTATGCTGGCGCTGGACATGAAAGCCCGGCTGCAGTGCATGATGGAATAGACTGACATGCTGTCCATGAGGGGTTAAAGTGATCTCTGTAAATTTATCTTGCAGTTTAACGTGGATGTTCATAGCAAAACCTCAGACTTGCATCACATCTAAGGCTGGGGTCAGACGAGCGTAGTGTTCACGTCCGTGATTGCGCCTAAAAGTACATCCGTGATAGCATGACAGAAAGCCCTTTGGAGTCCGTTACACGAAGTACGTCCGCATTGAACTGCGGACACACAACGGCCGCGGCCCACGGACGCAAGGCGGGCAAGAACGTACAACCCCTAGAACGGCCGCACAAAGTGCGCTGCGTCCGCAACGTCCGCATAGCTTTGTGTGTGAGTGATGGAACGTGGTCAGATGGACTGCATTTAGGCTAGGGTCAGACTAACGCATTTTTGGCGTTGTCTGTGAAAAAGTGCGTTCGAACGA
This sequence comes from Leptobrachium leishanense, assembly GCA_009667805.1. NCBI lineage: Eukaryota > Metazoa > Chordata > Amphibia > Anura > Megophryidae > Leptobrachium > Leptobrachium leishanense. The sequence goes on from CM019071.1 coordinate 9,494,855, forward strand.
ATGGACGCATTTTTTCACGGAATACGCGATAGCGGTCATACGATGCGCCTTTTCGTCCGTGATTTTGTACGGATCATCAATAAAACACTTTTTGTGTCTGGACGTTATGTTGGCCGGACATTAGCAGCGTCTGACGTCTCCCAATCACGCACACACGCCGCTAGCGGACGCAGCGCACTCTGTACGACCGTACTAGCGGTTTGACGTTCTCGACAAAATGCGTTCGTTTGCCACTTGCATTGCGCGGACGAACTTTCGTGCGGCCGTACTTCGTGTGTTCCCCGGCATTGGACGTCATTTGCTGCTAGCACGGCCGTGATTTTGTGTGTCTAAACGCACGTTAAAAATGCTTTCGTCTGACCCTAGCCTTATACGTCCAGCATTTTTCACGGACAAAATGGTTTTGCTTTTTAATTTATTTTCCCTCCTACATCTGTCAAAATATACGTCAGTAAATAAACGGACTGTGTGACCACTACTGCGTCTTCCGTACTGACGTACGTCCGTGTGCACTGACGTACAGTCCGTAGAAATCACGCTCGTCTGACCCTAGCCTAAGGCTGCGGTCACACGAGCGCACTGATTGTGCAACGTGTGTCTGTTGAAACGGATGAGATTGTGGTTACATTGTATCAGTTATGACTGACATTGAGTATAAGCAAATAAAAAGCCATATGCAGGGATTTCTCTACGTCCGTTGTAGCTTTTTCACGTCAATGCCATATTGGCGTCCGTTGCAACATGCACTGCCCGTGCGTGAAAAAGTGCGCACATGCTTCGTGTGTTGTTGTCTACTGACTCCTTTGAAAAGCGCTCACGTACAGCAAACAGTGCGGTCAGGCGGATGCGAAAAGTGCGCTCGTGTGACCACAGCCAGAAAGGCCCTATAGCTGCACACAGGCTGGACTGATGTAGAGAGAAGTGGGTTGCGTGTCCTCTTCTAGACACAAAGTAGCTTGTATTTAACACTTGAAGTCTTTCCAGACGCTAGATTGCACCGGTATTGATCGCATTCGATTAGCGTTCCAGCGCTGGAAGAGTTAGCGACGAGTCAGGAGTGCAAAGCCTGATAAGTAGCACTGGCTGACTCACCGCGAACATACGCTGGCATTTCACGATCCGCCACGAACATACACGCAGTGCCACTACGGCGGGAGATCTATCTGTATACCAGTCACCGGCTTGGCAGAATCTCTTGACGATTGGTTACCATGGCACCCTTCGGAATTGGCTTTAACAAGGAATGAAAACAGAATCTCCCGAAACTCCCATTCTGTGTGCGTCTCATCTGCGACCACTCCTCCTGCCGGCAGGCGCTCCAATCTGCGCCAGCGCTCCCCTCCAAAAACTACGACATCTCCCCGGCTACACAAACCCCCTCCTGGAGATAGAGATATATTTTTTCAATCCCTAGCAATACAGTGTGTTCTATTTGAGTTAATGTGTTTAAGGAAACCGGGTTGTGAAAATTTTATACATAAACTAGAGATGTATATATATATATAATTTTTTTCATATTAACCCTTTCAGGCCCGTGCGGAACTGGAAAATCAAAATTAAATCTTTTTATAGCTCTAAGGCTAGGGCCAAACGAAAGCATTTTTACACGCGAACGTCAAAAAGTGCGTCCGAATGCATTGACGTATTTTTTCCCGGAATGCGCGAAAACGGTCATACGATGCGCAATTTTTGTGCGTGATTTTGTAAGGATCCAAATCAGGAAACTTTGGGTGTCTGGACGTTATGTTGGCCGGACATGAGCAGCGTCTGACGTCTCCGAATCACGCACACACGCCGCTAGCGGACGCAGCGCACTCTGTACGTCCGTACTAGCGGTTCTGCGTTCTCGAAATAATGCGTTCAAATTCCACTTACGTTGCGCGGCCGTACTTTCGTGCGGCCGTACATCGTATATTGGCCGTCATTGCCTGTCATTTGCTGCTACTGCGGCCGTAATTAAGTGCGCCAGAACGCATGTTAAAAGTGCGCTGGTCTGACCCCAGCCTAAAAGACCTGTGTCAGCAGGACAAATGCCCTATGGGCAGGGTCGTCTGTCCCTCCTTTACGTCTCATGTCTGTACCTCCAAATTGTAAAGCGCTGCATAGGTTGTCCGCGCTATATAAATGACTAACTCTAATGTAATTTGGAAAACTTCAGCGGTCAGTCTGAAAAAAGTGGTTTCAGATTGAAACTACTGGGCCTGAAAGGGTTAATAATATATATATATATATATATTATATTAACCCTATTATATTAACCCTTTCAGGCCCAGTAGTTTCAATCTGAAACCACTTTTTTCAGACTGACCGCTGAAGTTTTCCAAATCAGGGGGTCAGTGGTGGTTGTAATTATGAAATCAAAGATCATAGAGGTAGTATATATAGATTATAGAATATCGGGGATCAAAGTGGTGAATATATATATATATATTGACAAGGTTATTCAGAGAAAGGTGAAAATCAGGAGAACTGGCAGAAGAGAACAATCCAGACCAAATAGCCAATTTGGAAAGTGAGATAGATGGGAGAATATTTCTGGTTTGGCTATTTTGTCCTAGAACGTTCACTTCTCCAGTCATTCTCCTGGTTTTCACCTTTCTCTGAATAACCCCGATAGTGATAAAGTGCACCTTGTGATCTGTGATGGCCTGTATATTCCCTCTAACCTTTTTAGTGAGGGATATAATGTTTAGCTCCAGGGGGATTATTTGTGAACAACCTAAGGAAGCCCAAGAGATTATTTTAGTGTCCACACACTGGTCAGCTGGAAACCATTAGCAGCAATAAAACGCTTGAAAACGAGAGAAATCTCAATGTATCCTTCCTGGTAAAATCCTTTATAAATAAAATAAATAAAATAAAAAGCAATCACTGCCTCCCCTTCACTGTGACAGAGGTGACTGTGTCAGGAGGAAGCAACCTGGTTGGCTCCAAGTACAAAGGTTATCAGGGTTATTCAGAGAGAGTTGAAAACCAGGAGAATGACTGGAGAAGTGAAAATTCTAGGTCAAAATAGCCCATTTGGAAAGTGAGATGAATGGGAGAATTTTTCTGGTTTGGCTATATTGACCCAGAATTTTAACTTACCCAGTCATTCTCCTGTGTTTCACCTCTCTCTGAATAACCCTGGATGCCGCTGGATACATCACCTGTCCCTGCGCTCCCTCGAATTTAACCCCCAGCCACTCTCGGGATACCGCTGGGGGGGGGGGGAATTAATGAGGGCTTTTTGACGTGAAAATGTAAAAAAAACCAGACCGCCAGGGAGGTTAATAAACAGGTGACTTTGGCATTTCTGGTGAATAGTTAATGCTTGGAACTTGCTTACACCCATTCGATTATTTATATATATATCGAATGGGTGTAAGCAAGCATTAACTATTCACCAGAAATGCCAAAGTCCTATATATATATATATATATATATGAAAAAATAATTTACGGGGGGGAGGGGGATCTCTTCCATGCAGACACAGCATTAACGCCTGCCGAGAAGAAAATTACAACCACAAAAAGGGTAAGTGTAAGCGTATTCATAACGCTATTCGCTATACAGTCTTCTCGTGCTCGGAAATGAAAGCGTTGATGCTAAGAAAACAAATGCCTGTTGTTTATTCCACAAACCAAATGAAAATTGAAGCTTTTGCAAACCTGACTCACGGATACGTAGCTTTTTAAAGTGTGGTATTGCTTAATCTCTAATTACCGCCTCGGCTATCGTCTTTTATATTTCCTTCTAAATACCCAAGACGATGCGCGCAGACCCGGCGCTCGCAAAACAAAGTCTATTTAGTCATCCGATCGATAGAGCTTCAACCCAGCGTAAAACTGCGAGTCCTTTCCTCCTGGATATGTCACTGCCAATGCTTCGTCTGTGTAATCGTTTACGAAGAAAACCCCGTCAACTTTACCCCTTCAAAAGAATGACTCGCCAGGACCATCTCCACATATTGAACATGTCATGAAGGGGTTAAGTATTGGTGACGCTTGCGGATCGGTAGATTTCTTCACTCCACCTTAAAATGGTCAAATAGATATATGGAGTGCTTCGCTCAGGGCTGTTGAACACCGGCCCCCCCCCCAGATGTTTATGAACTACAACTCCCATGAATCCCTGGCCATCTATTGCAGACAGAATTCTGGGAATTGTAGGCCATCATCTTGACAGCCCTGGCCTAGCTGTTCCAGACTTAAAGGCACATTCTAGGGCAGCAATGGCACCCAGATGTTTCCGAACAACAGGTCTCATGTCGATGAGGGGTCGGCAACCTTGGTCCTCCAGATGATTTGGAACTACATCTCCCTTGATGTACTGCTAACCTAATGAGTGGCTGAGCATCATGGGAGATGTATAAAACATAACAAGGAAAAAAGGTGTCATCTGCGCTCGTTTCTATGTGTTCCATGTACAACAAAACTGAGGTTTTTGTTTGTTTCAATGGCCATTGCAACGTAAGCTCACTCGCCACTTCACGCCACTTTCCTTGTTATGTTTTATACATTAACTGGGCTGTTACTCCTGGCAGTTGCTGCCGCTCCGGTGAGTATGGGCACGACGCCATTTTTTCTGTATTTATGTATATCATGAACAGAAATACAACACAGCGCTTAAAAAGACCAAAGTCCAAATAAGACAGTGGGGTAGACACCCAATATGTCCACAGGCAGAAGTCGCTATCTTTAGGAGTAGATCTTCTCAAAAGTACAGATGCAGTATGAACTGTAAGGAGGAAACACAAAAAGGAGGGACCAAAATTGCGCAGTATGTCAGTACTCAGAATGAAAGTAATGCGTATTGGTGGTAAACTCACATTCTGTGGAGCCTACGACCGGCTCTTAGGAATAAGGCGGGCTGGGACTTTATTTCAGGTGCCCATAAGACCTCCAAATGACTTCTCCAGAAATCTCCAAAGATGGGAACACTGTAGAGAAATTGGCAAAAACCAAAAAGGCACCTCCTAGTGCAATAAATCAAAAGCAGCTTTGTATTTTAGGAGAGAATTTGCCAAATTCAAACTCACACTTAATTGAGCCTCTATTGGCTCCGTCACAATGCGCATAGGGAATCGTAAGGTGTTCCCCAAACCTTCTTTACAAGAGTTATGGAGGCAGACAGCAATTAAAGTTGTTCAAAAATTAAAAACATTTATTCATTTTAAAATAGATAGATCATATCTACCAAACCAAAGACCAGGACGCGTTTCGCCTATAAAGGCTTCCTCAGCTGGTAATCATTGATTACCAGCTGAGGAAGCCTTTATAGGCGAAACGCGTCCTGGTCTTTGGTTTGGTAGATATGATCTATCTATTTTAAAATGAATAAATGTTTTTAATTTTTGAACAACTTTAATTGCTGTCTGCCTCCATAACTCTTGTAAAGAAGGTTTGGGGAACACCTTACGATTCCCTATGCGCATTGTGACGGAGCCAATAGAGGCTCAATTAAGTGTGAGTTTGAATTTGGCAAATTCTCTTCTAAAATACAAAGCTGCTTTTGATTTATTGCACTAGGAGGTGCCTTTTTGGTTTTTGCCAATTTCTCTACAGTGTTCCCATCTTTGGAGATTTCTGGAGAAGTCATTTGGAGGTCTTATGGGCACCTGAAATAAAGTCCCAGCCCGCCTTATTCCTAAGAGCCGGTCGTAGGCTCCACAGAATGTGAGTTTACCACCAATACGCATTACTTTCATTCTGAGTACTGACATACTGCGCAATTTTGGTCCCTCCTTTTTGTGTTTCCTCCTTACAGTTCATACTGCATCTGTACTTTTGAGAAGATCTACTCCTAAAGATAGCGACTTCTGCCTGTGGACATATTGGGTGTCTACCCCACTGTCTTATTTGGACTTTGGTCTTTTTAAGCGCTGTGTTGTATTTCTGTTCATTCAATTGCCACTCGGGTATTTAGAGAAACCCCCATACACAGCATTCAGCGAGTGGGATAGACACTTTTCCGGTGGGCGCTTCACCTCTCCCCCTTTTTTTTATGTATATCATGCTTGTAACACCAATCCGTCGTTCTGCAGCTGTTCCTCTTTCAATGTTTTTGTTTTTAATCCCAAATGGGAAGTGTTTGGTGCGTGTATAAATAAAACCCACCATCTCTGCCTCTCCTTGGCTGAAAAGCAGCAGGAGGGGCTTGGAGCTGCTCAGTAGAGCGGCCTTTTGGTTACAATTGTTAGGTACTCACTCTGTAAAGAGGTGCCGTGAAGTGGCGAGTGAGTTTACGTTGCAATGGCCATTGAAACAAACAAAAGCCTCAGTTTTGTTGTACATGGAACACATAGAAACGAGCGCAGATGACACCTTTTTTCCTTGTTATGTTTTATACATTAACTGGGCTGTTACTCCTGGCAGTTGCTGCCGCTCCGGTGAGTATGGGCACGATGCCATTTTTTCTGTTTTCATGGGAGATGTAGTTCCAAAACATCTGGAGGACCAAGGTTGCAGACCCGTAATCAGCATGCGACCTGTAGTTCGGAAACATCTGGAGGACCAAGGTTGAAGACCCCTGGTCTCAGGCAGCCTAAATTGTGATTAATCACCATGAGACCTGTAGTTCGGGAACACATCTGGGTGCCATCACACACCTAGTGTCCCTTTAAAACTAGAACAGCTAAGGCTTGTGTCAGACGAGCGCACCTAGTGCGCCCGCACTTAGGCTAGGGTCAGACTAACGCAGTATTAACGTGCGTTTAGCAGCACTAAATCACGGCCGCGCTAGCAGCAAATGACCTCCAATGCCGGGCAGCATACGAAGAACGGCCGCACAAAAGTGCGGCTGCACAACGCAAGTGGCAAACGAACGCATTTTTTCGAGAACGTGATACCGCTAGTACTGACGTACAGAGTGCGCTGCGTCCGCTAGCAGCGTGTGTGTGTGATTAGGAGATGTCAGACGCTGCTAATGTCCGGCCAACATAACGTCCAGACACAAAAAGTGTTTTATTGATGATCCGCACAAAATCACGGACGAAAATGCGCATCGTATGACCGCTATCGCGTATTCCGTGAAAAAATGCGTCCATTCGTTCGAACGCACTTTTTCACGGACAATGCGAAAAATGCGTTAGTCTGACCCTAGCCTTACCGGCGCCTGTCGCAGCCGCGTGATGCAGTGACAGGGCCGGTCACACGGTTGTGCGCACGAACTGCGCGCGCAGCAAGCATTCATGTAGAAAATCTCTCCGTTGATGCGCGTCATCGGAGCTGCAAAGGAGGAATGCGATTTGCACAGCTAAGCGCACTCAGCGGCAGCGGAGAGTAGAAGGAACGTCTGCTCTCACGGAGGTTCCTTCCACCCTGCAGTGCGCTCGTCTGACTCGAGCCTTAGCCAGGGCTGGCAAACTCATGGAGCTCAAGATATTGATGCCTACAATTCCCAGAATTCTGTCTGCAATAGATGGCCAGGGATTCAAGGGAGTTGTAGTTCATAGACATCTGGGGGGCCAGAGTTCAACAGCCCTGAGCCCATGATCCTCAGCCACTTGTTAGGATAGCAGTACCTCAAGGTAGATGTAGTTACAAAACATCTGGAGGTCAGAGGTTGCCAACACCTAGTCTAGTCACTGTGACCACTCAGACGTGACAAAGACCTGAGTGCTCCCATCCCTCTCATTGAGTGCAAGGGGGGGGGGGTCCGCTAGCCCTCATGTCAGCTTTATATACATGTTCCAGGTAGCGGAACTGGTCTGGAGTCCAGCAGATGGCACTCAGAACACTTGCATTGAGAGACACTGGATTGGCTAGGCCAGGGATCAGCCATCTTGGCTCCTTGATGTTTTGGGAACTACATCTCCCATGATGCTCAGTCAGCCTAATGGCTGACTGAGCATCATGGGAGATGTAGTTCCCAAAACATCAAGGAGCCAAGGTTGCTGATCCTTGGGCTAGGCGGTAACTCAGGCATCTAGTCCAGCATTTCCCAAACCTGACCTCAGAATCCACCGACAGGCCAGGTTTGCAGGATATGTGAAGCACAGCACAGCACAGGTGATAGGATTTGCTGCTCAGTGATTGCAGGATTCGGTCTGCATTTCCCCAAGGTAATTCTTTAAAACCCGGTCTGTTAGTGGCTCCCAAGGACAGGTTTTGGAAACACTAGTCCAGTCGCCCCCTGGTCATGTGAGATCTGCGGCTTGGGAGGAAGCTGCAATAGGTCACATCCACTGCAGTGCCAAGGGAGCCCGGTGCTGGAATAAAGAGGAAGTAAACAGAGAGGGGTTGTGGAGGGCGCTCATGTTTAACCTATACTTCTCCCATCCGATGTTAACCCTAGAGTTTTCCTTTAAGCTTTTGTCCCACAAAGCTCTCCACATAACTCCGGTCGTAGAAAAGATTCCCTAATAAACACAGGCACGTCGGGCAGAAGCGACAGACCTGGGGATGACGTGGACGTTTTGTACAGAATGTAATATGTTGCTTTGCAACAAAAGCAGAGTGATGAAACGTTATTAAAGAATGAATCAGCTTTGGGGACACATGTAGGGACGGCACAAAGGAGGAACAAATAGCTTTCAGATGGGAAAATAAGCACCTGACCTGTTTGGCCTGCTTATTACCTGTCGTCACGGGGACCATAATGCTGCATCGCTGGAGGTTAATTGGGTACTAGCGATGACAAAGTTGCAGCGTGAAATACAATCTCGTCCGTTACACTATAGCAAGGCATCTGCTTGTAGTTATGGCTCAGCGGTCACAAGGGGGCGGTACAACCACTAAAACTTTAATATTTACTTTCTAGCACATAAACTGTTAAAAACCACCACTTCTATATTAAAAGAAAAAAATAGTTTGAAGGGTTTCATTGCTCCTATATTTTTTTTTTTCAACTGCAACTGTGCCACATGGATTTAATGTAGAGCCACATTAACCGTTTCTCTGCTGTGAAACTTTTCTTTTTAAACATTCACTTGGAAAATGCTGTCGAGGAACACGTTTGATACAGAAAGTACCTTTTATTATTATTATTATTTATTATGACAGCCCAATGTGTATGTCTGATGTACAGCCAAAGGAGGACAAGCTGCCCATTTACCTGGAAAGTAATGTTGCACACAAAGGAGATTCCCCATGACATTGGAGATGTGTTCTTCACATAGAAGGGATCAGTTAAAGGCAAGTGTAGTTGCAGTCAGATACTTTGTTACATTTACTGGGCATACCCGCAGTGTTAAGATGGTCCAATGCAAGAATGTTACCCCTACCCGTCTCTGTAATCCTCACATATTGTGAAAGTGCTTCATAATCCAAAATATAGCGAGTTAAATGACAAAGGTTAGGTAATCCATCAAATAATGTATACAGGAATAAAACATAAAAAAACCCGACAGGCACCCCCAACGGTCTTTGAGTGGATTGACCAGATCAATCGAGTCAGGGAAATGGAGAATCTGCACTATTCCCTGGAATACAAATCTGCTTTATATTTTAGGCTAGGGTCAGACGAGCGTGATTTCTACGGACTGTACGTTCGTGCACACGGACGTACGTTAGTACGGAAGACGCAGTAGTGGCCACACAGTCCGTTTTTTCACTGACGTATTATTTGACGGATGTAGCCAGGAAAATAAAATAAAAAGCAAAACCATTTTGTCCGTCAAAAATGCTGGACGTATAAATGCAGTCCGTCTGACCATGTTCATCACTCACACACAAAGCTATGCGGACGTTGCGGACGCAGCGCACTTTGTGCGGCTGTTCTAGGAGTTCTACGTTCTTGCCTAACTTGCGTCCGTTTGCCGCGGCCGTTGTGCGTCCGCAGTTCAGTGCGGACGTACTTCGTGTGTGGGACTCCATTGGCCTTTATGTCATGCTATCACGGACGTACTTTTGTGCGCCATCACGGACGTGAACACTGCGCTCGTCTGACCGGAGCCTTAATGTGTTGTATTGGTGGTTGGATTTTGCTATGAAACATCGTCATCCTGCTGTAGAGCGTAATACAGCGTCTCCGCAACACATGGCAGACTTGAACCTGACCCCTGCTTCCTCTGGATCCCATTCGTAATTGTATAGTACAGGGCTCAAAATTTCCACTCGCCTACTAGCATTTGGCGAGTGGAAATTAAGTGAGGGCAAGTGAAAATGCACCTGCAGGCAGTACAATAAATTATTTTGTTCTGCCTGTGCTGCATATGCCGGCGGCAGCTGTGTTTCTTTTTAGGCCTGGCCACGTGCCGGAGAATCAAAGATGGCGACCAACTGACCGGCTGGCGGTCCCATTTGATAACGTCAGAGACGGCGTGCCAGACGTCTGACATCCATGCCTGCCCCGTCCTGGTGGTTCTCTTACAGCCACACCCTGCCTGCCTGTTACCACGCAGCACCACGAGTCAACGATCCCACGCTCTGCACACACTGGGGTCTGATGTCTGGGTATACATGTATCTGGGGTCTGTATGGATATACATGTATCTTGAGTTTGATATCTGGTAGCTGGGTATTTATGTATCTTGGATCTGATTATTATCATTATTGTCATCTTTTATATAGCGCCAACAGTTTCTGCAGCACTTTACAGGATCTGATGTCTGGGTATACATGTATCTGGTGTCTATGTCTGGGTATACATGTATCTGAAGTGATTGTGGTGATGAAAAAAATGCACTAAGTTAATTAAAGGTTGAGCACTTACACTTAATATTTTTTGCATCCCCATTGGTGTAAAGTACTTATTTGTCTTATGTTTACAATGCTTTATGTTAATATTGTTAATATTTATTTTTGTAACTTTATTCCTAATAAAACCTTTAACAGTGTAATTTCATAAGATACTTTAAGAGGGTGTGTTTAGGGGTGGAGTTCAGGGCAGGGTAGGTGGAGCAACTGGTGGCGAGTAACTCTTAAGGCCTGGCTAGTAGCTCGGGACTTGAAATTTTGAGCCCTGGTCTAGTACACATTACGAGTACTGGAGTTGTAGTTTTATATTTTTTTTTAGCCTGATGATTTGGGACTTTTTTGACCCTCCCCATTTTTTTTTTTTATTAAAGGTTTCCCCCCTCCCTTTTTTTCATTTGGTGGGGTCCTTCTGGTTTTATTCATAGGCCCTGACTCTCCAGACTGATCATTAACAGTGTGTAATATTGTAAAACCAGGAAAGCCTTCTGCTTTTATTCTCTTTTTCCCTATTTTTTGATACATGATGTCATGTTCACTATGATAACTGTTGCACTTTCTTTGTGATGCATGTGTCATTGTTATATTGTGCTTCCTTGAATAAAAATGATATTACACAAAAAAACCAAACATAAAAAATTAAATAATTGGGAGAAGTGACCGAATATAAAACAGACTCCAATGCTGCAGTATTACACTATCGGAGTCTGTTTTATGTTCAATATTAGGACATTATTAGGTCTCTCCAGCCCACATCTGAAAAAAGCATTTTATTGATTTCTGCTATTAAATCATTCCTGTTTGAAAAATCCGATCTTAAAAAGAAAACCGTAAAAAAAATTAAAATAAAAAATACACTTACTGACTCTTTTACATTTCTTCAGAAATTTGCTTACCGCTATCTTTGAATTGAATCGCTGAAGGTGAAAAACGAAGTGCAGATATCCGGAGCGAGTTTTTAATTGGGAATCAGAGTGCCAGGAAGCCCTTATTTACATCTCCTGAACCGACAAAAGGCCAAACCGCAGCTGGGAAAGTGAACGTTTTCAGCGATCTGGCTGAAGTAAATCAATTCCATAGTGCTGGGCTGTCAAACTCCGACCCCCCCCAGATGTTTCTGAACTACAACTCCCATGATTTCCAGGCCATCTGTTGCATTGAAAGAATTCTGGGAATTGTAGGCATCAACATCTGAGGGTCCGTGAGTTTGACAGCCCTGCCGAAGGGAGTTAAAAGTTGGCAAAGGTTAGGTAATCCATTGTATAATGTGTCACACAGCAAGAGCTTTGTAACTGGAGCTCCCTCCATCTTTGCGTCCTCAGTCTCCTTGGCACCCTTGCCCACACTATTTATTGCCTCTGTACATGTTGGAGAAGCGAGGATGCAGGCCTCCTGCCAAGGAGGAACCGTTGAGAGTTGGCTTTGCCACATTGGTCAAGGACAATGGGCATAAGTGGGCACCTAAAAGGTTAATGGGTTACATGTATTGCCACCTTGAAACTGTATTTTAGGAGTTGGTTTGTTGCAGTGATATAATGTAGACTTCTTGTTCTTGCCATCTGTATAACGGTTTGACCCTAGATTGAATCGATGTTCAGAGACGTAACTAGAAACCTAAGGGACTAGGTGTGGGAATCCATGAAGGCCCCTTGGCAAAAACATACACACCCCCCCCCCCATCATCCCCATGCCCTGGACCCCTCCAAGACCACAATGTGGACTCCAGACAAGCAGTGTCCCTTTTTTTTCCATGTCCACTATGACCACTTTATTCCGTCTCATTTTTAATGTAATGTGAATCATGTATATCTCAGAGCTCCACAGCAATAAAACTCACAGTAATGTGTGATGTGTATGAGCGAATCATAGGTGAGGCCCTGGCCCTTGCCAAGCCTTCCAGGTGAGGCGGTGTGTGGGTCCCCCGGAACTCAGGGGCCCGGTTGCACTCTCTGTGCCCCCGGTAGTTACGCCCCTGATGTTATTTATTTGCTAATATTGATAGTGTAACTAACTATGTTTCTGTGTCTCCTGAAGGAACTCACATCCTGCTCATGTAGACAATGTATTCTGTTGATTATGTCATTTTACCTCCGCCTCCCTTTCTCTCATAACTGGTCCTCATTTCAAATTAAAGATCATTCTTCTTCTTCCCTGCACTAAGCTGTGTCTGGTGTTTGGGGAGAGATACATAGAATTATACAGCACTCCCTTAAGTTCAGGCTGAGGGTTGTGAGAGAAGGAAAGCTGCTGCGGATCTGCTTGACTGAAGAGAAGGGACAGACGCTGTAACAGGTTCGGGTCTGTCCTCGAGCTGGCGACTAGTCAACGCCAGTTGCGGTTACAAGCCTCAAAGCAGAATATAGTAAGGGTTAAGGAATCCAGCAAATAAAGTGTAACATAGCACATGCTGCTACATTTAGCTCAAACCCTTCCTGGCACCTATTATACAACCACAGCTTCCATGGGGGGGGGGGGGGGGAGACGGGGCCAGGCCTATATATGGATAAACTTGTATAATTTGCAACAATTACTGCTCCTATGGACGAATGGCCACAGATGTTCGTTTTGAAGATCTATAAAAGGTGTGCTCCACAGCCATAGTGTGCAAATACAGCCTGCTGGCTTTCCAGGTGGAAGAGGGTCCTTGGACAAACTTCTTTGGAGGTCTCAATAGTTGTCCAATCTCCCATCCCACCAAAAGCCACTTCATCCCACAGCTACAACCTTTCCTCTATCTCAGCATCTCTTGTGTTTTGCTGACACTTTCTGACTTTTCTTCCATCCTCGTAGTTAGACGTAGTTGCGTCTAATTCACTCTATCCATCCAGGACACGTAAGCAGACCAGTAAGGCCTCCACGCAGGGAGCCCATGCAATACGCAGAAGCTCCCAATGCTGGGAGTGCGAAGAAACGGGAGAATGAAAGCAGGGTGGGTTTGGGAGCTTGGAAGAACAGAAAGCTGGGAGAGCAGTGAAGCTTACATGTAACACACAGAATGTAGAAGATCACACGGAAGAGACCCAGATAGGACCGAGAAGCATGCATGCAGGCAGTAAAGTAACAGGCGCATGATGCGTGTAAGCAGGCATGTTAGAGGAGTTTGCTTGCAGGCAGTAAAGTAACAGGCGCAGGATGCGTGTAAGCAGGCAGGTTAGAGGAGTTTGCTTGCAGGGAGTAAAGTAACAGGCGCAGGATGCCTGCAAGCAGGGGAAGCAGGCGGGTTAGAAGAGCTTGCTTGCAGGGAGTAAAGTAACAGGCGCAGGATGCGTGTAAGCAGGCAGGTTAAAGGAGCTTGCATGCAGGGAGTAAAGAGGTGCAGGATGCGTGCAAGCTTGCATGCAGGAGTAAAAGGAACAGGCACAGGATGTGTGTAAGCAGGGGAAGCAGGCGGGTTAGAGGAGCTTGCATGCAGGAGTAATTAATAGGCGCAGGATGCCTGCAAGCAGGTGGGTTAGAGGAGCTTGCATGCAGGGAGGAAAGAGGTGCAGGATGCGTGTACGCTTGCATGCAGGAGTAAAAGGAACAGGCACAGGATGTGTGTAAGCAGGGGAAGCAGGCGGGTTAGAGGAGCTTGCATGCAGGAGTAATTAACAGGCGCAGGATGCCTGCAAGCAGGGAAACCAGGCAGGTTAGAGGAGTTTGCATGCAGGGAGTAAAGTAACAGGCGCAGGATGCGTGTAAGCAGGCAGGTTAAAGGAACTTGCATGCAGGAGTAAAAGGAACAGGCACAGGATGCGTGTAAGCAGGCGGGTTAGAGGAGCTGCATGCAGGGAGTAAAGTAACAGGCGCAGGTGCGTGTAAGCAGGCAGGTTAAAGGAACTTGCATGCAGGAGTAAAAGGAACAGGCACAGGATGCGTGTAAGCAGGGGAAGCAGGCAGGTTAGAGGAGCTTGCATGCAGGAGTAAATAATAGGCGCAGGATGCCTGCAAGCAGGTGGGATAGAGGAGCTTGCATGCAGGGAGTAAAGTAACAGGCGCAGGATGCCTGGAAGGAGGGGAAGCAGGCGGGTTAGAGGATCTTGCATACAGTGAGTAAAGATAAAGCATGTAGCCACTTGCAATCAAACAGAGAAGGCACAAGATGGAGAGGTTTGCGAGCAGCTTTCACCAAGACACTGACTCTTCAGAAAGATCTGTGGCGTTTGAGTAATCAATGAAACCGAGACAATTCCTGATCCGTAACAAAGGGGTGCAGACATACATGAGGAGGTCACACAGAGGAGTGAACCAAATGATATGTTGCTTACCTTGTAGTCCAATAAGGAACGCATCTGGTCAACGTCATATTTGCTCATTGCATCATTGGACTCCTCGTCTAGAACTTCTATTTTCTGGTACAGAACAACACAGTGCTTAATATACATGGGATGGAGTCATCGCCCTTTAGTACAGGCTCACAGCCGGTCTTTTACCTTATCCCAAAATAGATTTTACTAACTGTTGCCTCAATAAATGCAACTAGCAACACCCCGGAGCAGCAGAGCTGTGCCATGATCCATATACTGCTGGGGGTAAGAACCAGTCCAAATGGAATAGTCCCCAAGCAGCTCGGCACAGAGCAGGAAGAAGCTCAACCAATCAGGGAACTCTCAGTCTAGTTTACGGAGGCTAAAGGAGGGCTGTCAAGGGGTGACCGGGGCAAATGCATCCTGGGCCATGATTTTTCTGGGGTCGCTATACACCGAGCGCTGCAGCAGAAAGCTTTAGCCTGCTCATTTATAGGGTAGCTCTAAACGCTATTTTGGCCTCAGTTATGATTTCTATAAATAATAGTATTTTACGTCTTGGCTCACAACTGGCAATGTGAAAAGTCTGCACTCGATCGTCTGGCACAAGCCAATGCGAGTAATGTTTGGCCAAAGGATGACGCAGAGCAACACCCTTTGCATGTCCGGCGACTGGGGTTGGGTTATAGTTGTGTTATCTAGCACTACAATTACAATAGTAGAGGCACACGGAAACCCTCCACATCAACCATAGATAGCAAAAACAGAGTTTGCTCTTATACGAGGTCATACGTCTCATCTACATTCCAGAACAGTCTGCCAAGAGGGACCGAGCGCTTAAAATTAGCCGCTGACCCTCACACAATAAACTTGTTTTTGTACCGCTGATGACAGATGCTGCGGATTACGGACGGACGGTCCCGTGGCTTCAAAATCGTAGAATAAGCCATTTTAAACTTATTATTCTGTGCAATCATTTATTTATAGCCGGGTGTACATAAACATTAATATTTCAGTGACTTTGGAATCATAATCACTTGCTCTGGGACGCCTAGCAGCACGAGCGCTCTGTTACAGGGGTGGCCAACAGGTGGTCCTCCTGATGGAAGATTTAAAACGTGAAGGACGCCGGGCCGTCCTGTCGCCATCCAGGGAGCCGTAGCTTCCCTCCAGTCATAGTGAGGATTTAACACCCCCCCCCAAACCTCAGTCCCCAGTTAACATGAAGCAAAAGGAGAAATATTGTTTAGTTCTGCTTGATGGGAAGAGGGAAATCGCTGAACTAAAAAGGATATATTAACACATTAATGTCCAAAATAGTGTATTGTTTAAAAAAAATTTAAAGAAATAAACCAAACATGCAAGACTGACCACATTCTGAGCAGAGAAAGGCTCCGGACTGTCTTCTTTGATGATGAGGTCATCGCTCTGGACCATCTCTGGCATTTCGTCTGCTGGAACGCAAGGAGAAAGTATATTATCGAAGTGGTGGTGGCAAGTATTGCTTTTGTCAAGAACAGACATGTTCCAACCTTGCAACATCAGATAATTCGACTGAAGAAGCTTACAGACTTTGGTAAGGGAAACGCGTCTCGATGACCCCCGCAATCATTTTTTAAATGTTTTAAAATAAAAACTTTCTTTTCCACCCAAATCCTCGCATGTATATATGGCTAACGCCTATATGCCATAGTATTTTTGCTCTTCCATCTACTCCATTGACATCCATCCTGGTATATATTTGACCACACCAACATATCCAGTTAGAGGCTAAGACCCCCTGGGAAGTGGTCTACTGCGGTTGTTACGAACCACCTATATAGGAGGTTCCTACACATGTGAGTACTTTTCCACCAAGTGCCTCTTCTTCTGTCCCCATTTTTACGGTATCACGCTATATGTATATTTCTTCTGAGGTCAATTTGGCACATATACATTGTGAAGAAATTTACCGAAGCGAATGAGGGAAGAAGAACCATTACAACCGAAGGGAGGAGTCCCCCATAGTGACTCAACTGTGTACCAACTGAGCTGATTAGCTCCATACTTGTGAGTTTTTTTCCTTACGATTACATCACTCTGCCTGTATGTGATACACGATACCGCCCAATTGTTTTTCTCCTCTCTTATCCATTTCACATTGGTTAAGTGATTGAAGACTGCATTGGACTATCCTCCATAAAGACTCATCTGGAGATCCTTAGAATATTAAAGACTTTTATCTAAGGAGGACTAAACATCTATTTGCGCTCCCGAATATACTACGGTATTTTTTGTTATTGTGTCTTCTATTTGTGGGTGAGGGATACACCCAACGGTGAGCTGCATTCTAGCAGATTATCAATCGATTTTTTTCCTTTCCACAGTCTAACATTATTGGATTACATTCATTTCATAGTATAATACTAGCGCCATAACACATCTGACCCGTGCTGGGTCACCAATTCTTTGTAGTGATCAGATAATATACTTTGGTTATTTTAAAGTGGCGATCTCCAATCAATTGTTAGAAATAACGCTGAAAACATTTATTGGCCACTTTGACTGAAACAAATGAAATCTAAGATGAATAACATCGGCAGAAATTAGGATGGAAAGAATGGTGAGAAGTGCGGAGAACTACGGTTACTAGATCCAAAGCTCAAAGGTAAATAACCGATCTTTCAAAGAATTTTGGTTAGTGAAGTTTCTATTTATCCAACCACTCATCCGTTTCTCCTCTCCTCTCCTCCCGTATCCAATCACCCGTCCGTCTGTCCTCCCGTATCCAAACACCCATCCTTCTCTCCTCCCGTATTCAAACACCCGTCCGTCTCTCCTCCCATATCCAACCACCCGTCCGTCTCTCCTCCCGTATCCAACCACCCGTCCGTCTCTCCTCTCGTATTCCAAACACCCGTCCGTCTCTCCTCCCGTATTCAAACACCCGTCCGTCTATCCTCCCGTATCCAACCACCCGTCCGTCTCTCCTCCCGTATCCAACCACCCGTCCGTCTCTCCTCCCGTATTCAAACACCCGTCCGTCTCTCCTCCCGTATCCAACCACCCGTCCGTCTCCCCTCCCGTATCCAACCACCTGTCCGTCTCCCCTCCCGTATCCAACCACCCGTCCGTCTCCCCTCCCGTATCCAACCACCCGTCCGTCTCCCCTACGGTATCCAACCACCCACCCGTCTCCCCTACGGTATCCAACCACCCACCCGTCTCCCCTACGGTATCCAACCACCCACCCATCTCCCCTCTCCTATCCAACCACCCACCCATCTTCCCTCTCCTATCCAACCACCCGCCCATCTCCCCTCTCCTATCCAACCAACCGCCCATCTCCCCTCTCCTATCCAACCAACCGCCCATCTCCCCTCTCCTATCCAACCAACCGCCCATCTCTCCTCTCCTATCCAACCACCCACCTCTCCTCCCCTATCCAACCACCCGCCCATCTCCCCTATCCAACCACCCACCCACCCATCTCCCCTATCCAACCACCCACCCCCCTATCCAACCACCCACCCCCCTATCCAACCACCCACCCACCCATCTCCCCTATCCAACCACCCACCCCCCATCCAACCACCCACCCCCCTATCCAACCACCCACCCCCCTATCCAACCACCCACCCATCTCCCCTCTCCAACCACCGCCCGCCTCCCCTCCCCTATCCAACCACCCACCCATCTCCCCTCTCCTATCCAACCACCCGCCCATCTCCCCTCTCCTATCCAACCAACCGCCCATCTCTCCTCTCCTATCCAACCACCCACCTCTCCTCCCCTATCCAACCACCCGCCCATCTCCCCTATCCAACCACCCGCCCATCTCCCCTATCCAACCACCCACCCATCTCCCATATCCAACTACCCACCCACCCATCTCCCCTATCCAACCACCCACCCCCCTATCCAACCACCCACCCCCCTATCCAACCACCACCCCCCTATCCAACCACCCACCATCTCCCCTCTCCAACCACCCGCCCGCCTCCCCTCCCCTATCCAACCACCCTTGCTTCCTTCCCCTCCCATATCCAACCATGCATCCGTCCCTTCCCGTATCCATCAATGCGTCCATCCCCTTATCTCCCCGTCCAACTCCCCTTCCATCTCAAACCATAGGTCCAACTCCCCTCCCGTCTCAAACCCAAATCTGTCCCTCTATTCATCTCATATCTATCCAGATCTATGTCAAATCCATACGAAAGTGTAAATGTAGGAATTCAAAAGGGCCCGCTGAATGTATTAAATAAATGGCTATTAACCCTTTTAAGGCCAATGCGACAAAGCACGGCTTGGCACTACATACACTAAAAGTCATTAAACGACCAAAAATAAGAATTAAAAAAAGACAAAACAAGCAGTAATTCAGCTGGGGCCAAAATGCTGAGCAGACGAAAAAAATCCGCAAGCCCAGCTGTAATCTGGCGCAGCGTCTCTTTACCTTGGGGTTTGCCGGAGAGCTAATGGCTACTCTGGCCCTGCTATTTCACCTTTTAAATAAACGGTTATTTAACCGATCACAGTAAATAAATGCCGCGATCCACGATTTCTTGCTCTCTGCATCTTAATGTATAAAAATGTCTCTGTCCCCCAGAGCCTTAGAGGCAATTATAACCCTCCAAGGGCCCTCTATCCATGTGCAATTATTCTGTAATTTTGAGCTGAATCCTGCAGGTTTTCGCCCGGCAGAAAAAGACAAGACATTTAGCTGCTGGCATGAAGCTTCTGACAGTAGCAGAAGCCGGGAGCAGGGCCGAGCGTAGCAGCTCGTGACTTCAGGCCTGCCTTTAATAAAGAGATATATATATACAGCGCAGACAAGCCCACTTTACACATGACATCATGACCTGTTGGGGCCATTTATATACAGTATTTTCTGGTGTATAAGACTACTTTTTATACTTAAAAACATCCCCAAAAATTGGGGGTTGTCTTATACGCAGGATATACAATACAATATGACGAGTATAGCCCAAAACCTATTTTTTAACTGGTTAAATTAGGGTGTCGTCTTATACACCCGGTCGTCTTGTATTCCAGAAAATATGGTAAATAAAAATGTCATTTTACTGTAGGTTAGAGATTCACTTCTGGGAGTTTTATTGCTTTGCAGCTATACACCCGCACACCCTGAATATATGGAGGAGCCCCTAAAAAGACACCCGCACACCCTAAATATATGGAGGAGCCCCTAAAAAGACACCCGCACACCCTGAATATATGGAGGAGCCCCTAAAAAGACACTCACACACCCTGAATATATGGCGGAGCCCCTAAAAAGACACCCAAACACCCTGAATATATGGAGGAGCCCCTAAAAAGACACCCAAACACCCTGAATATATGGAAGAGCCCCTAAAAAGACACCCAAACACCCTGAATATATGGAAGAGCCCCTAAAAAGACACCCAAACACCCTGAATATATGGAGGAGCCCCTAAAATCACCCACACACCCTGAATATATGAAGGAGTCCCTAAAAAGACACCCGCACACCCTGAATATATGGAGGAGCCCCTAAAAAGACACCCGCACACCCTGAATATATGGAGGAGCCCCTAAAAAGACACCCGCACACCCTGAATATATGGAAGAGCCCCTAAAAAGACACCCAAACACCCTGAATATATGGAGGAGCCCCTAAAATCACCCACACACCCTGAATATATGAAGGAGTCCCTAAAAAGACACCCACACACTCTGAATATAGGGAGGAGCCCCTAAAAAGACACCCGCACACCCTGAATATATGGAAGAGCCCCTAAAAAGACACCCACACACTCTGAATATATGGAAGAGCCCCTAAAAAGACACCCAAACACCCTGAATATATGGAAGAGCACCTAAAAAGACACCCAAACACCCTGAATATATGGAGGAGCCCCTAAAATCACCCACACACCCTGAATATATGAAGGAGTCCCTAAAAAGACACCCACACCCTGAATATATGGAGGAACCCCTAAAACGACACCCACACAGCCTGAATATATGGAGGAGCCCCTAAAAAGACACCCACACACCCTGAATATATGGAGGAGCCCCTAAAAGACACCCGCACACCCTGAATATATGGATGAGCCCCTAAAAAGACACCCACACACCCTGAATATATGGAGGAGCCTCTAAAAAGACACCCACACACCCTGAATATATGGAGGAACCCTTAAAAAGACACCCGCACACACTGAATATATGGAGGAGCCCCTAAAAAGACACCCACACACCCCGAATATATGGAGGAGCCCCTAAAAAGACACCCGCACACCCTGAATATATGGCGGAGCCCCTAAAAAAGACACCCGCACACCCTGAATATATGGCGGAGCCCCTAAAAAAGAGGGGCAACAGGAGGGGGAAAAATCTCTGGGCCCAAGTAAGGACTACATCTCTGAACTAGAGACACTCTGGAAGTATGATTAAACAGGCAAGGACATTTGTGCAGTGAATGATACACCAAGATTAGATTTTTTTGGTATGAATGGAGGGCGCCAGGAGATGCGACGGATTAATTAATATTTTATTATGCCCCGGGCAGGGTATCAAGCTGGAGCCTCGCATCTCTTTCATCCTCGCACCTAATCAGCAGCATATGTAGAGTGATTCATAAAGCAGAGAATTACTGGAGAATGTTGATTTATTTAACCCTTTCACTACCAAAACCACCTAAACACAAACAAAAAAAAGTTATCATTGGACACACAGTTTTTGCTCACATTTTTGATGCAAGATTAGTGTGTTCCCTGTGGAGAAATGAAATAAATTCTCCAAGATGTCTCTCCCGTCGCCTTTTATTACTGTAAGGCAGCCGGCACACGAGCATACTGTACTGTGTCCATTACGGACGCACTTTTTCACGGGAGATATTGGGAGCACTGCATAAAGTGCATCCGTAATGTCTGATGTATCCACACCCTAGGAAAATACATGGCAGCGTTGTTTTTGCGTCCATTTAGCTTTTTAACGTTGATGTTATTTTTGCGTCCGTGGCTTTAGGCTTTGCCCGTCCCTGAACAAGTGCGCAGGTGCTTCGTGTGGTGTGTTTAATTGACTCCTTTATAAAGCTACGACGGACAGCAAACAGTACGGTCAGACGGACGCAAAATGTTTGCTAGTGTGCCGCCAGCCTTAACAAGCCAAAGAGCAGCCCTTCAGCTTTCTGCAAAATCACTTACAGCTGAAAACTGCAGTCTCGGGGTGCAATCTGACAATTCCACCGGATATATGCAGAAGTGCAATGGAAACAAACAGTTCCCAGTCTGTAGACTATTTTGCGCCCTAGGCAAGACCAGCTACTTGCACCCCCCCAAAAAAAAAAGGATGGATATAATATATTGCCCCAGCTCTCACATGGGTATATTTGTCCCTAGTCTAGCTCACACATGGATATATTGCCCCAGACCAGCTCACGCATGGATATATTGCCCCAGACCAGCTCACACATGGATATATTGCCCCAGACCAGCTCACACATGGATATATTGCCCCCAGACCAGCTCACACATGGCTATATTGCCCAAGACCAGCTCACACATGGCTATATTGCCCCAGACCAGCTCACACATGGATATATTGCCCCCAGACCAGCTCACACATGGATATATTGCCCCCAGACCAGCTCACACATGGATATATTGCCCCAGACCAGCTCACACATGGATATATTGCCCCCAGACCAGCTCACACATGGCTATATTGCCCCAGACCAGCTCACACATGGCTATATTGCCCCAGACCAGCTCACACATGGTTATATTGCCCCAGACCAGCTCACACATGGATAGATTGCCCCAGACCAGCTCACACATGGATAGATTGCCCCAGACCAGCTCACGCATGGATATATTGCCCCAGACCAGCTCACAAATGGATATATTGCCACAGACCAGCTCACACATGGATATATTCCCCCAGACCAGCTCACACATGGATATATTGCCCGATACCTGCTGTGTCGACTTGTTGTCAAGAAGTGTCAGTCACTGACTCAGACAGTCGACCCAGTGTGACAGGCAGGCGCAGGCTCAGCAGCACACACAGCAAGGAGGACTCTGTCTCCAGGAGCCGAGAGGAGAGCAGCTTCTTGCTTTCTGTTGACTCCTGACCGGCGCCTAGTCTCCGCCTCCTCCTTCCAGGCTTCCAGCGGCACCTGATGTGGTCACGTGGGGGCATGCGTGCTGCCGCCAGCCCCTACACGTGCAGGCGCTGCTGACGTGTGTGCCGCTGACGTGTTGCGTGCGTGCGGAGGCGGAGCCTGCTGGTTGTGTTGATTGCGGCGCCCCGGGCCCCCGGACACACACTCTCAAATTATTTATTTTTTTCGGGCCCGGCGCTGTGCCCTAGGTGGGCCTGCGCTCTGGGCGGCCGCCTAGCTCGCCTAGCGGCAGCGCCGGCCCTGTTTCCAGTGTCCCTCTGCAGGCTGGTGTGAACCCCCCCTTACAAAAGCTCACAAAAAGGCCTTGCTGATTTCCAAGGTGTCCGAAGGAACGCAGAAGACAATACCGGTGGCAGCGCTGTCAGTATCAATTAGCGCCTCCCTCCTGTTACGACCCGGGCAGCCAATCATGCTGTGCTGTCGTAATAAAGACGTTAAAGCGATCCATACCAACCAAAAAAAATAAAAAAATGGTCTGTATTGCGTTTGTTGGATGTTGCTGATATCTTACATGTGTTTGTTTTTCTCTTGTAGGTTTAGTTAAGAAAATATTTTCCTCTATATGTGTCACTGGGTGCATCCATTGTGTGATATTTTCTTCTATATGTGTCACTAGGTGCATCCATTGTGTGATATTTTCCTCTAGATGTGTCACTGGGTGCATCCATTGTGTGATATTTTCCTCTATATGTGTCACTGGGTGCATCCATTGTGTGATATTTTCCTCTAGATGTGTCACTGGGTGCATCCATTGTGTGATATTTTCCTCTAGATGTGTCACTGGGTGCATCCATTGTGTGATATTTTCCTCTATGTGTCACTGGGTGCATCCATTGTGTGATATTTTCCTCTATATGGGTCACTGGGTGCATCCATTGTGTGATATTTTCCTCTATGTGTCACTGGGTGCATCCATTGTGTGATTTTTCCTCTATATGTGTCACTGGGCGCATCCATTGTGTGATATTTTCCTCTAGATGTGTCACTGGTGCATCCATTGTGTGATATTTTCCTCTAGATGTGTCACTGGGTGCGCATCCATTGTGTGATATTTTCCTCTATGTGTGTCACTGGGTGCATCCATTGTGTGATATTTTCCTCTATATGGGTCACTGGGTGCATCCATTGTGTGATATTTTCCTCTATGTGTGTCACTGGGTGCATCCATTGTGTGATATTTTGTGTTGTAAACTGCCCCCCCTCCCAGTATCTTTCCATCACTTGCCCCTCACTGTGTGGCTTTGGACATAGAATGGAGTGAATGGGGCAATCACCAACTCGCATCATTGTATCGTGAGGGATGTATTCAAAGAACATCACCAGGGGGTAGATTAGAAGCCTTTTAAGCTCCCGGTCTCATCTCATTCAGTTGCCATCTCTTATCTAGAGTAGCCTGGAGAACAATACCCTCCTGCCATCTTATCTAAGCATTCCCCCCCTCCACCTCATTAACTGTTAAATAATGTAGAAGCTAAACCACAGCTTTAAAAAAAAAACTTTGAAAACTTTTTAGTCAGATTTTGATAAATCATGTGAAAAATCCAAAAAAATAGAAATAGGGTTTAAAAATCGGATGATGATAACAATGTGTTCTAAGGACATCACCAGGGGGTAGATTAGAATTTTTTAAGCTCCCTGTCTCATCTCATTCAGCTGCCATCTCTTATCTTGGGTAGCAGAAGCAGGACAATCAACCCCCTGCCGCCTTAGCTAAAAACATTCCCTCTTCCACCTCAATGACTGTTAAATACTGTAGAAGATAAACCACAGAAGAAAATCTTTTGCACAGATTTTGGTAAATTGAGCATCATGGGGAAAATCCACAAAACGGAAACAGGAGATAAAAAAACCTAACTTTATTTTTCCTTCTTACATGCAATTACGTCAAACAAAGATGTAAAAAAAAAATCAGCAGCATGTGTTTTATAATGTGGTTTTGTTTGGAATGCACAAGTAATCTAGTTACAGCGTATGTAAGTGGTATTGTCCTTTAAGTGTTATCGGTGCATGTGGATATTTTCCTTTAGCGGCTCCCTGTTAGCGGCTGTGTCAGAATAGTGGCTCGATTTCCCCTGTCATTTTTTGATCTTTGAAAAGATCACGAGAACAAAGTAAATCCAGCAGCGGTGACCACGTTTATATAAAGAACGAAAGAATGTAACATCGTTATTTTTACTTTTATAATCCAGGAACATTACATAAGAAATTTTGATCTTTATAGTGTTGCAACTAAAATCTCGAAATAAAAATTAATAAAATCGCAGTCGAAACGGGACTTACTTGCGTCATTGAAAAGCATTGACGGGATTAACGTACGGTGTGAGATCCATAACCACGAACGCTCACGCTGATAATGTTTTGCCTGCCTCGCGATGTGTTAAAAGGCTTAATTTTTTTAAAATTCTCCATCAGCTTTTCAGCAACGCATAAAACAAACAACAGGTAGTAAATCTTGGTGCAATTACAGGAGGCCAGGCCGGAGCTGTGAGGCAGAGACCTGCTTGGCGGAAAATAAACAGAAGACGCCGGGCTCTGGTAATGAGGAGTGTCAGCGGCGGGAGAAAACCGAACGGAAAGGAAAATTGCCAATTTCAAGAAACCCAGGCAACGCCGTTCAAAGGGTTTATTAATACATATAGAGAGGTATACGAACATCCGCTGTTTGTTTTACTGAAGGCAAGAGACGTGTCTCGATCGGTGTCACTTTGTATCGGATTAAAGGAAAGAGATGGAGATCAGACGTTGCAATTATCTGAAACTCATCTCCAGATCCATCAACAAATTACACATGCAAAAAGGGAAGGGGGTCACATAAACCGATATGACTTGAGGTGCACCTAGGTGGCAGAGGGAATTATGGGGTATTTTAGGTGGTCTCAGCAGCTAACAACCAGTCATAAAATAAATTAAAAAAATTATTTTATATATATATATATAAAACACATTACTGTGAGTTTTATTGCCGTGCAGCTGTGCGATACACTCCTACACCTCACACATTACTGGGATTTCTACTGTTGTGGAGCTCTGTGATACTGTAATGTGCGGTGTGTATGAGTGTATCACAGAGCTCCACAACAGTAGAAATCGCAGTAATGTGTGAGGTGTATGACTGTATCACTGAGCTGAACAGCAATAAAACTCACTGTAATGTGCGGTGTGTATGAGTATCACAGAGCTGAACAGCAATAAAACTCACTGTAATGTGCGGTGTGTATGAGTGTATCACAGAGCTCCACAACAGTAGAAATCGAAGTAATGTGTGAGGTGTATGACTGTATCGCAGAGCTGCACAGAAATAAAACTCATGCTCACACACACTGCACATTACTGTGAGTTTTATTGCTGTGGAGCTCTGTGATTTGTAATATGTGGTGTGTATGAGCGTATCACAGAGCTCCATAGCAATAAAACTCACAGTAATATGTGGTGTGTATGAGTTTGAGTTTTATTGCTGCGGAGCTCTGTGATACGTTCATACAAAACCAATATTCTGCAGTTCTAGTAAAAGAGGGCCAGGATGAGACAACAGAGAGAAGATCTTAACTACAAGATACGGCATAGTATAGTGCACATCTCAGCAGTAAACACTAGTCTTATCTACAAAAGTCCTTTAAAAAAGGGATTACATCACGCTCAACAGTTACAGGAAAAGAAAATGAACTCTACGCTCAATGTTAACATCACAGACAGCCAAGGGCAGTGCCACAGACCTGGACCTCAGGACGCACGCGCGCATTTTCTATTATTATGGGTTGGGAAGAGTTTTAATTTATGGAAATAAAATCAAATTACAAACCGGCAGGTGGTTTTACTCTCCTGTGCTTCCAATATAAAGAAGTTTATGCTCTTTTCAGATTACTAAAGGGTCTTCATACATGGAGGAGCATCAAGTCTGGCTTCAAAGTCACTGGAGCAGCACGAGGCATCTTCTGCAGACCCAGCACGTTGGGAGTTAGAGTCCATTGGTCTCAATGCATTTTGTTTTATCTTTGAGTGCTCTGTTCCCATTTGTAAAATAGCGTTTGCAATACATTCGCGTGGCTTCCATTGTCAGGTCGGTTGTGATCCGGCCTGCCATGTTTAAATGCCTATTGAGATTGCAGGTGCAGGAGTAACATGGGACAATGGTTGTGCAAGGCGGCCATACAGCAGCTCTCCTGCACTTACTCCACAGCCCGCTAAACCAAACCTGCGTGGGACGAAGATACTTTATCTCTACTTTATCACCCCGGGACGCCATGGATACAAAAATAAAAAATGTAGCGATTGAAAATAAATTGTTGCTTTGAGTTTACATGACATTTTCAATATTGCTTTTCGTAAACAAGTACGAAATCTACCTATAAAGGCCAAGTGTCATTAGAAGTAATCAGACATATGGAGGTGGAATACATAAGAGGATGAAGAGCAGAGAAGGGGGGGGGAGCTGGCACATACAAGGTCTTGGAGGGTGTTGGATTAAAAACATGAAGCCCTTATTCCTGTATGCGAGTGCCTATGGGGTACCCCTCCTCTCCTTGCCCTGCCTGGGCAGAGGTGAAATCTAGGTCAGTGATGGTGCTTCTGGTAACCCGTGTGCTTCAGAAATACGTGTTGTGTGATATGCAAGCAGTCTTGAGGATGAACGAGCATCACGGGACATTGTCTGGCCATCACTGGAGTGGATGGTGAATGGAAGAGTGACCTAGATAGTTGGCATATGACATAGTGGGTGGCAGTTGCCTGCTATTTAGATTTTCTTCTATTTTTATTTTCTTGCTGGCATGAAGTTGGCCGACCACCTTGAGAGCCGTTTGGTGATTGCAAGGCTCTCCTGGTTGGTGCCGTGTCCCCTACGGTTTTGGATATTAGAAGAAAAGCGATAGGCGCTGTGGAAAGCGAGATGATGTCCTGCGAAATAACAAAGTATGTAGATGGCAGAGAAAAAGATGGGATGATGTTGAAGGCAAAATAAATGTAGATCATGCCAGTTTCCCCAGAGGTGTGGAGAAGGTGGTTCTACATGGGTAACCCAGAGGCACATGCAGCCTGGCTGGCATGTTCCCAGGCTTATTTGGTTTGAGATAAACCATCATATGCCATTTTCCCCTGTCGACGATTTATACTCTCATCCTGTGTAATCTATTAGGGCTGTGGTTCCAACCCTGGTCCTCAGGTCCCTCTAGCAGGCCAGGTTTTAAGGATTCCCTTGGGGAAATGTAGTCTGAATCCTGCAATCACTGAGCATCAAATCATATCACCTGTGCTGTGCTTCAGATATCCTGCAAACCTGGCCTGTTAGGAGGAGCAGGGTTGGAAACCATGGTATTAGGATACAGTGTTGCACTTTTGTATGCTGTTTATTTATTTTTAACATGTGGTCCTGAGTTTACACGCGTTTATCTGCGTTTATTTGCATGTAGGCACTTGACAGTCTTTTTAAGTCCTTTAACTTTCTTTCTGCAAACGATAATATGGCAGGTTTTGACAATTTTAGCACATTGTCAAAGTGCCGCGCGATGAAAGAAAGCTGAAAATCGTAGTTTTAATGTAAGACTTGGATTCTTATGCTGTTCCATAAATTCTCCACGTCGCTGGGCCATCGGGAGGTCACACATTAGATCACAGAGGGTTTGCACAATCTGCCCTTACCTTGTGAACTTTCCTCAGAAAGGCAGATGGACACTTCATCATTTCGATCATTATCTTCAATGACTTCTGCTATCAGGTCTTCTCCTGAAGGCAGCACCGAGGCTTCCTGCTGGTTTGGGAAAGAAGCAGGTCCTCCCCTCGGCGGCGGAACTTCGATCCCCATCAAACGATATTTCCTCCTCCTGTTCCCTATCCATGTCTATGGGGAAAATAAAAGAAAGGTGTTAAAATAGCTATATATAAAGGGGGAGGCTTTATGCCACGCATTTACAGACTTTAAAAGGGACACAACCACTAACATAGTCTGTAACTAGATTACTTGTGCATTATAAACAATCCATCATTATAAATCACATGCTGCTGTTTTGTTTTTAAGGAATTGCATGTAAAAAGGAGAAATAAAGTTAGTTTTTTTATCTCCTGTTTCCATTTTGTGGATTTTCCCATTAAGAAACATTTACCAAAATCTGTGCGAAAGCTTTTCTATACTGCTCTTATTTATCTAATCTAAAATATTTAACAGTTAATGAGGTGAGGGAGGAAATGTTCAGATAAGGCAACAGGATGCTATTGTTAGAGACTGAGATAAGTGATGGCAGCTGAATGAGACAAGACAGGGAGCTGAAAAGACTAACCTACTCCCTGACGATGTCCTTTGAATACATCCCACACAATACAATGATGTGAGTCAGTGATTGACCCATTCACTCCATTCTATGGCCAAAGCCACACAGTGAGGAGCAAGTGATGGAAAGATACTGGAGGGGGGGCAGTTTACAACACAAAATATCACACAATGGATGCACCCAGTGACACATAGAGGAAAATATCACACAATGGATGCACCCAGTGACACATAGAGGAAAATATCACACAATGGATGCACCCAGTGACACATATAGAGGAAAATATCTCACAATGGATGCACCCAGTGACACAGAGGAAAATATCACACAATGGATGCACCCAGTGACACATATAGAAGAAAATAACACACAATGGATGAACCCAGTGACACATAGAGGAAAATATCACCCAATGGATGCGCCCAGTGACACATAGAGGAAAATATCACACAATGGATGCACCCAGTGACACATAGAGGAAAATATCACACAATGGATGCGCCCAGTGACACATAGAGGGAAATATCACACAATGGATGCGCCCAGTGACACAGAGGAAAATATATTATCTTAACTAAACATACAAAAGAAAAACAAAGCACATGTAAGATATCAGCAACATCAAATAAACACAATAAGGACATTTCATTTTTTTGTGGTAGTGGCCCTTTAATTACCCAGATCTCATTGAAAGTCCTTGTTTAAAATTCTAGGTATTGTGAGGTTTTGAAAATGGAATCATCCCATTGTAACAATGTGCTGCATGGCAAGAATTTGCTGTGCGGACATCTCCATCTACAGAAAAAAAAAATATGTCCCCTGCGCTCTGTATCTCAAATTCCCATATATAATATACAGGGATGGGAGGCTGCATCTACATAGACCTGATATTTGATGTCCTTCCTATGTCGCTGTCCTTACAAGCATCACCTCCTTAATATAGAGAATGGGTGATTAAGCCCAAATCATATCTGGGACAGTGGCAGGAAGGACCGATTCACGTGTAGTCATTGAGAAGAAAACAATACCAAGAATTAAGTGCGTCATTCAACAGGCAGTAGGTAACCAGGTGGAGTATAGAAAAATAAAAGTGTGTGTGTGTGTGTTCGTGTTCTTCATGGTTGTGTGAGGTTTCATGGCTGCTCGCTAAAGACCTTGCCAAATCATTTTCCTGGAGGGTCCTTGAATGTATCCAGTAATGTTGGTCAGTGCGGAAGCAAGACTCTCTTGTTTCTATGGCAACACTAACAGTTATTTCTGTCAGTGAAATGCTGAAACATTGTGTATCACATTGTTAAACGTAACGTGCAACACATGCATGTATCTCGCAGGCACGGCCTGCCAAGGGGAATTAAATGGGGTGCCAGAAAACAAAGGAATTGCACGAGGAGGACATGGCCCGGGCTTCACTAAATGCTATTATGTGCACGATGATACGTTGCCAACCTGAGCGAGAGGACGCTCTCCTAGCCCACTAAATATCGCATTTTGTCGTTGCACCAGCTGCTCACTAAGTGGCAGAGAGGCCAGAAAAAAAGCGGGCCCAGATGATCTCAAGTTAAGTGAAAAACCACAGCATGAACCATAATCTCGCGGCGAGTGCACCACAAACTCTGCTACCCTTAAAAGGTACAAAATATTACTATTTGACACCCGCCATTGGGATTGTTATACAGTACGGTACAGTGGCTGATCTCGAAGACCCATCAGGGGAATGTTAATGTACAGTCGGTGTTACAATATAAGGACAGTGTAGGTCCACACTTTACATATTACTATGTATCCATTAACCCCTTCACTAACAACTGGGATTCTATAAAAACACTTCCAGCCCCCAGTGCATTTCTACAGAAAAAAAAAAACACTTTACATTAAAGACTGTAAAAATGTATCTGCTGTTCTTACATACATTATAGATACAGTAATCTCATCTGACAGAGGGCTACCCCTGCTGGCCAAAAAGTGCTACTACATGTATAATAATACAGATGGAGCGCTGTGGTTCTGTAAAAGAAAAGTGACATTTTGAGCTGTTCAAACAGGTTCGGCACCAAAGCAGACATGTCAGAGGTGCTCAATATTTGGGGGTCATATTCTGGAACCTATTTGCAAACGAATTTCTTTGGCAATATATGGAATTCCTTTGGATTGCTCCACTATATGACCAGATTGAGTTTACCCCATGTGGGGCTCTTGCAGGAGCTATTGTAGCTTGTGTGTACTCAGCCATGGGAGAACTTTATATTTCTGTAACAACTGTAAAATTTCAATGTTCTTGAACCCAGGACATACTTGAAAACGAGAGAAATCTCAATGTATCCTTCCTGGTAAAATATTTTACAAATAAATAAATATAATATATATATATAATTTTTTTTACGCAATTATTTATGTACAGGAATCATTAATGAAGGATATTAATTTATTTGGGCATCTTCCTCCAAGTTTTGCTTCTATGGATGTGTAATACAGTATAGTGTATATATATATATATATTATACACATTTTTTACGCATGTATTTATGTACATGGATCGTTAATGAAAGATATTTGTGTAAATAAAATATATATATATTCTAGCACAGTCACAGGGCACTGTAGCATGGTCCTCCAGGGCAATCATGGCGCATACACACAGGGTTATTCAGGGAAAGGTGAAAACCAGGAGAAGAGAACAATCTAGACCAAATAGCCGATTTGGAAAGTGAGATAAATGGGAGCATTTTTCTGGTTTGGCTATTTTGACCTAGAATTTTCACTTCTCCAGTCATTCTCCTGGTTTTCACCTCTCTCTGAATAACCCTGACATTCTCTCTCCGTCGTTCAGTCAAATAAAACTTAGGCATCTCTCACTACTTTTGCAAACTTTATCTTCACACGGCCAGCCTCAGAGTGTGTGTGTGTGTGTGTGTCACACACCTCCTCTCTGCTTGCTTCCTTCCACCCAGGAAGGACATGACAATTAGCAGGTGGGGAAACATTATGGCAAGCAACAATTAAAACACATATTGTCCTCCTGGGCTCAAACAACCCCATCCTCTCTCACAAACACAGGAGGAATGTACACGCCATTGTAAATCATTCCCCCTCGCCTTATCACACTACATACACACAAAAAAAGTGCTGCCCTCCAGCTGAATTCTCAGAATATATATATATTAGGGATGCACCGATACCACTTTTTTAAGACCGAGTACGAGTACCGATACTTTTTAAAAGTACTCACCGATACCGAGTACCGATACTTTTATTTAATGTCATGTGACGCTTTCCAATAGGAACAGACCTCATAAAAATTTATATGAGATTGACCGCAGCTCACATGGGTTTGCCCCCAGCTCACATGGGTTTGCCCCCAGCTCACATGGGTTTGCCCCCAGGTCACATGGATTTGCCCCCAGGTCACATGGATTTGCCCCCAGGTCACATGGATTTGCCCCCAGCTCTCATGGATTTGCCCCCAGGTCTCATGGATTTGCCCCCAGGTCTCATGGATTTGCCCCCAGGTCTCATGGATTTGCCCCCAGGTCTCATGGATTGGCCCCCAGCTCTCATGGATTTGCCCCCAGCTCTCATGGATTGGCCCCCAGCTCTCATGGATTGGCCCCCAGCTCTCATGGATTTACCCCCAGGTCTCATGGATTTGCCCCCAGGTCTCATGGATTTGCCCCCAGGTCTCATGGATTGGCCCCCAGGTCTCATGGATTGGCCCCCAGGTCTCATGGATTTACCCCCAGGTCTCATGGATTTGCCCCCAGCTCTCATGGATTGGCCCCCAGCTCTCATGGATTGGCCCCCAGCTCTCATGGATTTGCCCGCAGCTCTCATGGATTGGCCCCCCGCTCGAACGCTGGGGAAGCTGGCCGTGTGCATGTAAAGCACGCGGCCAGCGTTCCCCTCCGGCGCGCCAAATACTCACCCTTCCTGAAGTTCCGGTCTCTGGGCAGTGATGCGGTCACGTGGCCGCCGGGCGCATCTGTGACGCTGCCTCCAGCCGAGAGGCCGCGTCACAGGAGCGCCCGGCGGCCACGTGACTGCATCACTGCCCAGAGACCGGAACTTCAGGAAGGGTGAGTATTTGGCGCGCCGAAGGGGAACGCTGGCCGCGTGCTTTTCATGCACGCGGCAAGCTTCCCCAGCCCCGCGGATACCGGCAAGCCGGCCCAGCGCCGGCTTCCGGTATCGGCGGGATGTATCGGGCCGTTTGCACGAGTAACAAGTACTCGTGCAAACGGCAATATCGGCCCCGATACCGATACTAGTATCGGTGCATCCCTAATATATATTAATCAGAGAATACAGCCAGAGGGCAGCACGTGTATGTGATCAATATATCTATCACAAAGTGTTGCCCTCTGGCTGTATACTCTGTATATGTATTCAGCGCTGCGGAATATGCAGGCGCTTTATAAAAAATAAATAATAATGTGTGACACACACACAGTCAGGTGCTGAATAAGGTTTGCTTGCTACAACAAAATAGTACAAGTATTTATAAAGTGCCAACAAATTCCAAAGCGCTGTACAGTGGGTAGGACTAAACAAACCAAACAAGATATAGATTACATCTATAGCTCTATACGCAAGCACATATAAAAAGGGAAAAAAAAAGGGTCAAAACTAGATTTCATTCCAATAAGGTTCTGAGTCTTTAGAAAACTTGTAAATGCAGATTGCGGGGCGTCTCTCTGCAGGAATCTCCCCCTGCATCTTATACTGTGTGCCGTGATCCTCTCATCATAAACACAGTATAAATACATGGAGCAGACGGGAATATCTTTCCAAATGTTACTTTATATGCACGCACGGCTAAGAGCAAAACACGGAAGAATAAGACGCAGGATACGCCGTCAACCTTCACTTTAAGGAGAAAGACCGTTTGATTCATCCTTCTGCGGCAAAAAAAAAGAAAAAAAAAAAGAAAGAAATGTGGAAAGTGCTTATCTAGCGATTGTTCGTGAAATATAACTCTCCGTATCATTTTCTCTGATCAAATAAACGCAGCTCTTCTGCTGATCAATACGCGGCCCCTCACCTGAGGGTTTGTGACTATATTTAGCTGCCGCGACAGAATGAGTAAGTAGTGTGTAACAGAGCTATTCATTATACAGGAGCTGAAATCTATTTCAGGCGACTCGTTCAGCCGTGCGCGCGGCTTGTCTCATGCAATTTTAAAGGGTTTTTTCATTGCTGAAATTCATGTCCTGCCACGAAAAGGAGAGCCCTACACAACTGGTTTACAGGCGCCAGGCGCTTATTCACGGGCGGCGCTAGCAGAAAAAATATACTTCCTTGCATGCAGCGCATCAATTGCAATTTGTGACTGAGCCAGTGCCCTCATTACATCACGACAGTGATCTTGTGCCCTCTGTGTGTGTGTGTGTGTGCGTGCCACATCTGACTAAGCCTGTGCCCTGTGTGTGTGCGAGCGTGCCACATCTGACTAAGCCTGTGTGTGTGCGAGCGCGCCACATCTGACTAAGCCTGTGCCCTGTGTGTGTGCGAGCGTGCCACAACTGACTAAGCCTGTGCCCTGTGTGTGTGCGAGAGTGCCACATCTGACTAAGCCTGTGTGTGTGCGAGCGTGCCACATCTGACTAAGCCTGTGCCCTGTGTGTGTGCGAGCGTGCCACAACTGACTAAGCCTGTGTGTGTGCG
Organism: Leptobrachium leishanense; assembly: GCA_009667805.1. Taxonomy (NCBI): domain Eukaryota; kingdom Metazoa; phylum Chordata; class Amphibia; order Anura; family Megophryidae; genus Leptobrachium; species Leptobrachium leishanense. The sequence goes on from CM019071.1 coordinate 9,529,764, forward strand.
AGCGTGCCACATCTGACTAAGCCTGTGCCCTGTGTGAGCGTGCCACATCTGACTAAGCCTGTGCCCTGTGTGTGTGAGCGTGCCACATCTGACTAAGCCTGTGCCCTGTGTGTGTGAGCCTGCCACATCTGACTAAGCCTGTGCCCTGTGTGTGTGAGCGTGCCACATCTGACTGAGCCTGTGTGTGTGTGCGAGCGTGCCACATCTGACTAAGCCTGTGTGTGTGCGAGCGTGCCACATCTGACTAAGCCTGTGCCCTGTGTGTGTGAGTGTGCCACATCTGACTAAGCCTGTGCCGTGTGTGTGTGTGGGCGTGCCACATCTGACTAAGCCTGTGCCATGTGTGTGAGCGTGCCACATCTGATCCTGTGCCCTGTGTGTGAGCGTGCCACATCTCTGACTGAGCTTGTGCCCTGTGTGTGAGCGTGCCACATCTCTGGCTGAGCTTGTGCCCTGTGTGTGAGCGTGCCACATCTCTGACTGAGCTTGTGCCCTGTGTGTGAGCGTGCCACATCTGATCCTGTGCCCTGTGTGTAAGCATGCCACATCTCTGAGTCTGTGCCCTCACTGCACCACATCTCTATGACAATGCCCTAAGTGACTGTGCCCATGCCCTAAATGTGAGCTGTCACTCAAAATACTACATGTATGTGGCTGAGCAGACACTCAATACACACCACAAACACTAAAACATTCATACGGGTCGCACTCATGCTGGCCATTTAAAACAACAACATGGTGCAGGGCAGAGATCTGTCTGGCTTATTGATGCCGGTCACAAAGGGCTCCTATAGAATAAGGCGATCACACGCGATCATGACAGACACACATCACCCTGAAAATCCAGACGGTTTCGTAAACACGTCTACATGCTTTTGCTCAGGAAAAAAAAGCATTTGCGATGCGATCATCTGAACGGGCCGAGCCTCGGATCGATGCACGCACACCACACACGGGAAACGTCACCAACAATGGAGCCTGTTTTGCATCTATGAATCAAGTACACGAGTGCCAGTTCTATAGATCAGCAAACCAGGCTTCATTTCGAGCTTCATTAACCGTACGTACCGCACGTAATGATCTGGAACGCCTCCCATCGCGCCGCTACAGATAGGAATATACGCGTCTCCTTCATTATGAGCGCCGTCTGCACTCCGTGCCGTTTCTGTATTTGCATCGTTTTCCTTACCCGCACTATTTCACAGTCAACGTTTAGTTCTGAAGCCACGGCTTCGATCTTTTCTCGGCAGACGGAGCCCAGGCTGGTCATCCCGTTGTCCCAATACTTCTTTAACATTGCCAGGTCCCGGTCACTGAACTGCGTGCGGTCCTGGAGCTGAGGGAACAGACGGACATGAGGACCACATACGGTTATCAGAGCATTATTATGCAACGCTTTAGACAGGAAGAAGTAATAGGCCAACAAGGACCTGCAGATGTTTGAGGACCACAATTCCCTGAAGGCTGATGGGTAACCAAGGGGGTTATTCAGAATGCGCCAGTGTTTGTTGATGTTGCAGACATCTACAAAAAAAATCATTCTAACGACGGCGAACACCGGGCTTTTAAATCCAAACTTCGATTTGAAGCTTCTCCTTTGGCCATTTGGACTTTTATGTGAAATCCCGCCATCTTTCAGCGCTACTACAATAGCGATGCTCTACAACATCGGCAAACACCAACACTTTCTGAAAATTCCCAGGCTGATAACTGGCGTGCCAAGGTCATCTAGCGATGCGATGTGGACATCAGAACCAAAGGCTCAAACGCATAGCGGTCTTGACGATATATTGAGGGATTGTGTCCTGGAGTTCTACAAATGTTGATGGATTACAAGTCTCAAAAGGTCTCGACAACACATGTAGACCGTATTTCAGAAGGCCCTTTCACTACCATTAGCCTTTCAGCTCCTAACATCACGAATAATCATATAGTGCAGGCTGCGGGGCGACCTAATTGAAAAGCAAGCAGCAATTTCGGTGATCTGGAGGATCGAATAAACCTGACTTAAGTGCGTACGTAGACATCCCGAGGACTTTGCTACAGATCTTGGACCTCTTTGAGTTTTGCAGGTCAGTGGGGGTCAGGTGGAGTATCCCAGATCCAAAAATCTGGTCCCGAGCATTGTGGATGAAAAACAGTCAAACTGTAAAGAGCCATGGCATGAATTCCCAGGTTGGGTTAGAGGTGACATTATTGTCCAACGTTTTATATCACATTTTCTCCTATCCATTGGGTTATATCACCGCTCCTCGCCAAGGAGCTCCTCTCCAACAATCATTAGAAAGACTAATAGGTGGATCACATCGGCTCAGAAGATCAGAAAAATTCACAGAGGGGCCAGTCCAGTCCTGGTAAAAGTCAGCAACCGGGATGTTTCGGGCCAATGAACCCCATGATGCTCAGCCCGACAAAGGCAGGCAGCACGTCACGGGATCAATGCGGATATTGACAGCAAATTTTAATATAGTTTTAGTCATAGTCTGTGAGCATGCCACATCTGAGTCCGTGCCCTCTGGGAGCATGCCACATCCGAGTCCGTGCCCTCTGGGAGCATGCCACGTCCAAATCCGTGCCCTCTGGGAGCATGCCACGTCCAAATCCGTGCCCTCTGGGAGCATGCCACGTCCAAATCCGTGCCCTCTGGGAGCATGCCACGTCCAAATCCGTGCCCTCTGGGAGCATGCCACATGCGAGTCCGTGCCCTCTGGGAGCATGCCACATGCGAGTCCGTGCCCTCTGGGAGCATGCCACGTCCGAGTCTGTGCCCTCTGGGAGCATGCCACGTCCGAGTCCGTGCCCTCTGGGAGCATGCCACGTCCGAGTCCGTGCCCTCTGGAAGCATGCCACGTCCAAGTCCGTGCCCTCTGGGAGCATGCCACATGCGAGTCCGTGCCCTCTGGGAGCATGCCACGTCCGAGTCTGTGCCCTCTGGGAGCATGCCACGTCCGAGTCCGTGCCCTCTGGGAGCATGCCACATGCGAGTCCGTGCCCTCTGGGAGCATGCCACATGCGAGTCCGTGCCCTCTGGGAGCATGCCACATGCGAGTCCGTGCCCTCTGGGAGCATGCCACATGCGAGTCCGTGCCCTCTGGGAGCATGCCACGTCCGAGTCCGTGCCCTCTGGGAGCATGCCACGTCCGAGTCCGTGCCCTCTGGGAGCATGCCACGTCCGAGTCCGTGCCCTCTGGAGCATGCCACGTCCGAGTCCGTGCCCTCTGGGAGCATGCCACGTCTGAGTCCGTGCCCTCTGGAAGCATGCCACGTCCAAGTCCGTGCCCTCTGGGAGCATGCCACGTCCGAGTCCGTGCCCTCTGGGAGCATGCCACATGCAAGTCCGTGCCCTCTGGGAGCATGCCACGTCCGCATGCCACATGCGAGTCCGTGCCCTCTGGGAGCATGCCACATACGAGTCCGTGCCCTCTGGGAGCATGCCACATACGAGTCCTTGCCCTCTGGGAGCATGCCACATACGAGTCCGTGCCCTCTGGGAGCATGCCACATACGAGTCCTTGCCCTCTGGGAGCATGCCACATCTGAGTCCGTGACCTTGTGAGCATGCCACGTCCGAGTCGTCTGGGATCATGCCACGTCTGAGACCTCTGTGAGCATGCCACATCGAAGTCCGTGCCCCCTGTGAGCATGCCACATCCGAATCAGTGCCCCCAGTGAGCATGCCACATCCAAGTCTGTGCCCCCTGTGAGCAGGCCACATCCAAGTCCGTGCCCTCTGTAAGCAAGCTACATCTGAGTCCATACCCTCTGTGAGAATGTCACATCCGAGTCTGTGCCCTCTGTGAGCATGCCACATCTCTGTGACTGAGCGTGCCACATCGGACAGAGCCTGTGCCCTCTTTGACTGTGCCATATCTATGTGACCGAGTCTGTGGCCACTGTGTAAGTATATCTGCGCCTGTGCCAATTCTAATTCGGGCTCGCCAATCACATTATAATGATGTGCAATCTGTAGATTTGCAACGTGTAAACAGGAACTCCTAAAAATCCCCAGAGGAGCATATGGATGGTAAAGGGTCCATAGCATTTGTAGTTCTCCAAATCAGAAACAAAACGAACTGCCCTTCCCAATTTCACATGCACTTAGGAGAGTCTAGAGATGCGGGTCGGGATGAGAGGTGTCTTCAACCTGCAACGCACAGCAGGACCCACCAATGCGGCTTTTCTGCCCGGGACGCTGATCACACCAGCCACATCTGTTAAAACCAATGGATGCGCTTGTGACTTATCTGCTTTTTCTACTGACAGAACGAGAACATTGTATCAAACCGATGGGCAGGAGACGTGTAGCAGAATCTGTTACAGCTTAACGATACTCTGGGCTACAAAGTAAAATAACTAAATATTTGGGATTTGTCCTTTACCCCCTTTTGATAATTCAAATGGAGAACTGGTGAAGAAATATATATTTCTTTCTATATAACAACTAAGAGTGGCTCCATTGAGCCCTGGCTCCAGTGACATCCCCAAGTGGCATCCTAAGTGGACGTTTAGAGTTGATTTCCTGGAGTTTTATCCAAGATCCCCTATGCCATCCACCATCACGGTCCCTAATTCCTGTGTCTCCTCTCTCCACAGGTAAGACTCTATCACCCAGTATCCACAGACACCCACATCAACTGATCCCCTGCATACTTTTGCTGGTAGGACCCCCATCACCCAGTATTTGCAGGCACCCACATTGTAACGTTACCTTGGTCTCTTTTTTTTAAATTTATTTATGTCTCCTTTCTCCACCATTTGCTTTGCTAATTAGCATGTGAATCTCCTGCCCTATTGACACAGCCCATCCAGCATCAGGTGTTTACCTTTTAACTGCCTGAATGCAATTAGTCTGCCCAATATAACAGCTAAGACTGGCTCCATTTGAGCCGTGGCTCTTGTGACATCCCCAAGTGGCATCCTAAGTGGACATTTAGAGTTGATTTCCTGGAGTAAGGAACTGCAAGGCCCACTTTTTACTCTGGGTAAACACACGTCTATATCATGCTTTCTCTCACGCTTCTACCTTTCTCCTTAAATGGAACTCCTGCCCCTCTACCACCGACCCCTACACTATCTGCATCTCTCCCTCCCTCCTCTCGTCCCACATGATGGCCTCGCATGAGCTCCTTTGTTTCCTCAGAACATGGTATCCCTCTAACTCTCGTGCTGCCAATCACTCCCACTCACACAAATCCCATTCCCACCTTCTCTTTCTCACCCTCCTGCTGTTACTCTATTCAGGTGACATATCCCCTAACCCTGGCCCCACAACACATCCAATACTTCCCTCTCATCCTATCTCCATCGCACATAAATCACCTCCCTGCAAGCCCAGCAACCTCATTCCCATAATCCCTCAGCGCCTGTCCTCTTTCTCCTGCGCCCTCTGGAACGCTCGCTCTGTGTGCAACAAACTCACAGCAATCCATGACCTCTTCCTTTCAAACTCCTTCAACCTCCTAGCTTTAACTGAAACCTGGCTAACTCCCTCTGACACGGCCTCCGTTGCTGCTCTCTCACATGGCGGTCTACACTTGAGCCATACCCCCAGACCGGGTGAGAAAAATGGTGGCGGGGTCGGAATCCTGCTCTCTCCCACCTGCACCTACCAGAATCTCCCTCCACCCCCATCCCTCTCCTTCTCCTCCTTCGAGACACACTGCATCCGCCTGTTCTCTCCTCTGGCTCTCAGGGTGGCAGTCATCTACCGCCCACCGGGACCAACCTCCCAGTTCTTTGACCACTTTGCTACCTGGCTTTCTCACTTCCTGTCTTCTAATCTTCCATGCCTAATTCTCGGGGACTTCAACATTCCCATTGACGATCCTTCCGCTCCTGCTGCCTCCAAACTTCTTTCACTCACGTCCTCCCTTGGACTCACACAATCCTCCCTACTCCCTACCCACCGCGATGGTCACGCTATTGACCTTGTCTTTTCCAACCTCTGCTCCATTTCTGAGTTCAACTGTCGCCCTTTCCCCATCTCTGACCACCACCTTCTCTCTTTCAACCTATCTGGACTTCCTAAACACCCTGCTCCCCCACCCCGCACACACACACTCGCAGAAATCTACATGCTGTGGACCCCCATCAATTCTCCAACCTACTTCACCACCTCCCTCACACCTCATCCTTCACCTGCCCTGATGCTGCCACTAATCACTACAACACTACGTTTATCTCTGCTCTAGACACTCTTGCTCCTCTTCGACTCTAAGGCCCCACGCTGCCAGTTTCAGCCCTGGCACACCCTCCAGACTCGCTACCTGCAAAGATGCTCCCGCACTGCAAGGCGTGCCTGGAGGAAATCCTGCTCTGAAGCTGATTTTGTTCACTTCAAGTTTATTCTCCGGTCATACACCTCTGCCCTCCACTTGGCCAAACAATCCTTCTTCTCATCTCTTATATCTACGCTGTCCTCCAACCCTAAACGGCTCTGGTCCACCTTCAACACCCTCCTCTACCCACCTGCACCTCCCCCCTCAGCTGCCTTCAGCGCTCAAGACCTGGCAGACTACTTCCTCAGTAAAACTCTAACTATCAGAAGCAACATCCCAACACAAGATAGTTATCTGCCACCTCCACTCCCACAGGTCCCCTCTGCCGCTTCCTCCCAGCCACTGAGGAGGAAGTCAATTCCTTATTGTCCTCCTCACATCTCACCACGTGCCCACTCGACCCCATTCCCTCACATCTAATTCCTCCCCTCTCCTCCTCCCTCACCCCTGCTCTCACACACATCTTCAACCTATCTCTCTCCACTGGCTCCTTTCCATCCGCCTTCAAACACGCGCTAGTTACCCCTTTACTAAAGAAACCATCCCTCGATCCCAACTCTCCATCCAACTACCGCCCTGTATCCCTGCTTCCCTTCACATCAAAGCTCTTAGAAAAACTAGTCTTCAACCGCCTCTCCCTCTTCCTGTCCTCCAATTCCCTACTTGACCCCCTGCAATCTGGCTTCCGTCCCCTACACTCAACTGAAACTGCCCTCACCAAAGACCTCCTAACTGCTAAAAAACACGGCCACTATTCTATTCTCATCCTGCTTGACCTCTCGGCTGCTTTTGACACTGTTGACCACCCCCTCCTTCTACAGACCCTCAACTCTCTGGGTCTCAGTGACACTGCACTCGCTTGGGTTGACTTCTATTTATCCAACAGGTCCTTCTGTGTGTCCTTTGCTGGTAACTCCTCCTCTTCATTGCCTCTATCTGTTGGTGTACCTCAAGGCTCTGTCCTTGGTCCTCTGCTCTTTTCCATCTACACCTCCTCCCTGGGCAAAATCATCAACAGCTTTGGCTTTAATTACCACCTCTACGCTGATGACACTCAGATCTACCTCTCTACCCCTGATCTCTCTCCCCCTGTCCTTTCCAAAGTCAGTGACTGCTTATCTGGCATCTCCTCCTGGATGGCCTCCCACCACCTAAAGATCAACATGTCAAAGACTGAACTCCTACTTATTCCTCCCTCCAATGGCTCCCCACCTCCTGACTTCTCTATCACGGTGGAGGGTATCACCATCTTCCCATCAAACCAAGTTCGCTGTCTTGGAGTTACACTTGACTCTGCTCTTTCCTTCATCCCCCACATCAAGTCTCTTTCCTCCTCCTGCCGATACCAACTGCGTAATATTTCCAGAATTCGGCCATTTCTTACCGCTGTCACCACAAAACAACTCATACACGCCCTGGTAATCTCCCAACTCGACTATTGCAATAATCTCTTATCTGGCCTCCCTCTGTCCCGCCTCTCCCCCCTACAATCCATCCTGAACGCCTCCGCCAGGCTAATTCACCTCACCCGCCGCTCTGTCTCTGCCGCTCCCCTCTGCGAGTCCCTTCACTGGCTCTCCATCCACTGCAGAATTAAGTTCAAAATCCTTATCCTTACCTACAAAACCCTCACTAACTCAGCTCCCCACTACCTGTCCTCACTAATCACCAAATACACCCCAGCCCGCTCCCTAAGGTCAAACAGTGACCTGCGCCTAGCTTCTCCCCGCATCACCTCTTCCCATGATAGACTGCAGGATTTCTCACGCGCAGCCCCCACTCTCTGGAACGCTCTCCCTCGTACTGTCAGACTTTCCCCTAACTTCTCTTCCTTCAAACGCTCCCTGAAAACATTCCTATTTAGGGAAGCCTACCACCCAACTCACTGACACAACCATCAATCACTCTCACCTTACAGTCCTCTCCTCCTGTTTCCAACCCCAACCCTCCTAGATTGTGAGTTCCTACGGGAATAGGGCCCTCATCTCCTCCTGTACTGTTTGTCAAATGTTGTTCAATGTATTGTAACCCTGTCTATACTGTGCCTATTGTACAGCGCTGCGGAATATGCTGGCGCTTTATAAATAAAGAATAATAATAATAATAATAATCTCAAGAGTTCCGTCAGCTTGACTATTCGGACCTATAATACGCAGCGATTCCCCCCTTGGGGTTTAAACCCCTCATTTATTCTAAACGTATCAAGTCACATCCATTCAGAAGTGTCAATTGAGAGAATAAATGCACGGCCTGCGAGATCCTGCTTCTAAATAGCTTTCTGGAGAGTATTTTGGGGGGTGCAGAGGGACCATCAGGTCTCATTGCTATGTATTTCTTGTAAAGAATGAACGGGAAGGACAGGAGAAATGCAGCTTGTTCAACAAGCGAGGAAATGAGAGATCAGTAACTCATTGTTCCGGGATAATCCATGGGAACAGCGTGAACCAATCCCATTTCACAAGGAAATGAAGTTCTCCGTATTAGAAGGTAGCACCTTATTCTTCAAAGCGATGCTAATCTGGGTAATCAATGTTTTCCCCGCTGCCAAACTATTTTCTATCCGCCTTTAAGACCTCACAGTTATTTACATGGATAAATGGCCTTTCAAAAAAAAAAGAAGAAACCATTAACTCAACCTGCTTCCCAGGCGCGGGGAGAACCAATTTGTACTAAATAGCAGCTTTTCCAGCGTCGCCCTGGCCTATTACGCAGAATGGGTTACGAGGACAGAATCCTTAAAAAAAAAAAATATGGAAATTTGAAGGGAGACGGGATGAGAGTAGGGTTTCCCTGTTTACTAAACATTCGTGGAATTACATAGTGATAGCTACAAAACATCTAATAGCATTATATACACACCCACCCATATACCGTAATCATTTTTATATCATTTATTTTTAGACTAGATTTTTTAATATATTTTTTTTATATTAATCCGTGTTTTTTATATTTATTAATTTATATAATTAAGTTTTAGTACAGACATTAATATAAAAAAATAATTAGTATAAAAACAATTATATATGAACAATATAAAAGAATTATTTCTATTAATCCCTATTTTTTATGGATAATAATCTATATAATTATTTCTATATTACTAATAGATATATTTTTATATTATTAATATATATTTATTATATATATGCACACAGACGCGCACAACAATTGAGGAGTCCTGCACTCTATTATACAATCAACATAAACAATGAAGGGGCACACGACGCAAAGTGTTCTCTATCCAATTTGAAATGTTTTATTAAAAACAAAAAAGATCAATGTTTCAGCTCCTCGCTGGATTTTTATGATCAAAGTAGAGTGCGAGACTGAAACGTCAGACCGGGTGCACACGAGCGCACTCAGAGTGGAAGGAACGTCCGTGAGAGAGGACGTTCCTTCCACTCGACGCCCGCCTGCCCCCCCCCCTCAGCGCTGCAACCGCGATCCTCCTGTGGAGGATCACACACTGCCGCCCCGTCGACGCGCATCCTAGTGCATCGACGGGGAGGCTTTCTAGGCCGACGCTTGCTGCGCACAAGCGTGTGACCGGCCCCGTCACAGCGTCACATGGCTGCGACGGGCGCCGGTAAGTGGGTGCGCACGGGCACACTCGGCCTCAATCTTTTGTCTGATAAAACATTTTGGGCCCTATTACAATCTTCACGCTAAAACGGGGACGCTAAGAAGGAAAACCTCCGCCTGCAGGTTTCTCCTTAGCGTCCCTATTTTAGCGTGATATTACGGTGCAGGCGCTAATCCAGCAGCCTGCACCGTAATGCGACGCTGAGCCTCAGGATGCTTGAGGCACCGCTAAGCGCCGACCTGAGTATCCATGGAGTCCATAGAACTCCATTGAGGCTTCCTCTTCTGGTCACATGACCAGCAGGATCTCGCCTCTCGCGAGATCCGGCAGGTTGGTGGAGTGATCGGGGATGGAGACTGGGTGACTTTTTTCATATGTGTCCCTTTAAACATGGCCGATATGGTCACCGTAATAATACTATATATTAAAAGCTGTTTTTTTTAGTTTTTACTGATAGGCTCACCCTGGGGAGGGGAGGGATTCCCAGAATTGTTTCAGTGCAGTAGATGGCCACAGAATCATGGGAAATGTAGTTCAGAAAACATCTGGGGGCCCCAGTGTGTGACGGTCCCTGCTCTCGGTTATATTCTCAGTGCCACCAGCCTTTGTTCGGGGAGGTTGGTTTGAAGCTCACGGATCCCAGTTACAAATACAACGAAAGCTAGAAATAAAAATAAACGCAGGAAAAAAAAACAAAAAAAACTTATTTATCCTTTCCTCCACGTGCAGCTGCGTTGTGATTATAAAAGAATGCAATTATAATTAGGATGATGAATGTAATCATAAGTGGAAGCCTTGTATTGTAGTAAATTAGAAATAGTTCATACCTATTACCTGCAGCTCGTGGTACACATGGCGATTAACGTGTCCTGCGCCTTGATAAAAAAAAAGCCGCAGACGGGTGCTACCCCCCCACCCCCAAACAGAATGAAGATGCAATTTTCATTAGACGCACACAACGCCACTTAATTAAAAGCACTTACTGTTCTTTTCCTGGAGCACTCTGTAATCCAAGGCACTGTGAGGTTTCCTGATATCTGGGGGTGCAACACAGCAATCAGTGATCAGACTCATCAAGCTACGAGAAATCGATACCGTAACAGAAAATTCAAAGAACATGAATAATCATCAAACTCGATGCACAGAGAAATGGTTGTGTATTTTTCCAAGGGCACAATATGCAGATTTTTCATATTTCAAGCATCAAAAACCAGCATTATTTTTAAATTACTTTATTTTAATATGTTGACTGATGTGTAAACAAAGACGGCTGTATTCCTACCCCGGTGTAAGCTTACCAGAGACACTGGGCTGTATTCCTACCCCGGTGTCAGCTTACCAGAGACACTGGACTGTATTCCTACCCCGGTGTAAGCTTACCAGAGACACTGGGCTGTATTCCTACCCCGGTATAAGCTTACCAGAGACACTGGGCTGTATACCTACCCCGGTGTAAACTTACCAGAGACACTGGGCTGTATTCCTACCACGGTGTAAACTTACCAGAGACACTGGGCTGTATTCCTACCCCGGTGTAAACTTACCAGAGACACTGGGCTGTATTCCTACCCCGGTGTAAGCTTACCAGAGACACTGGGCTGTATTCCTACCCCGGTGTAAACTTACCAGAGACATTGGGCTGTATTCCTACCCTGGTGTAAGCTTACCATTGGGGTACCTCAGGGGTCAGTACTTGGACCCATTCTATTTAATGTTTTTATTAGTGATATTGCAGAAGGTATTAATGGAAAAGTATGTCTTTTTGCTGATGACACAAAGATTTGCAACAGGGTTGACGTTCCTGGAGGGATCAGCCAAATGACAAATGATTTAGGTAAACTAAAAAAATGGTCGGAGCTGTGGCAATTGAGTTTTAATGTGGATAAGTGCAAGATTATGCACCTGGGACGTAAAAACCCAAGGGCTGTATTCCTACCACGGTGTAAGCATACCAGAGACACTGGGCTGTAAGCCTACCCCTTTGTAAGCATACCAGAGACACTGGGCTGTAAGCCTACCCCGGTGTAAGCTTACCAGAGACATGGCGCTGTATTCCTACCCCGGTGTAAGCTTACCAAAGACATGGCGCTGTATTCTTACCCCGGTGTAAGCATACCAGAGACACTGGGCTGTATCCCTACCCCAGTGTAAGCTTACCAGAGACACTGGGCTGTATCCCTACCCCGGTGTAAGCTTACCAGAGACACTGGGCTGTATCCCTACCCCGGTGTAAGCTTACCAGAGACATTGGGCTGTATCCCTACCCCGGTGTAAGCTTACCAGAGACATTGGGCTGTATCCCTACCCTTGTGTAAGCTTACCAGAGACATTGGGCTGTATCTCTACCTCGGTGTAAGCTTACAAAACACTGGGCTGTATTCCATTCCTTGACGCCAACATGGAGACGGTAAGCAGGATAATGCGCGCTTGCAGATTGTCTCTTACTGTCTCCATGTTAACATCCTATTCCGGGGATGGTGCATCTCAGTGCCTCGCCATGGAACGCAACACTAACTTCCCTGATACCTGCAGTAGCGCATTCCGCACCACCGGAAATATCAGCTCCTGGAGTCCTGGAAGCTTTCGCTTCCGGGCCGCGAGATCTCGCAGCGCCGATCAATAAAAACCTTCCGACAAAGACCCTCGAAATATATATATATATAAAAAAAAAACTAGAAAAAAAAAAGCCTGAAATCATAGGGGCTATTCAAAGAAAGGTGAAAATCCGGAGAATTGACAGAAGAGAATAATCTAGACCAAATAGCCGATTTGGAAAGGGAGATAAATGGGAGGACTTTTCTGGTTTGGCCATTTTGACCTAGAATTTTCACTTCTCCAGTCAATTCTTCTGAGTTTCACCTTTCTTTGAATAGGCCAGAAAGTGCAACAAATGCTGGTGCTTCATAAACGACAAATTCAAACAGCAGCAGAAGCAGCTTCACAGTGGAGCTTCTACTACAGCTGTTTGGATTGTTCTTTTGTGTAGTGCCGGAGTTTGTCGACATTTACAACATCGGCACAAACCAACACTTGCCGAGTAACCCCAATAATTAGATTTTGATTTGAATTTGTACTACGCCGAAGTATAAGGAAGCAGGTATGTCCTGTGTGCTACGACAGCAGGGACAGTCACGGGGTCCTTGTGTATTCTCAAATAGTAGATCCCTCATGAGACAATACAAAGTTAGCTACGACTTACCTGGTAGTTGTTTTGGTTCTGTGATAGTCGCAGTTGAGAAGGTGCTGTGTAGTGTGGATGCGGATTGTTCCTCTGGGCGTTAGCACCGGTATATTGTGTGCTGGGTGAATTGTGTAATGAGGTATTAAGTGACATGTAGTAGTCTCTCTTCGAGTACAGTACATTTTCGGGCAAGTCTCTTGTATTGGTTGGAAGGGTCTGGCAATTGCCCATTTTTACCTGAACAGGCGATAATGTACACCTGTTCTCCAGACGAGGCGAACTGTTCATGTCCCTAAAGCGTGAAGCAGCTTGGTTTTGGGCACCCATGGAAGCCAGTTCTTCCTCCCGAGCGTACTCATCGTTAACGTCCCCCGTTTCCATAGCTATAGAAAAGCAACTGCTTTCTACCACCCTTGGTCTCTCTTCTACGCAGGCTCCAAAAGTCCTAGCAGGCTGGTCAGAAGGAGCCAACGAGAAGACTTCTTTAATTTCCAGATTTTTCAGGCCACTTGAAGAGTCTCTATTCCTCTGTGCCACTGTGATATGTGAAGCCGGACCTGCATTTGGCTGTTCTGGTTTGTGCATCCTTTGGCCACCTGGAGGATCGACCACGCTTTTTATGGTCCATGATATTGGTTTCTGAGGAGCAGTCCTGTCTAGAACTTGACCAGAGGAACCACCAAGGTTCTTCTTGAGGTACAGTGCATTTGGAGGATTTGCTACACTTGGCTGTCGCACCAACATTAGGTTTTTATCGTCGAGTTGGTGCAAAGAACTTTTCTGTTGAGGCACGGGATGCCGGTGCACGGGACCTTGAAGTTTCAAGTAATCCGCTTCACTCCTTGCTATTGGCCTCTGGAGGGTGGGCTTCAAAACGTCAGTCTTTGGAGGAGCACTTTGCGGCAGGGACCCTTGTCTTGCAGAAGAACTGTTGGGACTGTAGACACATGTCATGATGAGATCACTGCTAGAGGACGTCCGAGGGGGCTGACCTCTGCTGATATTTGGCACGTTTCGAACTGATACATCTGGAGGGCGCGAGGGAGAATTGGGCACCGACCCTTGCGTCATGGTTCCGGACTCTGAATAGCTTTTACTGCTCATCTTTCTCCTTTTGTTTCCAACCCAAGTCTACAGAGAAAACATATTGTGAGTGTGTATACATAAATAAGTTAATAAATCACAAAAATCCACCATGGCTTACCTGGGAAGCACGTTAACCTGTGACAGCAACACTAAAAAAATCTATAGACTCCAAAACATTCATCACCAAGACCGTAACATGCCATAACTTCACCTAAACTGTGATCGTCTTAAAGGGACACTACCACTTATATAAACTGTTACTAGATTACATGCATTACAAGTAAAACCACATTATAAAACACATTATAAAACACATGCTGTGTTTTTTTTTTAAAGCAATTGCATGTAAAAAGGAAATTAAAAAAGTTAGGTTTTTTAATCCCCCTACCATTTTGTGAAATTTTACCCTTGATGCAACATTTACCGAAATCTGTGCAAAAGCTTTGCTTTACGGCAGTTGTTTATTAAATCTATAGTATTTAACAGTTAATGAGGTGAAGGAGGGAATGTTTAGATAAGGCTACAGGTGGCTATTGCTATCTAGGCTAAGAGATGGCAGCTGAATGTGATAAGAAAGGGAGCTTAAACGACTAACCTACTCCCTGGTGATGTCCTTTGAATACATCCCACACAATACAATGATGTGAGTCAGTGACTGACCCATTCACTCCATTCTATGGCCAAAGCCACACAGTGAGGAGCAAGTGATGGAAAGATACCGGGGGGGGGGGGGGAGTTTACAACACAAAATATCACACAATGGATGCACTCAGTGACGCATATAGAGGAAAATATCACACAATGGATGCACTCAGTGACGCATATAGAGGAAAATATCACACAATGGATGCAGCCAGTGACACATATAGAGGAAAATATCACACAATGGATGCACTCAGTGACACATACAGAGGAAAATATCACACAATGGATGCACCCAGTGACACATACAGAGGAAAATATCACACAATGGATGCACCCAGTGACACATATAGAGGAAAATATTATCTTAACTAAACATACAAGAGAAAAACAAAGCACATGTAAGATATCAGCAACATCAAATAAAACACAATAAGGACATTTCATTTTTTGGTGGTAGCGGCCCTTTAATAATGGCAGTCGGTAACACGTTGAATATTATAATCCTAATCAGGGATGCACGGATATTAGTAGTGGTGTCGATACCAGGCTTTTGCATGAGTACTTGTACTCATGCCAATGTCCCCCCGATACCGGAATCCAGCACTGGGTTGGCTTGCCAGGCAGTATGTGAGGGCTGGGACAGCCGGTAGAACGCTCTAACAGCATTCTGCAAGGCCTTCTGGCTGGCGAACGGCCAGATCTTGCCTGGTTTGCGAAATCTCGTGAGAGTACGGCCCCAGCGGAGCCATGTTACAACCTTCACATGCCAGCGGTCGCTCGCTGGAACGCAGCCAGCCTGAGAGGCCTGGCAGAATGCTATTAGTGCAGTCTGCCAGCTGCCCCAGTGTCTGAGATCAGGGAAATCTATATATATGTATGTGTACACATGTATCTGAGGTCTGATGTGTGTGTGGGTATATAGGAATCTTAGGTCTGTTTTTTGTGTGTGTGATTGGACAGGGGGTGTGCAGGCCTGTGCAGTGGGGTGTCTGGGCATACATTTCAATATTTCCATAAATTGTACAGTTTTCCAGCAAAATCCTAAATTATTTATTGGAAAGCGTCACATAACATTAAATAAAAAATAATAATAATAAAAAAAGGTAAGTCGGTATCGGAGTACCTGGGAAAAAAAAAAAAAAAAGCATTGGTACTTGTATTCGGTTTTAAAAAATGGAATTGCTGCATCCCTAATCCAAGCTGATGTACTGGACTTCAATGGAAATGAAACAACTAGATGCTGAGAATCCACTTTTAAATAAAATATATCAGATATACTTATAACCTTGCTTAAAATGTATCTGTCGTCGAAGATAATAAAAAAAATAATAAAAAAAAAAAAAAAATAGACCCATTTTTTTTTTTAATGTCCCTTGCTGATGATGGCTAACCAGATCGAATGGCTGTCCAGGAGTTGTGACTGACCTGCGCTTGATGCCATCAAGCATGACGCTGCACTGGCATGTTTGCAGTAAAGCAGGCTTTTGGTGAAAAATTATCATTTGCAGGTCCTACCCAGAGTTCCTTGCTGCATACAGGGAGTGTAGGAAATAAGGAAAGCCGCGCTTGTTTTCCCAGACGTTAGACTATTTTTGAATTTATTTATATTATTTTTTTGTAATTTCTGGTACGGGGGATTTTAATCTCACCTTTTGTCCTCCGCCATAATTTTAATAGTTATGTAATCAATACACTCAGTGTTTTTTTTCTTTTTTACTACGTGCTTATCATTTCTTGAAAGCATGGTCACCGAGGCTTAGTGTAGCCTGAAAGAAACCCTGTCACATCCTCAGTGACTGATACATCGTGTCTCTACGCGGGATGTGCAATGGATGTGGTTTCCTAGCAGCGCCAAGGTCAGATTTACATCACAGGCTCCTGTAAATGGAAAGCTGAGCCTGTTCTATCAGGGTCTTTGAAAGGACCATAATGTACATCATGTAACACGCGATGCAGGAGTGGAGGAGGATTTAAACAGGGAGCTGTCAAACACCACAAGTTATCTTGCACTGAAATTCAGGGGCCGTGGGTAACGACTGAAACCTGGCGGTGGATTGAAGGATCAAGTTCAACATTTTTCTCATCCCTGTTAACCCCCCCCCCCCCCATCAAACATTTGTCTTTCCAGGAAATAATGTGTAAAATCCAGAGCTAAAGACATCCCCGTTATTATTTTGCCTTCCCTTGTATCAAAACAATTCATATTTTCAGTAACTTCCAACGATGCCCCAAAGCAGGGAAAACAATCCTCACACTAAACGAGGACTCATTGAATTGCACAGCTGTGTCTGCATAATTTAAATACTGTTCTATCTTTTAGTGTTTATTGACAATACATTTTATATGAAGACATTATATATATATACATACACCAAAAGAAAGGGGCGCACACCAGGGCTTAAGGAAAAATAATAAAAGAAATGTTTATTAATTAAGCATAAGAAAGCGTAAAAAAAGATGCCCAAATGCATCTAAAACCGACGTTTCGGCCCTCACAGGGACATTTTTCAAGGCCTTCAAAAAGGCCCCTGTGAGGGCCGAAACGTCGGTTTTTAGATGCATTTGGCATCTTTTTTTACGCTTTCTTATGCTTAATTAATAAACATTTTTCCTTAAGCCCTGGTGTGCGCCCCTTTCTTTTGGCTTGCATATCTTTTATTGGGCTTTGCACCCAGGCACTTCTGAGTTAGCACTTGGCTACAGCTGGTTGCCGCTGCCTAATAAATATATATATATATATATATATATATACAATTCTTTGAATTGCTATGATGTGTGGGTGGCTTCTGCAATATTAAACACACTTATGATAGTGTGGAGGCTTTTTATCTCACTTTTAGTCCTTCACCACAACCCTTATAGACACTTACTTACCTATGGTCCAAGCATCCACTGCAACTGGTCATGCCTGTCTCCCAGCTGATGAAGGATCAACAAACCTGAAACAGCGCTGTCCTAGGAGTGGCTTTGACCAGTTGCATAACCTTATCTTTGCTACAAAGCCACAGTGTGGCATAGCATTGATTTTAGGGTTCTGTGTAATAACAGATCCAGGATGTATAAAAGTGAGACAGAGGTCATTTGCATATCCTACCCAGAATTCCTTGCTGCATATGGGGAATGTGGCACAGGAGCTCTGAGATACAATTCTTTGAATTGCTATGATGTGCGGGTGGCTTCTGCAATATTAAACACATATATATATATATATGTACACAAGCAACTCCGCACTCAATGTAATAAAGTCACTAAGAAATCCTTGCTTCGGTGTAAATCCAGCTGCACAAAATAGTATAGAAAAAAAATCCAGATGCACACGAAGACTGCAAAAATAAGTCTCTATATTTAGATCAACATTTCATTCCTGTATGGAACTGAAACGTCGATCTAAATAAAGAGACTTATTTTTGCAGTCTTCGCGTGCATCTGGATATACTGTATATACTGTATACTACGATCTCCGCACTCCACAGCTCCGGTGCTGGGTAATGGTTGCACCCATACAAATATCCACGGGACACGCAACACGAAGACTTGCCAAAATTTATAAATCTTTATTGATTCAACTGAAACAAAGATTTATACATTTTGCTAAGTCTCCGTGTCGTGGGTTGCCGTCGATATTGATATATATATATATCAATATTAGAAATCACCCAGAGTAAAACAGGATACTTCTATATATTATTATTTTAAATTAGAATTTTTATTGGTATAAAAGCCCCCGATAGGCTGTGTTGTAATTTAGATATCCTGGACGTGTTGGCCGGTCTGTTATTGTGCCCTTATAGCGTGAGACAGTTTGTGATCATCACTTTAAAACACTGAGGGCTCTATTACATTCTTCGCGCAAACGTTAACGCGAGGGGCAAAACCCTTTGCGCCGAACCTCGTATTGCAATGTCCGCGCAAAAAATGCGCGTTAACGTCTACCGCGGGTGTACTTGCGCGAACGCTGCGTGAGCTTACTGTACTGCGCGCGTCCTATACTTAACATTGTGAACGCAAATGCTCATGTTCATGCGCTGGTACACGGATGGTATTACAATCTATGCGCAAAATTTAAAATTATGCGTGCAAACGCTGTGCATTAACGTCTTTTAAAAGCTGGTGGTAACAGCAAATCTGAATGTCCTGACCGAAACCAAATACACCAGCCCAAAAAAAAAAATACAGCAAAGTATAGTTACACATTCTACACATACCCAAACAATAAAATTGATAAGTTGTGCGTGTTTTTTTTATTGATGCAGCATATATGCGCAGATTGACTTTGACAAGCGCAAAAACTTAACGTGAGACAATTGTGGTTGTTAATTCTGATTGCACACTGATTTCTGCACGCAACGTTGCTACGCGCGCGTTTTTGCGCGTCCGTTTTACGTGCGTTATTTTCTGACTGATGAAAAAATGCGCGCGGATTGTAATACCAGCGTTGTTTTACGCGCGTTAACGTTTATAACGCTGCGTGCAAAAATTCACCAGTTCTGCATGCGTTTTTGCGTGATGAATGTAATAGAGCCCTGAGAATTTGGCAAAACAATTTTAAAATTATTTCTGATTAAAGTGATATATACATACACACACACACACACGTCAAGCCCTAAAAAAAGAACTGTGGGAACTCAGGGATTTCTGTACGGTACCCCAATAAGCAATTATCATCTTGCACGCTACACAAAAACACACGCTCAAATATTTATGGATTTAATCAAAAAATATAAGATCAATTCAATATTTATGGTGACTTAACGGTGAAAGATATGATTGAACACCTGAATTCAAGCTTTATGGTTTATGGCACCAGAGTTCCCTCTGCAAATATAGTGGAAGAACTGCGTTCCCCCTTCAACTCGACCCCTGTAATAAATATAACAAACCAGGAGGAGAGCACACCAGCTTATACAAAGACTGTAACAGTAGCTCATACATTTTTAAAGATTTTTAACCCGTTAAAGTTTCTAAACAACGATTAACCCTTTCAAGATTTTAACAATTCTTAACACGTTAGTTTTTTTTTTGCAAATTAGGGTTAAATTATTTGGAGTTAAACATTGTATAAATCTTTAACGGGTTAACTTTAACGGGTTAAAAATCTTTAAAATGTATGAGCTACTGTTAAAGTCTTTGAATGTATGAGTCGGAGTGCTCTCCTCCTGGTTTTTTGTATTGTTTGTCTTGAGAAGTGCCGCCTGTTACGCTCAGTAAAGGTTGAGTGCTGCTCTCTTGGCGTATTTTATATGTATATATATGTATCTCATATCTGCAAGAATATTACATTGGTTACTACAGAGCACTCACCCGGACTACGCTGAAATCCAGCTTGGTTTCCTGGGCACACTGTAAAATGAGCTGAAAACAGCTTTTGCTTTGATTGGTCATGCCGTTCTCGTAATACCGCTGCAATATTCTCTGTTGTTCTGTAGTAAAAACAGAGCGAAGGTTCATCTACAAAAGTGAGAGAAAGGCAATTTATTCAGAACGGCAGCTTCAGGACGGATTGCAAGAGTTATGAAAGCTTTCGCTGGAATAGTAAGTGTTCTGCATCTGCACTCAGGAAGAATAAAAAGGATGGAGACGATTGGTCAATAAATCACACCATCAGCCCTGGAATATTTATGGACAAGCGATCTTGGACAGGTTTGCACGTGGGGTCCACGTGGCTGCAAGAGAACCAAAAACCTACAATTTAAGATGGGGAAAAAAAATAATAATCTGGGTTTGATACACTGTTACTGTGCTTGGACAAAAACAGAAGACCTTTTCATTTCTCAAAATAAACTGAATTCCTGAGAATACCTCGAGGTGCCATAAACAGAAGACGCGCTGGAAGCGATCAATAAGATCGAAATAATAAAATCAGAAAAGGCATAAAAAAAAGTGTAAAAAAAATGCCACTATCGCTCATACGTACCTTTCAAACAGGGTTGCCAGATCAGCCATGTTTTCCTGGGCGCATAGAAACAGCCTAGCGAATACTAAGGCCGGGGTCCAACGAGCGTTTTGCAGAGCGGAAGGAACGTCCGTGACAGTGGACGTTCCTTCCACTCGGACGCTCGTCTGGCCACCTTGCTAAGGGCAGATAGGTGGATCGAGCCTTGCAGCGCTGAGCGCACTATGAAAAAACGCGCTTTGCAGCCCTGTCTAACGCGCATCCTAGTGCTTCGACGGGGAGGCTTGCAACACGGCCGCTGTCGCACGCGCGCAATTTGTGCCCGTGCAACAGCGTGTGGCCGGCCCCGTTGCAGCATCACAACCTTTGTCATATGTGACTCTTTCCGACTGGTGCATCTTGTCTGTCAATCAAGTAGAATCTAACTTTCACATTTGGAATCCACACTCACTGATAACTTTTCCCCTCTATAGTCTAAGACAGGGCTGTCAAACTCACGCCCGCCCCCCCCCCCAGATATTGATGCCTACAATTCCCAGAAGTCATTCAATGCAATAGAGGGCCAGGGAATAGAGTTGCCAGGTTTTCCTGGAAGCATATAATTTATTCATGCTGATGGGCAGCGCATGAAAAATACCACCCCGCGGCATGTATAATCCATACGTTGCAGGTAAGGAATCCCAGGTGATCTGCCTTGATTTTATTCCTGCAGCATATGATTTACACATGGTGCAGGACAGCACTTTTCCCTGTGCTCCCCCACTGCATGAAATCGTATTAGGTGTCCACGAAAACATGGCCGACCTGGCAACCCTACCAGGGAATCCTAGGAGTTGTAGTTCAGAAACATGCGGGAGCGAAGTCTGACAGCCCTGGTCTAAGGGGCACATCTACGAGTAATCTGCTAATACAGGGGTCAGCATCCTTGGCCCTCTAGGGACACTATTACATTCCTTGCGGAAAAAAGTTTGCGCAGCGTTAAACGACGTTAACGCGCGTAAATTAATGCTGGTATTACAATACGATCTCATTTTTTCATCCATCCGAAAATATCGCGTGTAAAAAATACACGCGAAAACACGCGCGCATTAACGTTGCGCGCAGAAATCGGTGGGCAGACTGTTTTTTTCACGCGATTCAGCCAATCAGAATTAAGAACCACAATTGTCTCCCGTTCAGTTTTTGCGCCTGTCAAGTCAATCTGAGTATATATGCTGCATCAATAAAAACACGCACAACCTCTCTATTTTATTGTTTGGGTATGTGTGGAATGTGTAACTATACTGTGCTGTATTTTTTTTTTTTGCTGAAGTATTTGGTTTCAGCCAGGACGGTCAGATTTGCGGTTACCACCAGCTTTTAAACGACGTTAAAATTATGCGCGCAAACGTTGTTCGTTAAAATTTGCGCATCGATTGTAATACCATCCGCGTACCAGCGCACGAATGCATTAGCGCTCACAATGTTAAGTATGGGACGCACGCACGAACTGTCGCTCGCGCAGGGTTCGCGCAGGGTCACTCGTGTTAGGCGTTAACGCGCATTTTGTGCGCGAACATCTTAATACAACGTTCAGCGCGAGGGTTTTTCCCCTCGCGTTAATGCGTTTTTGCGCACGCGCAAAATTGTGCGCTTGGAGTGTAATAGTGCCCTAGATGTTTTAGGACTACATTTCCCATGAGATGCAGCCCCTCTAATGAATAGCTGAGCATTATAGGTGATGCAGAGCGCCACGTTTGCTGATTTCTGCCCTAACACATAAATACTACTACAACCTTGTCCATTAATATTGATAAATGAATATAGAGGGGGCTGTTTAACCCATTGCCGACCCTGGATGTGCTAGGTCAGGGGTCAGCAACCTTGGCTCCCTGATGTTTTGGGAACTACATCTCCAATGATGCTCAGTCACCAATTAGGCTGAATGAGTCACATGGGAAATGTAGTTCCCAAAACATCAGGGAGCCAAGGTTGCTGACCCCTGTGCTAGGTCGTCCTGCAGCAGGCGGGCTTTAACGCCGCAAGGCAAATGGCCCACCTCCCTTCCCAGCATGCAGATCGCCAGCTTGGGGTGTTGCCTGGCAATGCAGACAGTCCACTGGCAGCCAATAGCAGCGATCTGGGTCACGTGACAGCTCGTCACCGCCGTCACTGTCACATTGCCTCAGCCAAAGCTTGTAACATTGGTTGGGGCATGGTTGGGGCGTCTCTGCCTCTCTCTTCTCCTTGCTTCGATCTGAGGTGGAGCGAGGCAGAGAAACGGAGTTTTAAAAGTCAAGTGAAGAAAAAAAAATAAACTTTTTTTAACCCTTTTAGTGCAGAACTTTGAAAATAACAAAATTTCCTATTTCCTCATAGTTTTTAGGTATTTTTTTATATTAAAATATTATTTTATATCTAAATCTTTGATGGAAAACGAAAGCCCTATTTCTCCTGAACAAAATGCTATATAATAAGGATGGGTGCGCTTAATATGAAAGAGGTAAGTTATGGTTGAGCAGGCGAATAGCGGAAAATCTACTTTTAGAAGTATTCCAAACTTGTAAAATTGCCCCTGTCCTTAAGGGGTTAAACAAGAGCTGTTTTTTTTACAACAACAACCTATGTTTCCTAGGATTCACAACATGTTTGTGTATAAATAAACATGTGGAAAGCGAAGCAATATCCAGCTCTTTAAGCAGTAAAGATGATGAGGACCTTCGCTGCAGCTGTTTGCCATTTCCGTGGAATTTTAGTATTGTTTTTGTGATGTAGAAGCGTTCAGTCCATCTTTTAAAGTTTTTTCCTCTCTCTCTAGCCCTTTATTAACATATTAGCGATACCCCTTTTCATATCACTGTAACTATGCGTGATGACCACCATGACCGCCAACGTCGCACTTAATATGACGGTTCATGACATTGTGAGGAATGTGTCGTTTGAAACATGTTCCAGAACACTGATATACTATGGACGAAAACAATGCAGAAACAGCACGATGACACATTTTACTTTTGTTGTGTAGCGGCGAGATAACATGATACTATCACCACCTTTATAATGTTGCCAGCGTGTCATGAAAGAGAATAACCTGATGAAATGATTTGTCATTTACAACGGGCACAGTAAAGGAACCCCTGCATATTAATACTGTGATATTTGGATTCTGCCAGATTGACAGACATAATGCACCAATCACAACGAGTCACATGATGAAGGTCCCTCCCCAGGTCCCACCCTGTCCATATATAAAGACACTGAGGCATGCTAGGGATTCCAGATTGGCCATGGGTCACTGTCACATAGAACGGCTTCATGTTGCTGGGCATGGAAAAGGTGAAACCCTGCAGCATGTAGAATCCATACACTGCAGGTAAAAAAAAAGGAAAGAAAATGGAATCCCAGGTGACCTGCTTTGCTTTCCTTCCTGTATTATATGAATTACACGGGTGCCGGACAAAATCCCTACAGCCAGGTTCCCTAATGCCAACATCCCGACGGCCAACTTCCAGACAGAACAAGTGCCAGACATCCCAACTTCCCTACACGGGCAACTTCCAGACATACATAATCCCAGCGGCTAACCCTAATACGAACACCCTAACCCTAGGTTTAGGGGGGTTAGGGCTAGGTTTAGGGGGGTTAGGGCTAGGTTTAGAGGGGTTAGGGGGGATAGGGTTACGGCTAGGTTTAGGGGGGTTAGGGCTAGGTTAGGTTTAGGGTGGTTATGGCTACGTTTAGGGGGTATGGGCTAGGGCAAGATTTAGGGGGGTTAGGGCTAGATTTAGGGGGGTTAGGGTTAGGTTTGGGGGGTTAATGGCTAGGTTTAGGGCTAGATTTAGGGGAGTTAGGGTTAGGGCCAGGTTTGGGGGGTTAGGGCTAGGTTAGGTTTAGGATGGTTAGGGTTATGGCTACATTTAGGGGGTATGGGCTAGGGCAAGATTTAGGGGGGTTAGGGCTAGATTTAGGGGGGTTAGGGCTAGGTTTGGGGGTAATGGCTAGGTTTAGGGCTAGATTTAGGGGAGTTAGGGTTAGGGCTAGGTTTGGGGGGTTAGGGCTAGGTTTGGTTTAGGGGGATAGGGTTACGGCTAGGTTTAGGGGGTTAGGTTTAGGGTGCTTAGGGTTATGGCTACGTTTAGGGGGTATGGGCTAGGGCAAGATTTTGGGGGGTTAGGGCTAGATTTAGGGGGGTTAGGGCTAGGTTTGGGGGGTTAATGGCTTGGTTTAGGGCTAGATTTAGGGGAGTTAGGGCAAGATTTAGGGGGTTATTGGCTAGGTTTAGGGCTAGATTTAGGGGAGTTAGGGTTAGGGCCAGGTTTGGGGGGTTAGGACTAGGTTAGGTTTAGGGTGGTTAGGGTTATGGCTAGGTTTAGGGGGTTAGGGCTAGGTTTAGGGGGTATGGGTTAGGGCAAGATTTAGGGGGGTTAGGGCTAGGTTTGGGGGGTTAATGGCTAGGTTTAGGGCTAGATTTAGGGGAGTTATGGTTAGGGCCAGGTTTGGGGGGTTAGGGCTAGGTTTTGGGGGGTTAGGGAGTAGGGCTAGTGT
Source organism: Leptobrachium leishanense (assembly GCA_009667805.1). Lineage (NCBI taxonomy): Eukaryota > Metazoa > Chordata > Amphibia > Anura > Megophryidae > Leptobrachium > Leptobrachium leishanense. The sequence goes on from CM019071.1 coordinate 9,554,954, forward strand.
TAGCCGCTGGGATTTTGGATGTCTGGAAGTTGGCAGTCAGGGAGTTGTCTGTGTAGGGAAGTTGGCATTAGGGAACCTGGTTGTAGGGATTTCGACCCAAACCCGAATTACACATATTCCATGGCAGCATGTTTCCCAAAGTCCTGCATGCCTCTGGTCATAGTTTATCCTGCCAATGTGGTGACACTTGGGTGTGAGGTGTTTAGAGAGGCTCCTGAATGTGGAACAAGTCCTTTAGATCAGTGTTTCTCAAACCTCTCCTCATGTCCCCCTAACAGGCCAGGTTTTAATGATCACCTTGGGGAAATGCAGTCTGAATCCTGCAATCACTGAGCAGCAAATCCTATCACCTGGGTTTCGCATATCTGTCAAACGTGGTGTGTCAGCGGGTCCTGAGGACAGGTTTGACTAACAGTGTTTCTCAACTCTGGTCCTCAGGACCCACTAACCGGCCAGGTTTGCAGATATCTGAAGCCCAGCCCAGGTGATATGATTTGCTGCTCATTGATTGCATTTCCCTATGGTGATCCTTAAACTCTGGCCTGTTAGTGGGTCGTGTGGACTGGAGTTGAGAAACACTGCTTTAGAGCCCCTATATACACTGATGGTGTTTCTTCCTCAACTGGTCAACGGCCAACTTCCAAACCTGATCATGGAGACCAGTTACCCTCCACACTTTGCTACTAAGAGGCTGTGTGCCCCAGCTTTAACTTGCAGGTATGGACAGTTGTTTGGGTGTGGGGTGTTTTTTGTATGTTCCATAACATTTTATGTTTGGGCTCTCACACTAACACTCGACATTTTGGGTCTGTTCACAAAGTACTGAAATTGCATTTTGGCAATATTTTACTCCCCCATTTTACCGAAAATATGGTGAATTCACTATTTAGCGAATGGTCATCCTATTTTGCTGAAAACAGTCACCGATGCAGTTATTGGACGTCGGGAAAAACCGCCAAAGTGCAGAATTGACATCTGCGAGTTCCACAGAATTGTTTAAAAAAGAAAAAACTTCTCGGCTATTCACGTAATCAGTGTTTAAACCAATAAAAAAATGTATTAAATGTGTCAAAATAAATAAGGTAGGCAAATCATTGGCTGCAGAAGATGGCCTGAGTTCAGCAGCCAATGGCACGGGGCGGAGGAGGCCCATTGAAGTCAGCTGGGCGTATTATGCTGCCAACCGGCTTCAAGGCCCACCCGCCGTGTGTATGGCATAGTACACCACGCGGCGTTGACAGGTAAAAAAAATAAAAAATTGAGAAACAAATTGTCTTAAAAATAAAACCTTCAAAAGGATTTTTCCTGAAAATTCTAAAACGTGCTTTTAAAAAAAATTTTTTTTTTTATGTTTTTACATTGAATCCTATGGGATTTGCCCATTTAAACCTGTCGAACTGAAAATCTTGAAGTTTCGGTGCAGGTGGGCGTTCTGAGACACTGTAGTCTTCTGTGTGGCAATCTCCGTTCGGCGTGCGCACAATAACACAAACATTGCGTAGATCTTATGCTGCGTTCGGTGGCGTCAGTCATGGCTACCTTTTCAAGCAGTCCATCTTCCATTATCCATTGGGACAGTCGTTGTCACCACTCTGTGTCTGAGCTCTCATAACCCCATTTAATCCCTCCAATTACACGGAAGAGATGCCTTTTTGTATAAGCGTTCCCTTCGCTCCGCTCTTGTATGGGGTAGCGCTCCATCGTCAGACCTCTCCTTCATTTTCCTTTTATTATCTTGTCTAGCTACAGATAATTGGATGTAAATCCTTTCATCTTCGTTTCCAAGTTGCCGTTTGTGTTTGAATGTTATGTCATTCTGATGTAACTAGCACACAATTAATGGTATATTCTCTGGTGCTGACATCACTGGCACACAATTACCCGTGTGCGTATAAATATAGGTTATCATGCTTTTTTTTCGATTAGGTTGGTCTCTATTTTTTGACATTGTTGAGATGGGAGATGGGTCAAAGTCTATTATCCTTGGACCAACTTGTTCCCCTTCTAATTATTAGCAAAACTATATATGGAGTATAGGGACTAGGTATCCAAAGTTTGGTCAGTCCACCCATATAGCTTGCCTTATGGATCTCTTCTGTAAATTCTCCCTGGGAGTCTTTTTTGTAAGCCACGGCGTATGTATCTCAATGTATCCTTCCTGGTAAAATCCTTTATAAATAAATAAATAAATATATGATGACAAAGTTGGACTATCCAAAGGTTGTTGGGCCTTGGGATTATCGGCAAAAAAATATATATCCTTTTGTTGAGGTCTACATACAAACAAATATGCCTATTTTTCTATTTTTGTTGCGTCCAATAGGATTAGTAGATCGGAATTCTCCATTTCATTAGTGGTTTCTAAAATTTTCCACGTGACCGTCTCTGTCATAGATCGACATTATCCTCTGATGCTTTTGAGAGACTGGGGACACATGATTCATTAATATAATAAGATTGCTCTAAAATTGGAATTGTCTTTATTTACAGTGTTTGGTCATACGGCATTAGGTTGCCATGGTGATGGGAGGGTCACGGGGTATGGCCGGCGTTCTGACTTCACTCTTGTGACACGGCGTCTGTCCGGCACTGGGAGGGGATGGCAGTCTTAAGTGTTGTTTTGTTTGGCAATTGCTGTATCCTGATGAAAGTCCGCGGGTAGCGGACTGAAACGTCGATCTTTTAACAATAAAGAGTATCATTTGTACAAGACCGGGAGTGCTGCCAATACTATTTTGTATATGGATGTGTACTCACTCAAACACACAATTTTTTTTACAAAGTCAAATGAAAAGATAGATAAGTGAAAATTATTACACAATGAGACGTATATATTTAATTGCCTCATTTAATACACCTCTATATGGGCGCCATTAGTTGCACGAAGCACATCAAGACGGTACTCGATTTATTTCCATGTTGGCTGTAGCTTCCCCTCATCAATGGTGGCAATGGCATCAGTGATCCTCTGCTTTAGATTAGTGATGTCCCTTTGTACCTTCATTCCATACACCATATCTTTAACATAACCCCATAGAAAGAAGTCGTTTTTCCTCGGCGAGACATCAATTACTGCAAATGTTTACCTTGACCTTTTGACTGAATACGTGGCATCACAACTACATGACCTTCAACCAACCATCATTTTCCAGCAAGATGCTGCACCACCACTTTGGGGACGGCATGTTCGTGGGTTCCTAAATGAAACATTTCCAGAGCGGTGGATTGGAAGGGGTGGCCCAATTCCCTGGCCACCTCGTTCACCAGATATCACTCCCCCTCCACTTCTTTCTATGGGGTTATGTTAAAGATATGGTGTATGGAACAAAGGTACAAAGGGACGTCACTAATCTGAAGCAGAGGATCACTGATGCCATTGCCACCATTGATGAGGGGATGCTACAGCCAACATGGCAAGAAATCCAGTACCGTCTTGATTTGCTTCATGCAACTAATGGCGCCCATATAGAGGTGTATTAAATGAGGCAAAAAAACCTTAAATATATACGTCTCATTTTGTAAGAATTTTCACTTATCTGTCATTTCATTTATAAATTTTTGAAATTGTGAAGAGACTTTATGGACACCCTGTGTATTCTCTGCTGCTGACATCACTGATGTAAGATTATTAAAAACTTGCTCAACTAGAATAAAATCTCACTTTATCGTGTTGCTTTATGGCCATTTAATACAAACACTTATCACTGCGTAACGCTGAATTATCTTCATTTTAATGCGTGCCAGAGACAGTAAAAAATTGCTGTCAGCTACATAGGTGGACAGTTATCGCCAATTATGTATGGTATGGTGTAAATCTGATATAAAAACTCATTAGCGCGCAATTAGATTGTACAAATTGTCTGCATATAGAATTCTAACTCAATTAAAGCAACCGAGTCGTCAGGCGCTGCCTTTACCACGCCGCAGCTTGGAGTGGCACACAAAGGACGGGGACACCTTGCGCTCAGTATTCATAGCATTAATAAAAAAAGGCATGGTGGACTATTAAAAAAAATGGATTGTCAAAATTGTTCAGCCCAAATTTCCACGGGACAAATAAAAGAAATACTGAATTGGTGAATTCAGTTTATTAAAAAAAGTGCAATTCTCCACCATACTGGCTTTATATGATGTCGGAGCAACGTGTAGCCCAGGCGCCGGCAATAATTGTCCTTCGAAACTACATATCCCATGAGGCGCCTCCATTGTAATGAGTGACCAAGCAACAGGGGAGATGTAGTTCCAAAACATCTGGAGGGCCAAGGTTGTTGACAATTCATTATTTTTAATTGACTCTGGATTTCGTTTTGATTTGATCTGAATATATCAGACTGACACATAGATGCCATCTTCTAAACCAGGTCTGTCAAGCGCCGCCTCCTTTCAGATGTTTCTGGACTACAATTCCCATGATTCTCTAGCCATTTATTGCATTCAAAGAACTAAGGGAATTGTAGGCAATCAACATGTGGGAGGGTTGAAGTGTGACAGAGCTGGTCTAAACTTTTACGTGTTATTTCTTCCCCTGTAATTACTCCATTAACGTTTTTGTACCTCCATAATTTTGTCGAAATTCAATGAACATCTATTAAAAAATTTGATATTTTGGAAGAATAAATATTGTATAGCTGGTGACCGAAATTTCTAAAGTTTTTGATTCAAATTTAATATTAAAATGTTGAACGTATTTTGAAATGACAGATGGATATGTTTTGTGCGAATACGGTTTCTGTGCTGCGCCACTCGTATGGTGCATACATCTTCAAGCTGAACGGAATCCAGGTGTCAAAAAATAAACCATATGCAATAAAACTGCCAAAAAACAAATGCTGCCAGCACTAAAAAATGTGTGGGAATATTCCCAATGTATTCCTTACTGTAAATTCTATCCAAGCTGGCATGGAACAAAGAGACCTAACTGGAGCATCTTCTGTGATTTTTGACATGGCCTTTGACACAGATCATGGCATCCTATATTACAAAAACGTAAACTCTGGTATTGGTGATCACACGCTAACCTGCTTTCAGTCGTATGTATCGGATCGATCGCAATATGTGTCCATTTCGGGCAGCTCCTCCCTCCCCCTCCCAGTCACATGCGGTGTACCCCAAGGCTCGATACTCGGCCCCCTTCTATTTACACTATTCATAAATGATCTGCCCAATGTCTGCAAAGCCTCAACTGTACATATGTACGCAGACGACACTGTAATCTATAGCAGCAAACCAAATCTCTCGCAGCTGGAGGCCGTGCTGCAAGAACAATTCACAGAGGTAGAAAAGTGGATCAAACACAACAAACTATTTTTAAATACTGACAAAACTGTAACGAATGCTCTTTGGAACAAAACCTAAACTACACAAATTGCAAAACCCCCATCTATGTGTTGGGACAATATCAAATGGCACACTGACCACAGTCACTTCTCTCAAATATCTAGGTATGTGGTTAGACCCAAATCTATCCTTTGGCCCCCACATTGAAAAACTGTAATCTAAACTCTACCCCAAACTAGGTGCCCTGTACATAAACAAATCCTGCCTGAACCCCACGGTAAGAAAGCAGATTGTACAACAAATGCTTATGCCGGCTATTGAATACGGAGATGTAGTGTATGCAGCCGCCCGCAAACACACCTCCAGAAACTTACTACATTGTATCACTCATTCTGCTGCTTTGTGCTACAATGTAACTACACGACCCACCATTGTGACATGTTAAAAGAGCTAAACTGGCCATCACTGGAATCCAGACGCACCCTTCATCTTTCCAAACTGGTGTTTAAGAGCTTTTCTGGGAAGCTGCCACCCTACCTGAATAGGCTGCTTCCCCCAGCAGTTCCCTCATCCTATAACCTCTGATCCAGGACCAGCACCTTACTTGCAATACCACAATACAAAAAGACAGAGGCTCGATCCTCATTTTCCTACAGAGCACCACAATTATGGAATAACCTCCCAGACGCCATCAAATCTTCCCTAAAGTCACTTAAGAGATCTCTATCAACATACCTCGATACAGAAGGCACCTGTAAACATGTAACATAATGACTATATACTGAATGCACCTGTAAACATGTAACACAGTGACTATATACAGAATGCACTTGTAAACATGTAACATAGTGACTATATACAGAATGCACCTGTAAACATGTAACATAGTGACTATATACAGAATTCACCTGTAAACATGTAATACAGTGACTATATTTCCTACATATTTATTTTCTGTGTTAATCTGTAGATTTGTGTTTTGTTTTTAATCTTGCATTTTATTACTTTGTATTTCTGTAACAACTGTAACAATTCAATGTTCTTGAACCCAGGACATACTTGAAAACGAGAGAAATCTCAATGTATCCTTCCTGCTAAAATACTTTATTTATGATCTATTTGACAGGGAGATGATACCATCTGCTGGCCAAAAGAAGTTACTGCAGTACTAAGCCCTAAGAAGGATCAGATGGGGAGATGTTATGCAGCCACATTCCCAGCTGGTTTTAAAAAGTGTTGGCACCTTGGGCATTGTGACAGAACATCCGTCACCTTCAATTTATTAGCACATAAAACGTTAAACGTTCGTTGATTCAATGTCAAAATTCGTTTATACAATTTATGTCTTTAGGATCCCTGTGTGTACTGTGTTTCCCCTCGCAATTCCCCGCACCAAACGCACCTGTAATCCCTCACCATTTAATAACACCTAAATTGCCCAGTTTTCGTTCACCCAAGTGTAGAATTCGTTAGTACAATTTGTGCCTATATGATCCTGATGTTTATTAAGTTCTTTGCCACCTCTGCCTTGACCAGCCATCGTAGTTTATCTGCCCAGCGCAACCGTGCTACAGCTGCCACCGGCCGAGACCACGCACAGCCGGCATTCCTTACACCCTGCACCGCTCAGCCCCTGTACATGCCACTAGAGTGCTTTTTGGTCAGAAGGGCCCTGAAAACATGGTGCCACTGTGAGGGGAGTTCTAAAGGGGAGCGCCACCAAGATCACCCACCAAACAGCCGCTAAACTCAGGTCGGGCTTCCCAGTCGCAGAGGAGATCCGGCGCCGAAATCAGAGCTTGCACTCCAGGGGGTGGAATTTCCCGGGCAAGGAACAGCCCAGGGCGGGCCAGACAATGTGGCACCAAGAGCTGGGCCCATATTAAGCATACAAAAAGGGCTTGGGCTAGAGGCAGTGGCAAAACTAGCGCCGGGGTGTCTGGGGGCGGGCATGGGAGAGAACAATGGGACTGTACTGTATAAATGTACCGTGTATGTGCGATTCTACATTAAACCATCCTGCTTAACCTGTACTACGTCTCGATGAGTATTTGGGAAGAGGGACTATCCACTTGGTATTTCCTACAGCTGACTCGCTAGCTTCCAGTAAGGGACCTGACGCCGGCTCACTACCACTGCTCACTGCAGAGCAACCCCGGCACCTACAGCGGATCTACTCCCTCCGAGTAGTGGCGTCCGTCACAGGCATCATGGCCACAATGCTAAAACTTGAGGGGAATGTTCCGGAGCCCCAATGCAAACGCAATTCATTTGCAACAAAGGAATTTAATTTGCAATGATGCAGCATAGCTCCAGATCGTGTTAACACTGTCTGCTGCTGCTGATCATATAAACGTGATCACAGTATTGAAGGGGTTAAGAAGAAAAATGGGTTTGTGTAAATGTTTCCATGGAATGCTCCTTTAACTTCCCAAATCAAATCTACCCTCGTATAAATGCTGGAAGATTCAATCCAGAGCAGATTATCAAATTTCTGTGCAAACCAATCACTGCTTCATTCAAACCTCACTTCAGCATGGCACCCGAGACACCAGCACTCGCTCTTCCCCTGGGATGGAGTTTGCGCTGGTTGGCTCTAGACATTGCGCAGGTTAAAGCGGGGTTAATGTACATAAAACAGGGTTTAATTTGTGGAAGAGCCTGCAACTATCAATGACGCACCGAGCTGCCGTCGCACAAGCCAAGCAAAGACCGGGAGCTGAGATGCCGTACCTCAGGCTGGTATCCCTGAGATCCCGTCGACGTCACTTCTCCAACGTTCGGTGCCACAGTCCCCTCCATCACAGTGTCGCCAAAGCTTTACACACCAGCTTCCAAGATCCTAAAATTTTGAACAAAAATTGATTTATTTATTTACATGCTTTAATGGAAGCCTCCCACATGTCCAACCGTCCTCGTCCTCTGGTTACAGCCCAGAATCCTTCACTCCATCATTGTATTCATCACAACCTCGAATTTGCCACCGAATTGCACCGAACTGTGAATTTCATCATTCGGTGCAATTTTGGGTCAATTCATCTATTCACAAAGCTGTCAATTTATCAAATACAGACGAACTGACAGCAATTTGGCGGCACCAAAATTGTCCCATTGGAAACTAATCGATTCTTCTGTTCACAAAATGCTGACTTTGGTGAAATTACCAGATTTTCAATTCGACAGGTTTAAAACAAGCGAATCCAATAGGTTTCAATGTCATAACTTTTTTAATATCTTTTTTATAACCATTTATATTTTCTGCAAAAACTTTTTATTATATTAAGACTTTAATAAAAATCTCTGTTTTAAAAGGAACTTTTTTATTATTGAGACACATTTTTTAATACATTTATATTAATTTAACTTCCTAGTCGGAGACTTCCTTCTGTTTGCCGAGGCAAATTGGGCGGTTTTCGCCGACCATCCGATAACCGTTTTTGCACCTCGAATTTTGGCAAAATACAGTTCCACTTTTTAGGGGCTCCTCCATATATTCAGGGTGTGCGGGTGTCTTTTTTAGGGCTCCTCCATATATTCAGGGTGTGCGGGTGTCTTTTTTAGGGGCTCCTCCATATATTCAGGGTGTGCGGGTGTCTTTTTTAGGGGCTCCTCCATATATTCAGGGTGTGCGGGTGTCTTTTTAGGGGCTCCTCCATATATTCAGGGTGTGCGGGTGTCTTTTTTAGGGGCTCCTCCATATATTCAGGTGTGTGGGTGTCTTTTTAGGGGCTCCTCCATATATTCAGGGTGTGCGGGTGTCTTTTTTAGGGGCTCCTCCATATATTCAGGGTGTGCCGGTGTCTTTTTTAGGGGCTCCTTCATATATTCAGGGTGTGCGGGTGTCTTTTTTAGGGGCTCCTCCATATATTCAGGGTGTGCGGGTGTCTTTTTTAGGGGCTCCTCCATATATTCAGGGTGTGCGGGTGTCTTTTTTAGGGGCTCCTCCATATATTCAGGGTGTGCGGGTGTCTTTTTTAGGGGCTCCTCCATATATTCAGGGTGTGCGGGTGTCTTTTTAGGGGCTCCTCCATATATTCAGGGTGTGCGGGTGTCTTTTTAGGGGCTCCTCCATATATTCAGGGTGTGGGGGTGTTTTTTAGGGCTCCTCCATATATTCAGGGTGTGAGGGTGTCTTTTTAGAGGCTCCTCCATATATTCAGGGTGTGCGGGTGTCTTTTTAGGGGCTCCTCCATATATTCAGGTGTGCGGGTGTGTTTTTAGGGGCTCCTCCATATATTCAGGGTGTGGGTGTCTTTTTAGGGGCTCTTCCATATATTCAGGGTGTGCGGGTGTCTTTTTTGGGGCTCCTCCATATATTCAGGGTGTGTGGGTGTCTTTTTAGAGGCTCCTCCATATATTCAGGGTGTGCGGGTGTGTTTTTAGGGGCTCCTCCATATATTCAGGGTGTGTGGGTGTCTTTTTAGGGGCTCCTCCATATATTCAGGGTGTGGGTGTCTTTTTAGGGGCTCTTCCATATATTCAGGGTGTGTGGGTGTCTTTTTTGGGGCTCCTCCATATATTCAGGTGTGTGGGTGTCTTTTTTAGGGGCTCCTCCATATGTTCAGGGTGTCTTTTTAGGGCTCCTCCATATATTCAGGGTGTGCGGGTGTCTTTTTAGGGGCTCCTCCATATATTCAGGGTGTGTGGTGTCTTTTTAGGGGCTCCTCCATATATTCAGGGTGTGCGGGTGTCTTTTTAGGGGCTCCTCCATATATTCAGGGTGTGGGGTCTTTTTAGGGGTTCCTCCATATATTCAGGGTGTGCGGGTGTCTTTTTAGGGGTTCCTCCATATATTCAGGGTGTGCGGGTGTCTTTTTTAGGGGCTCCTCCATATATTCAGGGTGTGCGGGTGTCTTTTTTAGGGGCTCCTCCATATATTCAGGGTGTGCGCGGTGTCTTTTTAGGGGCTCCTCCATATATTCAGGGGTGCGGGTGTCTTTTTTAGGGGCTCCTCCATATATTCAGGGTGTGCGGGTGTCTTTTTAGGGGCTCCTCCATATATTCAGGGTGTGCGGGTGTCTTTTTAGGGGCTCCTCCATATATTCAGGGTGTGCAGGTGTATTTTTAGGGCTCCTCCATATATTCAGGGTGTGCGGGTGTCTTTTATGGGGCTCCTCCATATATTCAGGGTGTGCGGGTGTATTTTTAGGGCCTCCTCCATATATTCAGGGTGTGCGGGTGTCTTTTTAGGGGCTCCTCCATATATTCAGGGTGTGCGGGTGTATTTTTAGGGGCTCCTCCATATAGTCAGGGTGTGCGGGTGTCTTTTTAGGGGTTCCTCCATATATTCAGGGTGTGCGGGTGTCTTTTTAGGGGCTCCTCCATATATTCAGGGTGTGCGGGTGTCTTTTTAGGGGCTCCTCCATATATTCAGGGTGTGCGGGTGTCTTTTTAGAGGCTCCTCCATATATTCAGGGTGTGTGGGTGTCTTTTTAGGGGCTCCATATATTCAGGGTGTGTGGGTGTCTTTTTAGGGGCTCCTCCATATATTCAGGTGTGCGGGTGTCTTTTTAGAGGCTCCTCCATATATTCAGGGTGTGTGGGTGTCTTTTTAGGGGCTCCTCCATATATTCAGGGTGTGTGGGTGTCTTTTTAGGGGCTCCTCCATATATTCAGGGTGTGTGGGTGTCTTTTTAGGGCTCCTCCATATATTCAGGGAGTGTGGGTGTCTTTTTAGGGGCTCCTCCATATATTCAGGGTGTGCGGGTGTCTTTTTAGAGGCTCCTCCATATATTCAGGGTGTGCGGGGTCTTTTTAGAGGCTCCTCCATATATTCAGGGTGTGTGCGGGTGTCTTTTTTAGGGGCTCCTCCATATATTCAGGGTGTGCGGGTGTATTTTTAGAGGCTCCTCCATATATTCAGGGTGTGCGGGTGTATTTTTAGGGGCTCCTCCATATATTCAGGGTGTGCGGGTGTATTTTTAGGGGCTCCTCCATATATTCAGGGTGTGTGGGTGTCTTTTTAGGGCACTGGGTGTCTCTGATTTGATACACAAGCTGCCGCACCCCGGATAATGGATAATTCAAACAAGGCAGAAGCCACGCCCCCTGGCTTATTCAAACAATTGGCCCCGCGCCCTGGATAGTTCACACACACACAGGCTGGAGTCACTGCGCATGCTCGCAGAGAGGAACGTGAGGCCTAATCTCCCCCTCCCCCCTCAGGCCGGGGCTCGGGGCCCACTGATCGGGCGCAGCCCGGCTCCCCGTTAACCCGCGCGATACCGGTGCAGAGCCGCTCGGGCAGGCTGGGGTTAATCCGGGGGCTGGCTGTGAGCGCGGGGGGAGGAGGGCCCGAGCCCGGAAATATCCCCCGCCCCTCCCGGAATCTGCCGCCGCCACATAAACTCCCGGGGCCCGCACCCCCCGCCACCGCGTGGCCCCCCCGAGTCGCCCCCGCTCCCAGCCACACAGGCGCCCACCTACCTCCCCCTCCCCCCGCGGCGTGAGGAAGGCCGGGGCCACTCGGGTTCGCTCCGGTCCGGGGCCAGACAATGAAATCAGCGAGTCCGATCATCAATTCCAATCATGATCGTGACGTCACGTCAGACAGCGGCCAATGGGGACCCGAGATCAGGAGCCTGACAGTCCCAGGGCTGGGAGAGGAGGGGGAGGGGGGCTGAATTAATACCCAGTGTTTATGTGCAGGAAATGTGCCAGGCCTATATAGGGGGTGTAATACAGGGTGTATATAGGGTGTATTACAGGGTATATATAGAGTGTAATACAGGGTGTATACAGTGTGTAATACAGGGTATATATATAGGGTGTAATACAGGGTGTATATAGGGTGTAATACAGGGTATATACAGTGTGTAATATAGGTGTATATAGTGTAATGCAGGGTATATATATGGTGTAATACAGGGTGTAATACAGGGTATATATAGGGTGTATATAGAGTGTATTACAGGGTATATATAGGGTGTAATACAGGGTATATATAGGGTGTAATACAGGTTGTATATAGAGTGTAATACAGGGTGTATATATAGGGTGTATATAGGGTATATGCAGTGTGTAATACAGGGTGTATACAGTGTGTAATATAGGGTGCAATACAGGGTATATATAGAGTGTAATACAGGGTGTATATAGGGTATATACAGTGTGTAATACAGGGTGTATATATAGGTTGCAACAAAGGGTATACATAGGGTGTATATAGGGTATATACAGTGTGTAATACAGGGTGTATATAGATTGTAATACAGGGTATATATAGGGTGTAATACAGGGTGTATATAGATTGTAATACAGGGTATATATAGGGTGTATATAGAGTGTAATACAGGGTGTATACAGTGTGTAATATAGGGTGTAATACAGGGTATATATAGGGTGTATATAGTGTAATACATGGTATATGTAGGGTGTAATACAGGGTGTATATAGAGTGTAATACAGGGTATATATAGGGTGTAATACAGGGTATATAGGGTGTAATACAGGGTATATACAGTGTAATGCAGGGTGTATATAGATTGTAATACAGGGTATATATAGGGTGTAATACAGGGTATATAGGGTGTAATACAGGGTATATACAGTGTAATGCAGGGTGTATATAGATTGTAATACAGGGTATATACAGTGTAATGCAGGGTGTATATAGATTGTAATACAGGGTATATATAGGGTGTATATATAGGTTGCAACAAAGGGTATACATAGGGTGTAATACAGGATATATACAGTAATACATGGTATATATAGGGTGTAATACAGGGTATGTACAGGGTGTATATAGATTGTAATACAGGAGATATAGATAGGGTGTATATAGAGTGTAATACAGGGTATATATAGAGTGTAATACAGGGTGTATACAGTGTGTAATATAGGGTGTAATACAGGGTATATATAGGGTGTATATAGTGTAATACAGGGTATATATAGGGTGTAATACAGGGTGTATATAGATTGTAATACAGGGTATATATAGGGTGTATATACAGGGTGTATATAGAGTGTATTACAGGGTATATACAGGGTATATATACAGTTGTGTTCAAAATTATTCAACCCCACTGAAATTGAGTGTTTTGGCCAGTTTGACATTGATTTTGATCATTCAGTCATCTTGCTTACAATTAAATCAAAGAGGCACGTGTAGGTCAGACAAATATAACATAACATTTATAATGAAATAACCACAAATGTCTTTTCTGTGCTCACATCATTATCAGTTTTATTCAACCCCCAAGTGACATTCAATCTTAGTACTTAGTACAACATCCTTTTACAGTTATAACAGCTTTTAAACGTGAAGCATAGCTTGACACAAGTGTCTTGCAGCCATCTACGGGTATCTTCGCCCATTCGTCATGGGCAAAAGCCTCCAGTTCAGTCACATTCTTAGGCTTGCGCACTGCAACTGCTTTCTTTAAGTCCCACCAGAGGTTCTCAATTCGGATTTAAGTCAGGTGACTGCGATGGCCACTCCAAAATGTTCCAGCCTTTAATCTGCAACCATGCTCTAGTGGACTTGGAGGTATGCTTGGGATCATTGTCCTGTTGAAAGGTCCAACGTCTCCCAAGCCTCAGGTTTGTGACTAGGGATGAGCCGAACACTCCTCGAGTTCGGTTTGAGCCCGAACCCGAACTTCCCATTTGTGCAAGTCATGCAAGTCAATTGGGCTGAAAATTCGCTTTTTTAGAGTGCCCTCCAAGAGGGCATATATGCTACATATTTGCCATAAAAGGTGTATGGGGGTCTGGGTAGTGCCCTGGGGGACAGGAAACAAGGACAAAAAGTTTTAAAAAAAACGTTTTTAAAGGGATGGTGAGTTTTCCATGAAATAAGGGTTAAAAATAAAAACGAAAAATACCTTCAAATATCGTGCCTAGGAGGTCCCCATAACCTGCCCGTGAAGTGGCGGATTTCTAGGATGTATAGAAACACTTAAAAACAAATAAATGACATTTCATATGACGGTAAATGCTTTTCCTTTAATCTATCCATAAACAACTGCTTGGGGCGGCAGCCTGTATGAAAAGACATTTTAGGACACGCAGAAAAAGTTTAGTGTTTTTTTTGGCTAAATTATTGTGAAACTTATGCAGGCTTTGGATGAAAGTAACAATAGGTGCTTTAAAATTGGGCTTTCAGCGTCGGCAACAGTGCCGTCACACCGTAACCCCTCTGAGGATATGAATCTGATACAGGCGTCAATGGCAGTGCACCCAGATATTGTGCCTTTAGTGCCAGGCATGCAAGTATCATCATACAGTAACCCCTCTGTGGTATTGTGGAAGAGTGCAGGGGTGGACCATGCGGTCCTATATTGAAAAGTGTTTGATCTGGTAATGGGCGTCAGTGCACCCAGATATTGTGCCTTTAATGCCAGGCCATCAAGTATCATCATACAGTAACCCCTCTGTGGTATTGTGGAAGAGTGCAGGGGTGGACCATGTGGTCCTATATTGAAAAGTTGTTTTTTTAATGGGCGTCAGTGCAGCCAGATATTGTGCCTTTCATGGCAGCAAGTGCCTTCACACCGTAACCCTTTTGTGGTATTGTGGAAGAGTTCAGTGCTGGAGGTTTTGTGAATGCAGAAGAGGACATCCCCTATCTATTCCATTACTTCAGCATCAGGGGATTGATAGCTGCTGATCCAGGACTGATTCATTTTTATAAATGTCAGCCGGTCTACAGAGTCGGTGGACAGACGCACTCTTTTGTCTGTGACAAAACCTCCAGCGGCACTGAACGTCCTTTCGGAAAGCACGCTAGATGAAGGGCAACCTAGTAGCTGCATAGCATATTGGCTACGTTCTGACCAGTGATCCAATCTCAACACCCAGTAAGCCAGTGGATCATCTGCTGGAAAGGTATCCAGGTCTGCCCTTGCCCCTAGGTAGTCCTGCACCATATGGTGAAGACGCTGGCAATGGGTGCCTACATTTGACGTCCCTGGGCGTTGAGGACTAAAAAAATGTAAAAATGCATCAGTCAAGCGGCCCTGGCCTTCACCGCTATTCCTCTGATCACCCGCAGCCTCAGAAGCACGTGTGTCATCACTTGGTAATCTAACAGTGCCTGGAAAGGTGTTACACAAGTTTCGCTTTAGAGCGTCCTCAAGTTTTGTCATCCTGTGCTCCCTCTGTGCGGGCAGGATGAGCTCTGCAACTTTCCCCTTGTATCGTGGATCAAGAAGGGTTGCCAACCAGTAATGATCCCTCTCCTTGATAGCACGAATCCTGGGGTCCTTTAGCAGGCTTTGCATCATTAGGGAGCCCATGTAGCGTAGGTTGGAGGTGGCATTAGCTGCCGAGTCTTCCTTTTCAATGAGGATGACCGTATAGTGCACTTCCTCCTCCCAGCCACGCACAAGCCCTTCTGTTTCTGGGCACACACAACCCTGCCTTGAGGAATCCCCACCTTCAATGCCCCCACTACTTAAATAGTCCTCATCCTCCTCCTGTCTGATCTGAGTAGGACCCGCTGGAATGCTGTCTGCGGAAAGACTGGGGCCTTGAGAGCTAGGGAAGGCCTCCTCTTCCTCCCGCTGCTCTTCCTCTAGAGCAACATCTATAATTCCCTGCAGAGTGTGCTCCAGCAGGAACACTAAAGGAATTGTGTCACTGATGCATGCACTGTCCCTGCTCACCATCCTCGTTGCCTCCTCAAATGGTGACAGTACAGTGCATGCATCCTTGATCATCAGCCACTGCGGGGGGGGGGAAACCAAGTTGACCTGAACCTGTCCTTTGTCATACTCACACAGGTACTCGTTGATGGCCCTCTGCTGCTTGTGCAGACGCTGCAGCATTGCTAATGTCGAGTTCCACCTGCAGAAGCGATGCGTTGAAACCTTATATAGTGTGCTGCGGGACTTAGCTCTGTGAGCCCATGATTGGGCAAAATTTGCCCAATCAGGACTCTGTGCGGTGATTGGCATAGTGTTCAACCAGTCTTGCATCAGACCTGTGGTCAGGTGCAAGGCTGTAGCCAATTACGAGCTTCAGGCAGTGGGAAAATGCATTGTGGTCGAACATGCGGTGAACCCCCGGAAATGTTCGGGGTTCGCGATCTGCTCGAACAGGCTAAGTTCGGGTCGAACCCCGAACTGTCCGAACCCGAACAGCTCATCCCTATTTGTGACGGACTGCATCACATTGTCATCCAACATCTCCTGGTACTGAAGAGAATTCATGGTACCTTGCACACGCTGAAGCTTCCCTGTACCTGCAGAAGCAAAACAGCCCCAAAGCATGTTTGACCCCCCTGCCATGCTTCACAGTAGGCAAGGTGTTCTTTTCTTCATAGGCCTTGTTCTTCCTCCTCCAAACATAGCGTCGATCCATGGGCCCAAACAGTTCTAATTTTGTTTCATCAGTCCACAGAACACTATCCCAAAACTTCTGTGGTTTGTCCACATGACTTTTGGCATACTGCAGTCGACTCTTCTTATTCTTTGGAGACAGCAAGGGGGTGCGCCTGGGAGTTCTGGCATGGAGGCCTTCATTACGCAGTGTGCGCCGTATTGTCTGAGCTGAAACTTCAGTACTCACATCTGACAAATCTTTTCTCAGTTCCTCGCAGTCACACGGGGACTTTTCTCCACTCTACGCTTCAGGTAGCGCACAGCAGTCGAAGTCAGCATCTTCTTTCTGCCACGACCAGGTAGCGTTTCAACAGTGCCCTTTGCCTTGAATTTGCGAATGATGCTTCCTATGGTCTCTCTTGGTATGTTTAACATCTTTGCAATCTTCTTATAGCCATTGCCCTTCCTGTGAAGAGTAATCACCTCTTCTCTTGTCTTCCTGGACCATTCTCTTGACTTCACCATGTTTGTAACCACACCAGTAAATGTCTAGAAGGAGCTGAGTATCACAGTCATTTTAAAGCTGCCTAATTGGTGCTTATTATGCTTTATTGCTGCTCCGTGACATCCACAGGTGGTTTCAATACCTGATTGAAAACACTTGAATGAACCTCTGTTCTTCAGAGTGGTAGTCTTTAAGGGGTTGAATAATTGTGTCAATGAAGAATTCACAAAAGAAACATTTACTACTGTATTACAAAACCAATTGATGTCATTTTAGTTGCATATGGTTCTTTAAAAAGTCCTTGTAGGATTTCATTCTGAATACAATTACAAATGTACACTAAATTCCCTAAAACCCTTTACAGCATTGGGGGTTGAATAATTTTGAACACAACTGTAGAGTGTAATACAGGGTGTATACAGGGTGTGTATATATAGGGTGTAACAAAGGGTATATACAGTGTGTAATACAGGGTGTATATATAGGTTGCAACAAAGGGTATATACAGTGTGTAATACAGGGTGTATATATAGGTTGTAACCTAGGGTATATACAGTGTGTAATACAGGGTGTATACATAGGGTGTAACATAGGGTATATACAGTGTGTAATACAGGGTGTATATATAGGGTGTAACATGGTATATACAGTGTGTAATACAGGGTGTATATATAGGGTGTAACAGGGTATATACAGTGTGTAATACAGGCTATTTATACAGTGTAGTACAGGGCATATTTAGCGTGTAGTACATGGTATATACAGTGTGTAATAATAAAGGGTATATACACGGTGTAATGCATGGCATTTTCAGAGTGTATGTAATAAAGGGTATGTACAGAGTGTAATACAGGGTATATATTGGGTGTAACACAGGTTGTAGCGCATTAGTATATGTACAGGGTGTAACACAGGTTGTAGCGCATTAGTATATGTACAGGGTGTAACACAGGTTGTAGCGCATTAGTGTACCACAGGGTTTATACTGCGTGTAATACAGGGTATGTACAGTGTAATACTGTGACACTCCATGCTATGGACACACTATACACACACACACTGTCACACTCCATGCTGTGGACACACTTTACAGACACAGTCACAATCCATGCTGTGGACACACTATGCGCACACACTGTCACACTCCATGTTACACTATGCAAACACTGTCACACTAAACACAGTGGACACATATATACACACACACACACTGTCACACTCCATGCTGTGGACACATATACACACACACACTGTCACACACCAAGCTGTGGACACATATTCACACTGTCACACTCCATGCTGTGTACACATATACACACACACTGTCACACTCCATGCTGTGGGCACACTGTACACACACACTGTCACACTCCATGCTGTGGACACATATACACACATACATACTGTCACAATCCAAGCTGGGGACACATATACACACACACTGTCACACTCCAAGCTGGGGACACATATACACACATACATACTGTCACAATCCAAGCTGGGGACACATATACACACAAACTGTCACACTCCAAGCTGTGGCGACACACACACACTGTCACACTCCATGCTGTGGACACACTGTACACAAACACACACCCCCTCTCACACTCCATGCTGTGGACACATATACACACACACTATCACACTCCATGCTGTGACACACTGTACACACACACTGTCACACTCCATGCTGTGGACACACTGTACACAAACACACACCCCCTCTCACACTCCATGCTGTGGACACATATACACACACACACACACACTATCACACTCCATGCTGTGACACACTGTACACACACACTGTCACACTCCATGCTGTGGACACACTGTACACACGCACACTATCACACTCCATGCTGTGTACGCATTTTGCACGCTTTAGATTGTAAGCCGTGCGCGTGTTACGGAGAAGTTTGCAGACTTTTCTTTTAAATAGGAATATTTCGCTAAAAGCAAGGAAATAAATAATGAATGTAAATGAGCAAAGCGCTCGCTTTCAGGCGCCAAATGTTTTTCTGTTTTAGCAGCCCCCGTTATATCCTGTACTTTACATGCAGCGTGCTTCTCCCAGCATGCAGTGTGAGTCGCACTTTGAAGCCTGCACTATAACAAGCTGCAGCGTGTCGGCTCAAGTGGTCGCTTTAATTCAGCCGATATTTTAATTAAAATCCTTCCAATTACCGTTCCTGACTATGATTATACATAACATTTTTTGGCTTTCTCTTTCCTGGCCTTGATGTGAGAAGCACATTGGATTTGCTGAACATAAATATTCGAGCGGCGCTGCGATCTTCAGAGGGTAAACACTAGCCGGCGACGATTCATTATGTGACGCCACCGTTTGGGAAGTTTTCCTTTTCTCTTAAATTAGAAAAAAATCATCTGGAAAATGTAAAAGAACTTTATAAAACCGCTCCGGAACCTTATCGTTTGATTAAGGAATAATTTATCCCCTCCACCCCCCCCCTTATGATTCTCGCAGTGGTGGATGCTACACATGCAAAATATTTGAAATATACTTAAGGGGTTTATTCACTAAGCTCCGAATCGTCCCGAAATTGCAACCATGGGTGCAATTTTAGGGCAATCTGTCTATTCTTCTACAATTTGTGTATCTGTCTAATATAGGCAAATTGACAACGAAATACGGTGCAGTTCGCCGGCACCGAAATTACCCCCTAGAAGACTATCGTGTTTATTATTCACAGAACGCCTGAAATGCACCGAAATTCCAGCGAAATGCCCAGATTTTCAGTGATTCAATTCGACTGGTTTAAACAGGCGAATCCCAGAGCATTCATTGTAATAAATGGAATATCTTATATTAAATAAAAACAATGTAAAGACCGATTATTCTTTTTATTTTTTGCGAAAAACCCCATTTAACTTTTTTAATTTTTTTTAAAAGACTTATTTTCATTTATTTTGTAACAGACCCTTTTATTATATTTTAAAGGAACATTTTTTTATTATTTGCACTCGTTTAAACTCCTATTAGGAGAACAGGAGACTTGTTTTTTCAGTTCAGTGCAATTCGCTGATGCCAATTTGGTGCTATTGAGCGGTCATTGGTGAGGTCCGATAACTGCTTCGGCGACTCCAATTTCGAAAAAAGTACACAAACAGGGTTATTGAGAGAGAGGTGAAACTCCGGAGAATGACTGGAGAAGTGAAAATTCTAGCAGGGTTATTCAAAGAGCTCCGAATTGTGGCCGAAAGGTAACCGAAAGCTGAAATTCAGCGTGCGCTTACCTTTCCTGGCCATTTGGCTATCCAGAGAGCAGGCAGTTTGCCTAATGTTGGCGAATTGCCTGCACATACGGTGCCTGTTCGGTGCCTGTTCGAGGGCAGTGAAATCCCCATAGAGAAGCAATGCTTCATCTATTCAGAGAACAAAAACCAACAGTGAAAAGTTGCCGAATTGCCCTGCTGTTCGGTGGTTTCATTCGACAGGTTTATTCTGGAGAATCCCATAGGCTTCAATGTTAAAAATATTCCCGTTTTAATTCAATATCTAATAAACCATTGATTATAATATTCTGCAGCAAAGAGTCTCTTTTTAGATTTTTTAGGATCTTTTAGGCATTTAACTAATTTTTGGTAAAAAAATAAAATCCTTTTTTTTACTCGTTTTTTCTTTTTTCTGTAACAGCCTTTTTATTATCATTCATTGGATTTTATATGTAAATTTCAGACATTTTCGCTCAGTAGTTTCTTTGCAAACAGCGTTTCACTTTCCAAACATTCAACCGTACTGTTTTTTTTTTTTCACTCCATTCGTCTGCGGTGTCGGCTTTTTCCGGCGGCTGCTCTGCGCAGTAATCGGCTCCTGCTCGGTTTTCTCTGGCGTGTTCGGCGGGGTTAATCCAGATGTTTTTGCAGGTTTCGGTGTGCGTTCGCCAGGTTTTGCAGTGAGTGTTTGGCGGGTTTGCCGCAGCTTTTCCCTGCCCTACGACGGCCCTGTGGTGCTTGCCGAATACACCGCAGGGTCGCCGAAATGGGATCGCCAAATCGCACCGAATTGATGAGAACGAAAAGTTACCGAACGCGCAGTGACTTTTCGATTCTCTTTGAATAACCCTGTATGAACCACACGTGGGGTACCATACAAAAGCTGGTCCAGAACAAACAGGAGTGGCGAACCTTTGTTGCTGCCCTACATGCCAATAGGCATAATGGGCAATAAGATACATTAAATTGTTGCTCTGCGTATAATAACAATGAGACGCTTTGTGAATGAAATAGTAACACAGTATCACTATGAATTAGAATTCTGCAAAGTTCATACATCCTGATCCCAGCCTTCAGACGTTTTGACTTTTCCTGCATGAAACAACAGCGTGTTGATTCCCCCGAAACATCTGCCACTCCGATCACTTAGCAACCGCCAGGTAATTAATTAAAACCAGTGAATTACACCTTCGTTATACGACAGATACGTTTTATTGGGTTTCACTAAATTCAATGAGAAATACATACTTTTGTGCAATTGACAGTAAACGAGGCATTTCAGAGTCAAATAAACAATAACAATAAGATGACATTGAAAAAGGTTTTTTCTTTTCTTAAATTAAGATCATGAGCTTATTTTGCAGGGATATCAAACTCTGCCCCCCCCCAGATGTTTATTGCCTTCAATTCCCAGAATAGTTTGAATGCAATAGGTCAGTGGTTCCCAACCGCGGTCCTCAAAACCCCCCCCCCAACAGGCCAGGTTTGCAGATATGTGAAGCACAGCGAAGTTCATATGATTTGCTGCTCAATGATTGCAGGATTCAGTCTGCATTTCCCCAAGGTAATCCTTAAAACCTGTCCTGTTGGGGGTACTTGAGGACCGCGGTTGGGAACCACTGCAATAGGTGGACAGAGAATCATGGGATGTGTAGTTCAGAAACATCTGGGGGAGTCTGAGATCCCTGTTATATTGACTATGGTTTGATCCAGAGTGCAGCATCCTTGGCCCTCCAGATCTCTTGGAACTACATTTCCCACGAGGCTTTGACAAACGAATGAGTGGCTCATCATCATGGGAAATGTAGTTCCAAAGCATCTGGAGGGCCGTGGTCGCTGAACCTGGGTTTATTCCTTTCATAACTTATTCAATCTGAACTTTTCTCACGGAGTAATTAATAAACCAAATCTGTCCTTGTTTCTTCTCACGATGTTGCATTTGGACCCAGTGTGATGTCCAGAGCTACTACCAAAGGTTGTGTAGATATTAGAGACACACGTTACCCCAAAATGTATTTTTTTTTACTATTACGCCTTCTCTAGAAACCAACTGTATATACAGTCATGGCCAGGAATATTGTCACCCTGCTTTAGTGTCAGATAATACATCACTTCGCCCAGAAAGTTGTTACAAATGTTGAGACATTCTCATGATTATTTCTTTTGTTTGTATCGGTTTGACACAAAAAGGTGGAGGAAAAATAAAGTCAAATCTGACACATTCCACGAGAAACTCCACAAATGGACTGGATAATATTATTGACCCTCTCAATTTAATGTTTGCTAGAACACCCTTTGGAAGAAATAACTGAAATCAATCGCTCTCTGTAACCATCAATGAGTTTCTTACGTTTACACCTCTCTACTAGAGTTTTGGACCACTCTTCTTTCACCAACTGCTCCAGGTTCTGCTTTCCAACTGCTGGTTTGAGATCTCTCCGCAGGTGCTCTATGGGATTTCGATCTGGACTCATTGCTGGCCAGTTCGGTGTCTGCAGTGCTTTGTCTTAAACCTTTTCTGGGTGCTTTTTGACATGTGCATTGGGTCATTCAGGGTTATTCAAAGAGAATCGAAAACTCACCGCACATTCGGTGACTTTTCATTCTCTTCAATTCGGTGCGATTTGGCGATCCCATTTCAGTGACCCTGCGGTGTATTCAGCAAGAACCACAGGGCCGTCGTAGTGCAGGGAAAAGCTGCCAAAAACCAGCCGAACACTCACTGCAAAACCCAGGCGAATGCACTCCGAAACCCACATAAACATCTGGATTAACCCCGCCGAACACGCCGGAGAAACTCGAGCAGGAGCCGATCAGAGCGCAGAGCAGCTGCCGGAAAAACCCGACACCGCAGACGAATGGAGTGAAGAATAAAAAAAAGGTACACTTGTTTGAAAAGTGAAACGCTGTTTGCAAAGAAACTACAGAACGAAAATGTCTGAAATTTACAAATAAAATCCAATGAATGATAATAAAAAGGGCTGTTACAGAAAAAAGAAAAAAACCTTAAAACTTTTTTTAAAAAAAAACAGAAAAATTGTTTATGCAAAAAAATCCCCTAAAATGCTTAAAAGATCCTAAAAAAATCTACGTATAAATAAAGAGACTTTTTACTGCAGAATATTATAATAAACGGTTTATTAGATATTGAATTAAAACGGGAATATTTTTAACATTGTAGCCTATGGGATTCGCCTGAATAAGCCAGGCGAATGAAGCAACTGAATGGCAGGGCATTTCGGGAACCTTTCACTGCTGGTGTTTGTTCTCTGAATAGATGAAGCTATGGGGATTCACTGCCCTCGAACAGGCAACGAACTTTTGGCGACCTGCCTGCTCTCTGAATAGCCGAATGGCCAGGAAAGGTAACCATACTCTGAATTTCAGCATTCAGTTACCTTTCGCCAGGAATTCGGAGCTCTTTGAATAACCCTGGTTGTGTTGCTGTAAGGCTGGCCGTCCACTGGCACCTGACTGCAGACAACGCCATCGTCTGATCAGGATCGTCCATGGAAACAAAAAAAAAATTAAAAACCCTGCTGCGGGGACAAAAAAAACTGTCTTTGGTCCTGAAATGGAGTCTCAGAACTAAGACAGCCCCCATCGGGTGCAGCCAAAAAGTGGAAAAACCAAAACTCGCCAGGCTGCGGTGGGGGGGGGGAGGTTAACCCCTGTCCCTGATCCTGAAATAGGTTTCAGCACCAGGGTCAGAAATGCTCAATGCAGCCGGCTCGCAAGGAAAAAAAAGCCGCAAGAGAAAAGAAACAGAACCAAAATTTCACCTAAAAAAGTCCAGAAAAATACCTAAAAAATTCTAAAAAAATCAATTAATAAAAAGGCTTTTCGCTGTGGATTAGAAAAATAAAACAGTTGAATAAAAACAAAAATATTTTTTATATTGAATCCTATGGGCTTCGCACTGAATCACTTCTCTATGGGGCAATTTCCCTGCCGCGGCACGGATGTTATACTATACAATGCATCTTTTTCATGCAAACTTGTACCAGATCATCCCGGCGTCATCCGATAATTCCAAATAATTTGGAAAGATCGCTAGTTTGTTGTAGTCGCAAAAAAAATGTCTGAAATCGTCTGGTGGTCGGATGCAGTGGAAGAGGGCTGATTCGCCTGCATGTTGTAGGATCTGTCAGATGACTTCTAACGATATCGGATGATCATCGCACAAACACGGTGCCAGTGGACGGCTAACCTAAGATCCTCTGATGGAGACCCACCTTGCTGACACTGCACCGTATTGAGAATCATTAGGATGTGCTGGAGAAGACTTTACGCAGCGCTGCGACTCTCCCATCATCAATACAAGATCTTGGACACAAATTAATGCCACTCTGGAGGCAAATAAATAAAAAAGTTTTTACCACTGATGAAGCCCATTGAACCTAAAGGGCGAAACGTGCCTGGTTCCTTTTATTTTTTAATAGTTCTGTTTTATTTTATCACGTTTTGCTTTTAAATTGTTCTACAAATAAATATTGCTTTTACCCCATTTGGGCATTTGAGCTTTCTTCTGGAATGAGAGGAAAGACACAGAAGCGCTGAAGGACTTTCACAATGGTTGTGCCATGGAAAACAACCTACAGGCGATCTAATCTGGGTCTGATTAGGACCCCCTAAAGTAGGGGTCAGCAACCTTGGCTCCCTGATGTTTTGGGAACTACATTTCCCTTGTGGCTCAGTCAGCCTAATGTGTGACTGAGCCACATGGGAAATGTAGTTCCCAAAACATCAGGGAGCCAAGGTTGCTGACCCCTGCAAAGGGTGAGTGCATTTTCAATCCCCCTTAAAGTAATATTTCACAATATTGCAAGAAATACTACACCAACAGGGTAATTCAAAGAGATTCGAAAAGTCACCGCACGTTTGGTGACTCTTCGTTCTCTTCAATTCGGTTCCTTTTGCCGATCCCATTTCGGTGACCCTGCGGTGTATTCAGCAAACACCACAGGGTCCCCGAATTGCAGGGAAAAGCTGCCGCAAACCCGACGAAAACTCACAGCAAAATCCAGCGAATGCACGCCGAAAACCCGCAAAAACATCTGGATTAACCTGCCAAAAACCACGGAAAAACCCGAGCAGGAGCCGATCGCACGCAGCGAAGCCGCCGGTAAAAGCCGACACCGCAGAAGAGTGAAGTGAATAAATTAGGAAAACAGTTTGCATGAATGATTGAAAAGTGAAACGCTGTTTGCAAAGAAACTACTGAGCGACAATGTCTGAACTTTACATATGAGGTCCAGGGAATGATAATAAAAAGGGCTGTTACAGAAAATATAAGTTAACTTAAAAAAAAAAAAAATCGGACTTTTAAAAAACAAAAATCAGAAAAATGCTTAAAATATCCTAAGAAATCTATAAATAAAGAGACTCTTTACTGCAGAATTTTATAATCAACGGTTTATTAGATATTGAATTAAAACGGGAATATTTTTAACATTGAAGCCTATGGGATTCGCCTGAATAAACCTGCCGAATTAAACCACCGAATGGCAGGGCATTAGGGGAACCTTTCACTGCTGGTTTGTGTTCTCTGAATAGCCTAAGCAGTGCTTTTCATTGGGATTTCACTGCCCTCAAACAGGCACCGAACAGGCACCGTATATGCAGACAATTCGCCAGGATTCGGCTCTGAATAGCCGAATTGCCGAGAAAGGTAACCGTACGCTGATTTTCAGCGTTCGGTTACCTTTCTCAAGCAATTCGGATCTCTTTGAATTACCCTGCAAGTTTTGGTTGCCTGTCTCCTATTTCTTTGAGGGTTCGAGAAAGAGAGGCGATTGGGGAGGCCTG
Organism: Leptobrachium leishanense; assembly: GCA_009667805.1. Classification (NCBI taxonomy): domain Eukaryota; kingdom Metazoa; phylum Chordata; class Amphibia; order Anura; family Megophryidae; genus Leptobrachium; species Leptobrachium leishanense. Next base: position 9,581,054 of record CM019071.1, read on the forward strand.
ATAACGACCCGGAGGCGCAATCCATTGGAGCTTTTTAAGCTCCAATTATTGTGAGTGTATAAAGTTTCCTTATATTCTAAAAGTATCCTTATGACGTAAAACACGATTATGGTAATTTCTTTTGAGGATATATTCTATTAGAGTGACGTGGAACATCCAATGGTTAATATTCCATCCAGTGAATATTCTCAACATTCTGTTAAGTATAAGTTTTGTTATTACATTGGACGTGTTACAAACTATATCCTCCAGTCACTGCATGGATTTATAATCACCATAGTGTGTATTGTGACATGTGTGTGCTCCACTCTATTTGACTTCATTCTGTTTTTATATAAGGTCATTTTAGGGATTACCCCAATAAATAATATTGTTGAGCGCTTTCAGACATATAATTCAACTCGTGTGGAATTAATTCCTAATATATGTTTAATTAGCGCTTTGGTTTGTGCATGGGAGAGAAAGGTCATTTGACCGGATCCAAGCTTGTACAATAGACTGCACTCCATTCCAGCCTTATTCAGGTTGACTAACCAGCTGGACGGGTATTTGCTTCTCACCTGGGAGAAGAAAAAAAAATCGGAGTACCTTAACAAATTGAATATTTAATAACAACATATCTGACTTAACTGAAAGGTACTAATCTTGCGTTTTGTAAACAAAGACCTGGGGCTTTTCTGACGTTTATCAAGAAAGTACCTTTTTAGCCCACTGTGCACCGTATATCGTAATAACCGTCTTTTGTATCTGGAAGTGGGAGATAACCGTTCTCTAATTCGCCCGGCACCTGCATGACATCCATGCTCTGTTGGCGGGTCTTTAAAAAAACCAAAAAAAACCCTGGATTTAATAATACCTGAATACCTTGTAATTGTGTAACAGTTTGAGATCGGCAGCGTACTGAAACTTAAATGATAGTTATTAGTTTGCCGGCACGGCGTTCTTTGTAGTAACCAAGCTGATTTAATCACAGGTGTGGAGAGCGCGCTTAATGCCTCCCTTTTCTTTAATGTTTCGTGAATTGCTGAAACCTCAGGACGGGACACGTATCCTCATCCTAACTTCATTACTTGGATTAAAACCCATCGCTGGCCACCCACCCGTACGCAGTGAGATCACTGCCGCGTGTGTCAACCTCCTCACCTGAGGAAATCAATTAATTTAATCTCCTGTTACTGATTTCCAGCGCACGGCACGGATTTATTCTGTCTTCAACCTAATCTTACGTCAGTGTGTCTGACTAGAAACCATGTAACAAACATTCTTTACTGTCAGATATTTGTTTTTAAATTCACAGAAAATTATGATTATTAATATTACTATTTGTTATTATTTATTAAGCGCCAACACATTCCGCAGCGCTGTACAAGGTGTAATGGGTAAAGACATGACAATTCTACAATACATACAGGAGACAGGTCGGTATTCCTGCCAGCAGATACATGAGGATATGAGGACCCTATTCCCGTGGGAATTTACAATCTAGATGGTGAGGGGATTAGAAACAGGAGGGAGGGGACTGCAGTGATGAGCTAATGCAGGGAGAGGTGAGGACTGTTTTTGGGTCGGTCGGATGTCTTGTGATGCTGTGGATCTTCTCTTATCTCAATTTCACATAAATCCCATAACTGAGGTATTCAGGTACAAATAAATAAAATAAATACTCACCAGACACTTTATTCGGTACACCTTGCTAGTACCGGGTTGGACCCCTTTTGTCTTCAGAACTGCCTTAATTCTTCGTGGTAGACTAGAGATGTGCATTTGTTTCGGAAAAATTCGGAATGTGGAACAAAATGCATTAATTCGTATTTCGGAAGTGCTTCCGAATAACGAATCGATACAATACGAATTCGAAACAAACGGTATATACAGTTGTGTTCAAAATTATTCAACCCCCACTGAAATTGAGTGTTTTGGCCAGTTTGACATTGATTTTGATCATTCAGTCATCTTGCTTACAATTAAATCAAAGAGGCACGTGTAGGTCAGACAAATATAACATAACATTTATAATGAAATAACCACAAATGTCTTTTCTGTGCTCACATCATTATCAGTTTTATTCAACCCCCAAGTGACATTCAATCTTAGTACTTAGTACAACATCCTTTTACAGTTATAACAGCTTTTAAACGTGAAGCATAGCTTGACACAAGTGTCTTGCAGCGATCTACGGGTATCTTCGCCCATTCGTCATGGGCAAAAGCCTCCAGTTCAGTCACATTCTTAGGCTTGCGCACTGCAACTGCTTTCTTTAAGTCCCACCAGAGGTTCGCAATCGGATTTAAGTCAGGTGACTGCGATGGCCACTCCAAAATGTTCCAGCCTTTAATCTGCAACCATGCTCTAGTGGACTTGGAGGTATGCTTGGGATCATTGTCCTGTTGAAAGGTCCAACGTCTCCCAAGCCTCAGGTTTGTGACGGACTGCATCACATTGTCATCCAATATCTCCTGGTACTGAAGAGAATTCATGGTACCTTGCACACGCTGAAGCTTCCCTGTACCTGCAGAAGCAAAACAGCCCCAAAGCATGATTGACCCCCCGCCATGCTTCACAGTAGGCAAGGTGTTCTTTTCTTCATAGGCCTTGTTCTTCCTCCTCCAAACATAGCGTTGATCCATGGGCCCAAACAGTTCTAATTTTGTTTCATCAGTCTGCAGAACACTATCCCAAAACTTCTGTGGTTTGTCCACATGACTTTTGGCATACTGCAGTCGACTCTTCTTATTCTTTGGAGACAGCAAGGGGGTGCGCCTGGGAGTTCTGGCATGGAGGCCTTCATTACGCAGTGTGCGCCGTATTGTCTGAGCTGAAACTTCAGTACCCACATGTGACAAATCTTTTCTCAGTTCCTCAGCAGTCACATGGGGACTTTTCTCCACTCTACGCTTCAGGTAGCGCACAGCAGTCGAAGTCAGCATCTTCTTTCTGCCACGACCAGGTAGCGTTTCAACAGTGCCCTTTGCCTTGAATTTGCGAATGATGCTTCCTATGGTCTCTCTTGGTATGTTTAACATCTTTGCAATCTTCTTATAGCCATTGCCCTTCCTGTGAAGAGTAATCACCTCTTCTCTTGTCTTCCTGGACCATTCTCTTGACTTCACCATGTTTGTAACCACACCAGTAAATGTCTAGAAGGAGCTGAGTATCACAGTCATTTTAAAGCTGCCTAATTGGTGCTTATTATGCTTTATTGCTGCTCTGTGACATCCACAGGTGTTTTCAATACCTGATTGAAAACACTTGAATGAACCTCTGTTCTTCAGAGTGGTAGTCTTTAAGGGGTTGAATAATTGTGTCAATGAAGAATTCACAAAAGAAACATTTACTACTGTATTACAAAACCAATTGATGTCATTTTAGTTGCATATGGTTCTTTAAAAAGTCCTTGTAGGATTTCATTCTGAATACAATTACAAATGTACACTAAATTCCCTAAAACCCTTTACAGCATTGGGGGTTGAATAATTTTGAACACAACTGTAACAAATTTATTTTGTTTTACACTGTGTCATCATCATAAAAGAAAAATTTTAATAACTGATATCGACTATTGAATTTGAAATGAACTATCAAATTGATATCAACTACTGAATTGATCTTAACTTACAATACAAGTAATAGTCAGCAAAGGACTTTATGAAACAAATTAATTTAGTTTCACTGTTTAATTTGACTCAAATACTAAATCTGTGACACAGCTTAAAAGGTAACCCTAGCTTTTCTTTTAACAGCAAAATTTGATTAATTGGAGTTTTATCTAGTGATCCAAAATTTGAATTGATATCAACTATCGAATTGATATATGAAATTCGAATCGATTCAAAATTTCAAATCCATCCGAAACGATACGAAACTAAATTAGTTACTAAATTCTGAAAACAAAATGATTTAAATACGTAACGGAACGAAACTAAACAAAACAATTTTTTCAGCCATGCACATCTCTACATCGTGGCATAGATTCATAAGGTGTTGGAAACATTCCTCAGAGATTTTGGTCCATATTGACATGATGGCATCAAACAGTTGCTGCAGATTTGTCGGCTGAGTATCCATGATGCGAATCTTCTGTTCCAACACATCCCAAAGGTGCTCTATTGGATTGTGATCTGGTGACTAATGGAGGCCATTGGAGCACAGTGAAGTCATTGTCATGTTCAAGCAGGCATGTACTAGCCATAGGGACTACAGGGAGATTCCCGGTGGGTCGATGGCTCAGTGGGCCAGTGTGAATGCTGGTTCGCCGGGCGGCTCACACTGCCCATAATGGTGAAGTGAGAATTTCCTCCCCATCTGTAAAACACAACAGTCTGCCACAGTCTAATAATGGGGCCACCTTGCCGGGGAGACAAACTGCGCCACCTCAGTGCCTCTGCGTTGCTTTACCCAATCGCTGTGCAGCAACTCCGGTATCTGTAGAGTGATTGGTTGAGCAATCTGGGTAGTTTATATACTGTTTTTGTGCGTGTGTGCATAATTAAAGTGGACTGGTCTGGCTGCAGTCCAGGGCTGAATTTTTGTCTCCGTCCAGCCCTGTGTTCAAGAAACCAGTTTGAGATGATTTGAGCTTTGTGACATGGTGCATTATCCTGCTGGAAGTAGCCATCAGAAGATACAGGGTACACTGTGGTCATAAAGGGATGGACAAGGTCAGCAGCAATACTCAGGTAGGCTGTGGCATTTAAACAATGTTCAATTGGTACTAAGGAACCCAAAATGTGCCAAGAAAACATCCCCCACACTATTACACCACCAGCTTGAACTGTTGATACAAGTCAGGATGGATCTCTGAACCGCTTCTTTATGCATGAGAATGCCATTCCTATAGCAAACACTGAGAAATCGTCATTCCTGTGCCTTCTCAATGTACTTAAGTCCAGGAAAAACTTAAATATAGACTGTTTTATAAAATTGTGTCTTTATAGAGAAGGTATACAGCTTCTCAGTATATCAGCTTAAAGGGAACTAAGTTCCTCCCGCTAAAATAGTGAGGGAGCTGCTTTCCCATGCGTTCCTGCAAGACTTGACCCATAGTCATATCACAATGAATACATAGCTTACAGATCTCTTTGAAAGTAAGATTATAAGTGATGATCCACAATTTCTTAATAATATATATATATATGTACAGTATATACATATTGTTATCACTGATCTACTGTAGACACATCGGGTTATGGCCCGTCTTGCTAACCACTGGTTGCTCAACTTGCCCCGTCACATTTTATTCACCTTCAGATACACCTTCTTTGCTTGTTTTTTAAGCACTTTAATATTGGAAAAAAATACAAATCGCTAAATATTACTGTACTTCCCCTTCTATTTTGTGGTTTGCAGCATATACTGTTCACCAAGGGTTAAAGTCGCTTTTTGATTTAAGTGGTCATTTTTATAACTTTTTTTTTTGCTGAGGAAAAAAAATAAAAAAATCGCCAGAAAAGCCACGTACAGGGATTTGATTTTTTTTCGACAATAAGTGCCACTGCCAAGTGAAACAGTTGTGGAATTCTGACACAAATTCCTTTTTAATTCTGAGTTTTAAATGCTGAGTAAGGCTGGGGTCAGACTAACGCAGTATTAACGTGCGTTTAGCTGCACTTTATCACGGCCGTGCTAGCAGCAAATGACGTCCAATGCTGGGCAGCATACGAAGAACGGCCGCACGAAAGTGCGGCCGCGCAACGCAAGTGGCAAACGAATGCATTTTTTCGAGAACGTCAAACCGCTAGTACTGACGTACAGAGTGCGCTGCGTCCGCTAGCGGGGTGTGTGTGTGATTAGGAGACATCAGGCGCTGCTAATGTCCGGCCAACATAACGTCCAGACGCAAAAAGGGTTTTATTGATGATCCGTACAAAATCACGGACGTAATGCGCATCGTATGACCGCTATCGCGTATTCCGTGAAAAAATATGTCCATTCTTTCGAACGCACTTTTTCACGGACAACGCGAAAAATGCGTTAGTCTGACCCTAGCCTTAGGCTGGGGTCAGATGAACGCAGTGCGAATGTGCGTGCAGCCGCACTTTATTATGGCTGTAGTAGCAGCAAATGACGGCCAATATACGAAGTACGGCCGCACGAAAGTTCGGCAGCGCAACACAAGCAGCAAACGAACGCTTTTTTTTGAGAAAGTAGAACCGCTAGTAGTGATGCACAGAGTGCGCTGCGTCGGCATAGCGGCGTGTGTGCGTGATTAGGAGATGTCAGAGGCTGCACATGTCCGGCCAACATCACGTCCATTTGTTTTTAATAGCTCCGTCCAAAATCACGCACGAAAATGCGCATCGTATGACTGCTTTAGCGTCTTCCGTGAAAAAATACATCACTGCGTTCGGACGCACTTTTTTACAGACGATGCAAACAAAGCGTTCGTTTGACCCTAGCCTTAAGCTTCGAACAAGCTGCCTCTCGAACGGTGACGTGTCTTATTTAGCCATAGAAATGGCGGTTTTCCCTTTTAAATGAAATCTGTATAATTTTTGGGTGTTGCAGTTTGTTGTTACTGATACTGTTTATTTATTTTTGAATTTTTATTTTTATTTTTTGTACTTTTCAGAAAATTCATCAATTCTAAAACGCGAAAGTCCTATAGTTTTAAAAAGTAACAAGCGCAATGACAGCCCTGAATATCCCAAGAGGCTGTCACTAAGCGACGCAGGTATCCGCTGTCAGAGATATTACATTGACAATAAATCAATATGATAAGTGACGGGTTTATGATGGCGAGCGTGGAGATGCTCTGGCCTTGGGCTAGAAATGCCTAAGATTGACGCGGAAGAAGCAATCTGCTTCTATTCTGGTAAATTACTGTAATTTACTGAATATTTACCAAATAAAAAAATAAAGAATTGTGTGAACATGTGAAGTGATTTAGGTGAGTCTGACATGTTACTTGAATGTTTTAAGGAGCTATTGCATGTCAATCGGGCTGTTTCTCATCGCAAAAATAACATATTTCAAGCTATCTTTTGAGCACAAGTAATTACTTCCTGTTTCCTGCACAGTGGAATGCTGGGAACTCACTCTGAATCACAGATTTTGATTTGTTATTGGCATCACGCTAGGGTTCGAGCTGTGGTTTACTTTCAGGGTAATTCAAAGAGATCTGAATTGCTGGAGAAAGGTAACCTAACGCTGAACGCTTGGCCTGGCTATCCAGAGAGCAGGCAATTTGCCAAATCCTGGCGAATTGGCTGCACATACGGTGCCTGCTCGGCGCCTGTTCGAGGGCAGTGAAAACCCCATGAAAAAGCACTGCTTCGGCTATTCAGAGAACACAAACCAGCAGTGAAAGGTTCTCGAATTGCCCTGCCATTCGGTGGCTTCATTCGGCAGATTTATTCAGGCAAATCCCATAGGCTTCAATGTTAAAAATATTTCCGTTTTAATTGAATATCTAATAAACCGTTCATTATAAAATTCTGCAGTAAAGAGTCTCTTTATTTATAGATTTTGTAGGATATTTTAAGCATTTTTCTGGATTTTTTTTTGTTTTAAAAAAGTCTGAATTTTATTTTTAAGTTTACTTATTTTTTCTGTAATAGCCCTTTTTATTATCATTCCCTGGACCTCATATGTAAATTTCAGACATTTTCGCTCAGTAGTTTCTTTGCAAACAGCGTTTCACTTTTCAAACATTCAAGCAAACTGTTTTGCTAATTTATTTTCACTCCATTAGTCTGCGGTGTCGGCTTTTTCCGGCGGTTGCTCTGCGTGTGATCGGCTCCTGCTCAGGTTTTTCCGGCATCTTCGGCGGGTTAATCCAGATGTTTTTGCGGGTTTTCGGCGTGCATTAGCCGGGTTTTCACCAGGTGTTCGTCAGGTTTTCGTCAGGTCTTTGGCAGCTTTTCCCTGCACTTCGACAGCCCTGTGGTGCTTGCTGAATACACCGCAGGGTCGCCGAAATGGGAAAGCCGATTCGCACCGAATCGAAGAGAACGAAAAGTCACCGCATGTGCGGTGACTTTTCGAATCTCTTTGAATTATGGTACCCTGTTTGTCATTACCACATCGGTGAGGTAATTAGTGGTAGGACTTTGTAATCCTAACGGTTAATTACTTATTGCGCCCCCCCATGTTAAGTATAGGGGCGCAAAGTGCAGTAAGCACAATCACTGGTGCGGTAAGGATTCTGTAAACTGTAATCTTTAGGGATGAGGGGCTTGCGTTAAATTCGCTTAACCTAACGTTAACGCTCACCAGGGCCGGATTTGCATCCCAGGAGCCTGTAGGCACAGAAATGCGGTTGCGGAGCACCGGTTCCCCCCCCCCCAAAAAAAAAAAACATGCCAAGATTACTGTTTCAAATTATCATTTTGGGGCAAACTTAAAAAATAAAAGAAAAGATTTTAAAAAACTGAAAACCATTTTCTCTCAGCACTCAAATCGAAAGAAGGGGCACAATCTGCTGCCTTAGTTGAGTTAGTGCAGTGGCATTGTTTGTATTATATGTAAAAGCATATATTGCATCTGCCGTAGAACAGAGAAAAAAATTATTTAGCATTTACTTTTATTCAGGTTTTTTTTATTTTTGCTCATTAAATGGTTATGTTAGACCAGACTCAGACCTTTCCAATGACACCTCACTTAACCTTGTGCAGTGTATATTTCAGAGATGCAGGTTCCAAAGTCCCCTTGTGTCGCCTCACTGCAGTGCCACGGTCTGGGTTGTCGATTAAATATTGTGTTGCATCATCAGCTCCACACTTGCTGGCAGTGTGGGAAATGGGAAGGTGAGTTAGAGCAGCATCACTGTCAGTGGCGGAAGTACCAGGGTCGCAGCGGTCGCAGTTGCGACCGGGCCCTGGCATTCCGCCACTGGAGGGGGGCCCAGCGCCGCCGCCAGATTCCGGCAAAAAGCGCCGGAATCTGGGAGCCGCGCGCTGGCCGTCCCTCTCCCTACGCGAGCGGCCGCTGACATGCAGCTTGGCCGCTCACGTGGGAGAGAAACCACCTGACCAGCGCACGAGACCTCGCGCTGATCAGGTGGTTTCCGGCGAGCGGCCAAACTGGATGTTTCAGCGGCCGCTCGCCAAGGAGGACAAGATGCCGGCGGAGCCTGCCCTGGGCCTGGGGCACCCCTGAGCAGGTAAGAGCTGGGCTGGGGCAGTATATCCATGAGCTGGGGGGCAGAGCTGGGGCAATATATCCATGAGCTGGGGCAGTATATCCATGAGCTGGGGCAGTATATCTATGAGCTGGGGCAGTATATCCATGTGCTGGGGCAGTATATCCATGTGCTGGGGCAGTATATCCATGAGCTGGGGCAGTATATCCATGAGCTGGGGCAGTATATCCATGTGCTGGGGCAGTATTTCCATGAGCTGGGGGCAAAAATATCCATGTGTGAGCTGGGGCAATATATCCATGTGTGGCCTGGGGGCAATATATCCATGTGTGGTCTTGGGGCAATATATGTCCATGTGAGCTGGGGGCAATACTATCTTTTTTATATTGCAGAAAAAAAAAAAGGTAAAAATATGGATCTTTTTTGGGGGGGGGGTTGGGGGGGCCCTTCATGGATTCTTGCACCGGGGCCCTCAGGTTTCTAGTTACGCCACTGATCACTGTTCACTTTATGATTGTACACTGCGTTAGACGTTACACGCTGCGTCACAAAAAAAAAGAGAAAAATTATATTTTATATGTTCTCTTAGTTTTGCAAAGGTCTAACCTGGTTATATTTAGTATATCTTGAAAGGCCATAATTGGGCCTTTCCAATGATACCTCATATATCCTTCTAGCCCTTAGGGCTCCTGAGATACAGTGATCTAAATGATTGTAAAAGTGTTAAAAAAACAAACTTTTTTTATTTTTACAGAGCAAGGCGCACCTAGGGTCAGGTGTCTGTAGGCACATGCCTACTCTACCTAGTTATAAATCCGGCCCTGTATTTCAGATCCTTCAGATTTTTAACCATGCCAATACTGTAAGCAGAAACAATGACATTATAAGCGAAAGCCTTGCATCCCCCTGAAGGATGGTCATTTCTGTGGATGAAAAATGTCTGGGCAAAATATCTGAAGAACTTGCTGACACATGTAGGATGTTAGTGGACTACAAAGATGTAACCATTCAGGTTCACCCAACGATGCTCCTTGGACAACTTGCCAAATGCAGCAACGAGTACTTCTATAGGGGATTCAAAGATGGAATCAGGGATTGCCTGCAGTGTACTCAGGAACGTATCGGCTGTAATGGCCGCACTCCATCTCTTGCTCCCATTCCTGGGATGTGCCCGCAAGCATCGACATTGATGGACTATACCGAGAACGAGCTAAGAAAAATCATCGTGTTTTGAAGGTCCAACTCTTTATGTGGATAGCACTGCTAAAAATGGTGCCCGGGGTCTGCGTTGTCCTAAAGTACATTGCTTCTATATCAAAACATCTAAAATATGAAAAATTACCCTGTCCGGACGTACAGTCCCTCTGGGTGAGTCTGGCCGAACTCTTGAAGGACAAATCGCCTCCCGTGCAGCAGGCTGCCAGAGCCGCGACCATCGTGCTGTCCCAGAAATGAAAGAGTTCAGGCCGGGTCTGTAGCCAGGTTCAACAGAAAAAGACGCTAAAGGAGCCGACGCATTTAACTTCTTCAGAGTGGATTAAAATAACAGGACAGGGACCTGTCTGAAAAGAAGTTTACAGCCCAGTCATTGAAGTCTTTCTCAGTGTATTTACCAGCGATGAACTGCGGATAAATAAAATTACACCAACATTATATAGGAGGTTTTTTCCATCAAATGTTTAATGTTTTTCTGCATTTAAATACATTCATCTGCAGTATATCCCATAGATCAGAGGCCCCCCAACCTGGTCCTCAGGACCCCCTAACAGGCCAGGTTTTAAGGATCACCTTGGGGAAATGAAGTATGCAGGGGATCATCTCAACTGATCCACTGCATACTTTTGCTGGTAGGACATTATCACCCATCACCCATCATCCACAGACACCCACATCTCAACTGATCCCCTGCATACTTTTGCTGGTAGGACCCCCATCACCCAGTATTCGCAGGCACCCACATTGTAACGTTACCTTGGTCTTTTGCTGTTTTTATTTATTTTTTATTTATTTTTGTTTTTCTCCACCATTTGCTTTGCTAATTAGCATGTGAATCTCCTGCCCTATTGACACAGCTCATCCAGCTTCAGGTGTTGACTTTTTCAGGTGTGACTTTTTAACTGCCTGAATGCAATCAGTCCGCCCTATATAACAACTATAACAGGCTCCAGTGTCATTTCCAAGTGGCATTCTTAAGTGGACGTTCAGAGTTGATTCCTGGAGTTTTCGGAACTAGAGGAAGGAACTGCAAAACTGCAAGGCCCACTTTTTACTCTGGTAAACTCACGTCTATATCATGCTTTCTCTCACGCTTCTGCTCTTTACTTCTACCTTTCTCCTTAAATGGAACTCCTGCCCCTCTACCACCGACCCCTACACTATCTGCATCTCTCCCTCCCTCCTCTCGTCCCACATGATGGCCTCGCATGAGCTCCTTTGTTTCCTCAGAACATGGTCTCCCTCTAACTCTCGTGCTGCCAATCACTCCCACTCCCACAAATCCCATTCCCACCTTCTCTTTCTCACCCTGCTGCTGTTACTCTATTCAGGTGACATATCCCCTAACCCTGGCCCCACAACACATCCAATACTTCCCTCTCATCCTATCTCCATCGCACATAAATCACCTCCCTGCAAGCCCAGCAACCTCATTCCCATCATCCCTCAGCGCCGGTCCTCTTTCTCCTGCGCCATCTGGAACGCTCGCTCTGTGTGCAACAAACTCACAGCCGTCCATGACCTCTTCCTTTCAAACTCCTTCAACCTCCTAGCTTTAACTGAAACCTGGCTAACTCCCTCTGACACGGCCTCCGTTGCTGCTCTCTCACATGGTGGTCTACACTTGAGCCATACCCCCAGACCGGGTGAGAGAAATGGTGGCAGGGTCGGAATCCTGCTCTCTCCCACCTGCACCTACCAGCATCTCCCTCCACCCCCATCCCTCTCCTTCTCCTTCTTCGAGACACACTGCATCCGCCTGTTCTCTCCTCTGGCCCTCAGGGTGGCAGTCATCTACCGCCCACCGGGACCAACCTCCCAGTTCTTTGACCACTTTGCTACCTGGCTTTCTCACTTCCTGTCTTCTAATCTTCCATGCCTAATTCTCGGGGACTTCAACATTCCCATTGACGATCCTTCCGCCCCTGCTGCCTCCAAACTTCTTTCACTCACATCCTCCCTTGGACTCACACAATCCTCCCTCCTCCCTACCCACCGCGATGGTCACGTTATTGACCTGGTCTTTTCCAACCTCTGCTCCATTTCTGAGTTCAAATGTCGCCCTTTCCCCATCTCTGACCACCACCTTCTCTCTTTCAACCTATCTGGACTTCCTAAACACCCTGCTCCCCCACCCCGCACACACACTCGCAGAAATGTACATGCTGTGGACCCCCATCAATTCTCCAACCTACTTCACCACCTCCCTCATACCTCATCCTTCACCTGCCCTGATGCTGCCACTAATCACTACAACACTACTCTTATCTCTGCTCTAGACACTCTTGCTCCTCTTCGACTCTGTAAGGCCCCACACCGCCAGCTTCAGCCCTGGCACACCCTCCAGACTCGCTACCTGCAAAGATGCTCCCGCACCGCAGAGCGTGCCTGGAGGAAATCCCGCTCTGAAGCTGATTTTGTTCACTTCAAGTTTATTCTCCGGTCATACACCTCTGCCCTCCACTTGGCCAAACAATCCTTCTTCTCATCTCTTATATCTACGCTGTCCTCCAACCCTAAACGGCTCTGGTCCACCTTCAACACCCTCCTCTACCCACCTGCACCTCCCCCCTCAGCTGCCTTCAGCGCTCAAGACCTGGCAGATTTCTTCCTCAGTAAAACTCTAACTATCAGAAGCAACATCCCAACACAAGATAGTTATCTGCCACCTCCACTCCCACAGGTCCCCTCTGCCACCCTCTGCCGCTTCCTCCCAGCCACTGAGGAGGAAGTCAATTCCTTATTGTCCTCCTCACATCTCACCACGTGCCCGCTCGACCCCATTCCCTCACATCTAATTCCTCCCCTCTCCTCCTCCCTCACCCCTGCTCTCACACACATCTTCAACCTATCTCTCTCCACTGGCTCCTTTCCATCCGCCTTCAAACACGCGCTAGTTACCCCTTTACTAAAGAAACCATCCCTCGATCCCAACTCTCCATCCAACTACCGCCCTGTATCCCTGCTTCCCTTTACCTCTAAGCTCTTAGAAAAACTAGTCTTCAACCGCCTCTCCCTCTTCCTGTCCTCCAATTCCCTACTTGACCCCCTGCAATCTGGCTTCCGTCCCCTACACTCAACTGAAACTGCCCTCACCAAAGTCACCAACGACCTCCTAACTGCTAAAAAACACAGCCACTATTCTATTCTCATCCTGCTTGACCTCTCGGCTGCTTTTGACACTGTTGACCACCCCCTCCTTCTACAGACCCTCAACTCTCTGGGTTTCGGTGACACTGCACTTGCTTGGGTTGACTCCTATTTATCCAACAGGTCCTTCTGTGTGTCCTTTGCTGGTAACTCCTCCTCTTCATTGCCTCTATCTGTTGGTGTACCTCAAGGCTCTGTCCTTGGTCCTCTGCTCTTTTCCATCTACACCTCCTCCCTGGGCAAAATCATCAACAGCTTTGGCTTTAATTACCACCTCTACGCTGATGACACTCAGATCTACCTCTCTACCCCTGATCTCTCTCCCCCTGTCCTCCCAAAAGTCAGTGACTGTTTATCTGGCATCTCCTCCTGGATGGCCTCCCACCACCTAAAGATAAACATGTCAAAGACTGAGCTCCTACTTATTCCTCCCTCCAATGCCTCCCCACCTCCTGACTTCTCTATCACGGTGGAGGGTATCACCATCTCCCCATCAAACCAAGTTCGCTGTCTTGGAGTTACACTTGACTCTGCTCTTTCCTTCATCCCCACATCCAGTCTCTTTCCTCCTCCTGCCGATACCAACTGCGTAATATTTCCAGAATTCGGCCATTTCTTACCGCTGTCACCACAAAACAACTCATACACGCCCTGGTAATCTCCCGACTCGACTATTGCAATAATCTCTTATCTGGCCTCCCTCTGTCCCGCCTCTCCCCCCTACAATCCATCCTGAACGCCTCCGCCAGGCTAATTCACCTCACCCGCCGCTCTGTCTCTGCCGCTCCCCTCTGCGAGTCCCTTCACTGGCTCCCCATCCACTGCAGAATTAAGTTCAAAATCCTTATCCTTGCCTACAAAACCCTCACTAAGTCAGCTCCCCACTACCTGTCCTCACTAATCACCAAATACACCCCAGCCCGCTCCCTAAGGTCAAACAGTGACCTGCGCCTAGCTTCTCCCCGCATCACCTCTTCCCATGATAGACTGCAGGATTTCTCACGCGCAGCCCCCACTCTCTGGAACGCTCTCCCTCGTACTGTCAGACTTTCCCCTAACTTCTCTTCCTTCAAACGCTCCCTTAAAACATTCCTATTTAGGGAAGCCTACCACCCAACTCACTGACGCAATCATCAATCACTCTCACCTTACAGTCCTCTCCTCCTGTTTCCAACCCCAACCCTCCCAGATTGTGAGTTCCTACGGGAATAGGGCCCTCATCTTCTCCTGTACTGTTTGTCAAATGTTGTTCAATGTATTGTAACCCTGTCTATACTGTGCTTATTGTACAGCGCTGCGGAATATGCTGGCGCTTTATAAATAAAGAATAATAATAATAAATAATAATAAATGCAGACTGAATCCTGAAATCACTGAGCAGCAAATCATATCACCTGTGCTGTGCTTCACATATCCTGCAAACCTGGCCTGTTAGGAGGACCAGAGGACAAGATAGATTGAGGGTGGCACGCCCCTTTTTTCCGTCACGCAGGTCACCTCAATAAAAGAAGACACAGAGAGGCGGCGTCTCATAGCGTAACAGTACAATAACCTCAGGTATACACTGTTACTGGTCACACTCATCGATGCGGGAGCCTTATTCCTCCAGGCTCAACCTCAAAGCATTCAGCACTCTTAGGGCGCTAACGGCTGCCCTGAGCTAAAACCGGGACTCTAAGGTGATAAATTAGCGATCGTTAATTTCTCTTTTGCGCCTCATTTTCACGATCAGATTATGGAGCAGGCGCTGAGTCCAGCAGTCTGCCCCATAGCGGGCCAGCAGCCTGCCACATAGCGGCCGCTAGGCTCGCGGATGCTGGGGCGGCGCTAACATGCTGTCCCAAGCATTCGCTCCATGGAGACTTCTCCTGCCAGGTCGCATAACCGTCTGGATCTCGCCTGTCACGAAAATATATATTGCAATATTGCACTGTTTGTTTTTTTTCCTCTTCCTTTTATCTCTCCTATGTTTGGGAGAAACAACAAGGTGCAGAGAACAGATACCGTCATGTTGCATATAAGTATCGGCCTTGTTTTTCGACCCACACGATTGCTGCTACAATATTTTGCACTTTTGCATGTGCATTTTTTTCCCATATGAACTGTACTTTAAGGATATTGAGGTAATATCCTTTTCGCACTATGCACGTCAGGGTATTAATGCCCACATTTTAGCCATATGTATGGGCCTGTACTGGACGTCGTAGGAATTGCACTGTATTAGAATCTGGATATATAGCCCCACTTAATGTTATAATAATATTTGCCATTTTCACTGGATGCATGCACTTTATTGAATATTATCTATATACGAACTTGCTTCTTGGGTTGATTTTGAATCTGTACATTTTTGATGTCGCTCTGTAATCTGATCTTAATCCACTGCGACAAAGACATTTCTCTAGAACAAATATAAGTAATCCATTAGCCGTGTAGCGCTGCTTTGGAAACTGTATTCTGGTGCATTGAATTGTTGTGGCCACCAGAGGGAGACAGAGACATTGTGGACTATGCTGGACAAAACCGAACTACATCTACCATCACCCTTTGCGGGAGGACAGGAAGTGGGTGGTACAAGGAAGAGGAAAGCGATCAGCAGCCTCGTGCAAGGCATGGGCAGAGTGAGCGGAGCAGGGAAAGGTGGAGGACGCACGTCGGATCTGTCAGGGATCGCAACCAGGCCGGAGTACAGACGCTGTCTTACTGGTGCTGGAGATCGGGACAGTAATCGTGTTGAGACCTACCTGCGCAGCGCTGAGAGGTCTGGAGGAAAAGCTGGTTCCGGCAGGACCCTGCGTTAGGAGGCCGCGCCGATCGATTGGGAGTGCAGGCGGCGGATCATTGTTCCAGTTGCGGAGATTTGGCAAGCTGAGAGCAGATTCAGTAGCACGGAGTCCCTGTACCCAGCGGAGAAGGTCCTTTGGTCGAGGTGTCAAGTGCTGGACAGTTTCGTTCATCGGATTGGTGAGAGGCCTCCAGGCCACAGTATCCAGAACAGAAACGCACACTGCAATATTGTTTAAATTCACAGGGCCCCAACGGTGACTAGTCGAAGATTGTTTTGTTTCATTCACTGGCCAGTTGAACACAGTACCCGGGTACCCTAGACAACACACGTATATATTTTTGAGCTATTATTCACGGGACTTACACAAGGTTTCTTTTTCCTGCCGCGTATTTTTCCCGTGTTACGAATTCTTGTTACTCAAATACCGTATATGCATATTCAGGGCTGGTGCTAGACTATATTGTGCCCTAGGCAAGACCAGCTACTTGCATCCCACCCCCAGAAAAAATTGTCAACTGTTGACACTGTGTGCACGGGGGGGTTGACACACACTGTGCATGGGGACACACACTGCAGGGAGGGGGGACACACACTGTGCACTGGGGCCGCACACGGTAGTTCAGTGTCCATCTTATCCCTCCGCTGGTCGGGCCCAGGATCAGTCTGTGCCTCTTTCTTCTGTGCCTCTTTCTTTTGCCTCTCTCTTTCCTCTGCCTCTTTCTTTCCACTGCCTCTTTTTCCTCTACCTCTTTCTTTTCTTTCTTCTGCCTTTCCTTCCTCTGCCTCTTTCTTTTCTTTCCTCTGCCTCTTTCTTTTCTTTCCTCTGCCTCTTTCTTTTCTTTCCTCTGCCTCTTTCTTTTCTTTCCTCTGCCTCTTTCTTTTCTTTCATCTATCTCTGTTTTTTCTTGCATCTGCATCTTTTTTTTTCTTTCTTTACTCTGCCTCTTTTTTCTTTCTCTCTTTCTTTCGTGCTTTTCTTTTTCCTTTCTTTCTTCTGTCCCTTTCTTTCATCTGCCTCTTGTGGCGTCGCACATCATCTGGTGGCGCCTGCACATCAGCATAAGACGCCCACCTTCTGCGTCACTAGCGAGGGTCCGCTTTGCAAGCTGCCGCTGTTGGCTACACAAGCATACAATGAGGAAGGTGGTACAATCATGGAACCTGGGTTGGGGCCATCTGCGCCCCTAGGTGGCAGTGTGCTCTAGGCGGTTGCCTAGTTTGCCTAGTGGAAGCACCGGCCCTGTGCGTATTATATGCTGCTTTATTGGGATCAGTAAAGAATAAAATATATAAAAATCCACAACAGTGCTGGTGTATAGTTATTTCCTAGTGCGGTGAGACTATCCCGAGATTTATTCAGCGGCTCCTCCTGGAGTGAGCGCTACAGCCGTATTAGGTGTTTGCTTCCACCACATATTGTATGAAGACATAAAGGGTTATTCAAAGAGCTCCGAATTGCTGGTTGAAAGGTAACCGAACGCTGAAATTCATCGTTCGGTTACCTTTCCTGGCCATTCGGCCATGCAGAGAGCAGGCAGTTCGCCGAATGTTGGCGAATTGCCTGCACATACGGTGCCTGTTTGAGGGCAGTGAATTCCCCATAGAGAAGCAATGCTTCGTCTAATCAGAGAACAAAAACCAGCTGAGAAAAGTTGCCGAAATGCCCTGCCATTCGGTGGTTTCATTCGACAGGTTTATTTAGGCGAATCCCATAGGCTTCAATGATAAAAATATTCCCGTTTTAAATCAATATCTAATAAACCGTTCATTATAAAATTCTGCAGTAAATAGTCTCTTTATCTTTAGATTTTTTTAGGACCTTTTATGCGTTTTTTGGGATTTTTTGCAAACCTTTTTTACGGGTTTTTTTTTTAAATCGTTTTTTCTTTTTTCTGTAACAGCCCTTTTTATTATCATTCATTGGATCTTATATGTAAATTTCAGACATTTCCGTTTTGCAGTTTCTTTGCAAACAGCGTTCAACATTCAAGCGTACTGATTTTTTTTTTTCACTCCATTCGTCTGCGGTGTCGGGTTGTTCCGTCGGCTGCTCTGCTCTGTGATCGGCTCCTGCTCGGGTTTCTCCGGCGTGTTTGGCGGGATTAATCCAGATGTTTTTGCAGGTTTCGGTGTGCGTTCTCCCTGGTTTTGCAGTAGTATTCGGTGGGTTTGCGGCATCTTTTCCCTGCATTACGGAGGTCCTGTGGTGCTTGCTGAATACACCGCAGGGTCGCCGAAATGGGATCGCCAAATCACACCGAACTGAAGAGAACGAAAAGTCACCAAATGTGCGGTTTGTTGAATATCCCTGATAGAATGATAACTTTCTATATATTACACTGTTAATCAAAACATGCGCCACTAGGATTGTTTCTTCCACTTTCCAACTTAATCAATGGCACAAACCGCAACAGGAACAACCAATAAAACCCCTTCACCTTGTTTGTAAAATAAAGGAATTTATAGTTTTATTCCCCACTTTTTTTTATGAAAACGGTTGATTATCTCTTGCTTGATTTCCTTGTTCTAATGCTTCACGAAATGTGTTTCAGGGCTGTCAAACTCCTGCCCCCAGATGTTTCTGAACTACAACTCCCATGATTCTCTGCCTATCTATTGCGTTCACAGAATCCTGGGAATTGTAGGCAATCAACATCCTTGGGGTCGGAGTTTGAAACCAGCCATCCAGATATCCAAGGTGTAAACAGGACAGGTCCCCTTTTACAAAGCGGAATAGTAGGCAGAGGATTTTGAATATTGTGTCTAGGGAACGCGCGCATGTTTGCATTTACTGGTTGAGTATCTCTTAATTCTATACCTTGAGTTCATATAAATCCGTAAATAATGTGTCCTTGTATTATATGTGTATATATACACACTCGGGTAGGTTGAGTGTCCCGTATCTGAAATTCTGAAACCCAACATATTCCAAAATCCATTTCTTTTTGAGCGCCAACCTGACACCAAAAGTGGAAAATCCCAACCTGACCTCATGTGACTGGGGGCACAATTATTAAAAATATTGTATAAAATGCCCTTCCGGCTGTGTTTATAAGGTGTATGTGAAACATAAAGGAATATCCTGTTTAGACTTGGCTCCCATCCCGAGATATCTCATTATTATATGCAGATATTCCAAAAATCCCTGAATCCAAAGCAATGCTGGTCCTGAGCATTTCAGATGAAGACCCTCGATCAGTACTAAATAAGAAAAATGACTATATAGGGCGCAAACATTCACACTTTTGAATTATTGTATCTTCTTGCATTGACTCCACGTTAGGGATGGCCGTGGGAACTCATTAATTTACATGACTTGCTGTGACTTGGTATGGAATGTGGGGTAACTATTCACAGGACGTGACATGTCAATGAATCCCCCTGGCAACAAACTGGATCTCACCCAGCATGTTGGCTGGCCTCATGTTAAAAATGGAGCCGGGGTCACTGGGGAAGCTTGGCTTTGGTAATTTTGGCAAGTTAACATATTTTGTTTTATAATGAACTCTTAGCGGTTGACCTAAGTATGTGTAAGATGCTGAATTTAATTCTGTCATTGTGCTTTCTGCACCCAATAAAAAACAAAACATAACAATAATGACCCTTGGGGCGAGTCACAAAACTCAATTTCGACTCCAAATCTCAAGAAAGCAGAAAATCATTAACTTAAAGGGCCAAAACCACCAAAAATGAAATGTCCTTATTGTGTTTATTTTATATTGCTGATATCTTACATGTGTTTGTTTTTCTCTTGTATATTTAGTTAAGAAAATATTTTCCTCTATATGTGTCACTGGGTGCATCCATTGTGTGATATTTTCCTCTATATGTGTCACTGGGTGCATCCATTGTGTGATATTTTCCTCTATATGTGTCACTGGGTGCATCCATTGTGTGATATTCTCCTCTATATGTGTCACTGGGCGCATCCATTGTGTGATATTTTCCTCTATATGTGTCACTGGGTGTATCCATTGTGTGATATTTTCCTCTATGTGTCACTGGGTGCATCCATTGTGTGATATTTTCCTCTATATGTGTCACTGGGTGCATCCATTGTGTGATATTTTCCTCTATATGTGTCACTAGATGCATCCATTGTGTGATATTTTCCTCTATATGTGTCACTGGATGCATCCATTGTGTGATATTTTCCTCTATATGTGTCACTGGGCGCATCCATTGTGTGATATTTTCCTCTATATGTGTCACTGGGTGCATCCATTGTGTGATATTTTCCTCTATATGTGTCACTGGGCGCATCCATTGTGTGATATTTTCCTCTATATGTGTCACTGGGCGCATCCATTGTGTGATATTTTCCTCTATATGTGTCACTGGATGCATCCATTGTGTGATATTTTCCTCTATATGTGTCACTGGGCGCATCCATTGTGTGATATTTTCCTCTATATGTGTCACTGGGCACATCCATTGTGTGATATTTTGTGTTGTATACTGCCCCCCTCCTACAACAGTATCTTTCTATCACTTGCTTCTCACTGTGTGGCTTTGCACATAGAATGGAGTGAATGGGTCGATCACCGACTCTCATCATTGTATTATGTGTGATGTATTCCAAGGACATCACCAGGGGATTAGATTAGAAGCCTTTTAAACTCCCTGTTTTATCTCCTTCAGCTGCCAGCTCTCATCTCACATAGCATACAGAACGCAATAAATTCCCTGCAGCCTTATCTAAACATTCCCCTATCCACCTCATTAACTGGTCAATACTGTAGATTAGATAAACCATAAAGTGAAACTTTTGCACAGATTTTGGTAAATATTGCAACATGGGAAAAATCCACAAAATGGAAACTGAAGTTAACTTTATTTTTCCTTTTTACATGCAATTACTTCAAACAAAAACAAAACAGCAGCATGTGTTTTATAGGGTGATTTTGTTTGTATTGCACAAGTAATCTAGTTGCAGCTTGTGTAAGTGGTCGTGTCCCTTAAATTTGCATGAATAAAAAAAAAAGTGTTCTCTAAATTTAATATTTCTACAGAGCTACAATGTCAAATGAAACATTGTGTTTCCATCCTCTTTATATCTCCCTACTGGGGCCTGGAACACCTCATTCTCAATTGTGGTTTGTCATTTTTGATCGTCTAAAAATCCCGATTGCTTCCGGTTCGTCCACGTTACATCGGACGGATGATTCGGATCAGACAAAAGTATTCCGTGTCGTTTAAATCGTTTCGTGGCTGGCGGTTGAACCTGTGCACGTGAATGAAATCTCTGATTGTCTGACTCTACGTTCCATGTATTTCTTGTACTCGTTCCCTGGGAAAGTTTCTGCTTCGGCTCTGTCTGTGCGTTTGTTGTTTGTTTGTTTGTAATTTGTGCTGTTCGGTGTTTTTTTCTTTCTTTTGTTCTGATCAGCTCTTGGACGGAAAGTAGGACGCCTGCATGTCGCTCCCGTGACGACTTTAGGCTGCGTTTCTAGACATTCGCGACATCGTCCCGGAATATGGTTTTTATATTCCGTGTTGTGTGCGCGAGATACAACGTATCGCTGGAGATTCACAGTGTTCCGTTGCACGCTACGTTGCGCCGTGAGGGTCTACAGTAGCGGAATGACGGGCCGGTAAAGGGATGGGGTGATTCCAAGAAGCCTTTTTTGCTCTCGCCGTACTGTATTGCAGCATTTCCTAACTCGGTGTGCTGGAGTGGATTGCAGGCAGTGTGCAGTGGGGGAGGTGCTAGTAGGGACTGATCAGCCAGTGTAATTTTATACATTACTGAATCAGTGCAGGCGAATGCTACGGGGACAAAGCATCATCTTCTTGGCTTCACGCTGCATCGGAAGATCCGTTCAGTTCTCCCATCCCAGCCATGCTCTGAAAATACCCCCCCTTGAAATTATTTTACTTCTGTCGTTCGGGTGATTTGATAAAAGTGATCTTGTGATGGCTCTTGTAATGGAACCTATCAGCAAGTGGTGCCCGAAACAAGTGGTAGACTGGATGAAAGGTACTGTATCCATCACTATTTATTGTATCGCAGTGGGTGTATCTGTGGAATGCCTATATAAATGTGTATACACTGTACGTATGGATAGATAGACACTTATATGTATTTATATAAAAATTCATAAACATATATTTATATTTTTTACCTTTATGAATATTTATACATCTGTTTATAAATATATCTCTGTTTATCTATCGCTATAGAATGCGTGCAGACGATGTTGGCAGTCGTGTGCTATTTTAAGCCACAGAAACTATGTTCCCTGTAATTTCCATGTGTTATCTGGTCAGAGGTCTGATTTAAGGCAATATGCATGGGATGCTGATGGAGATGGTGTTATCTAATGCAGGGGAGATGCATGCGGAGTGCAGAGTTGATGCTCCCACATTCTGTTCTGTTGGCTAAATATAACCACGTCGTGGATGAAGCCGGATAATAATGCCTTGCTTTGCGTTGGATTATTTTTTTTTCTTTCTCTCCCTCTCTCCGTCTTTTCGCCGCACGGATCCCGTGATGTGACAGCGTGATAATACCCCGTTAACGGTGCAATTAATGCGAGGGGTCGGGGGGGGGGGTAGGGAACGGGTCACGGGCGGGCGGGGGGGTTGCTGGTGCTGGAGGCTGCCTTGTAGTGGTCCCTCAGAATGCCATGGTTTAATCTGGAGCTGTGTGTGCGCACACGTTGGGATGATAAGGACCCTGGACAGTGCAGCTCTGCCATATATGGAGAATGCTATAGGAGGAGGATTTTCCAAGAAAGGGAATACCTGAAACTCCTGGAGAACGTTGAGCGGGATGTGAGGAGGCAATGTTTCCACGCAAATAATGCTAAATCAGGTGCCAGTTTGCATCTCCTTGCACTGGTCACAACTCATTTCAGTTGTCATTGCCTGGCTGGCTGTGTATGGGAATTTCCTACATGGCCTGAGAGCCGAGCATACATACTGCACACACAGCACTATACTGTACATCTCTGTGTGTGTATATATATAATGTTTACCTCTCTATGTGTGTATATATATATATATATATATATATGTTTATCTCTATATGTGTGTGTTATATATATATATATAATGTTTATCTCTATATGTGTGTATATATATTATATATATATATATGTTTATCTCTATATATGATGTTTACCTCTCTATGTGTGTGAATATATATATAAAGTTTATCTCTATGTGTGTATATATATATATATATGTTTACCTCTCTATGCGTGTGTATATATAATATATATAATGTTTATCTCTCTTTATGTTTATATATGTGTGTGTATATATATATATAATGTTTATCTCTCTCTGTGTGTATAATATATATATATATATATATAATGTTTATCTCTCTTTATGTGTATATATATATATATATATATATAATGTTTATCTCTCTATGTGTGTGTATATATATATATATACGTTTATCTCTCTATGTGTATATATATATTATATAATGTTTATCTCTCTTTATGTGTATATATACTGTATATATGTGTTTGTCTCTCTGTGTGTATATATATGTTTATCTCTATATGTGTGTATATATATATATAATGTTTATCTCTCTCTGTGTGTATATATATATATATATATATATAATGTTTATCTCTCTTTATGTGTATATATATATATATATTATAATGTTTATCTCTCTATGTGTGTGTATATATATATATATAACGTTTATCTCTCTATGTGTATATATATATATATAATGTTTATCTCTCTTTATGTGTATATATATATATAATGTTTATCTCTCTTTATGTGTATATATATTATAATGTTTATCTCTCTCTGTGTGTATATATATATATATATATATAACGTTTATCTCTCTATGTGTATATATATATATATAATGTTATCTCTCTTTATGTGTATATATATATATAACGTTTATCTCTCTATGTGTGTGTATATATATATATATATAACGTTTATCTCTCTTTATGTGTATATATATATATATAATGTTTATCTCTCTATGTGTGTGTATATATATATATATAACGTTTATCTCTCTATGTGTGTGTATATATATATATATATAACGTTTATCTCTCTATGTGTATATATATATATATATAATGTTTATCTCTCTTTATGTGTATATATACTGTATATATGTGTTTGTCTCTCTGTGTGTATATATATGTTTATCTTATGTGTTTATCTTATGTTTAAGCATTACATGCGACATACGGGGGATACAGTGTAAGCATCCCGTGCGATATACAGGGGATACAGTGTAAACATCCCGTGCGACATACAGGGGATAGAGTGTAAACACCCTGTGCGATATACAGGGGATACAGTGTAAACATCCCATGCGACATATAGGGGATACAGTGTAAACACCCTGTGCGATATACAGGGGATACAGTGTAAACACCCTGTGCAATATACATGGGATACAGTGTAAACATCTTGTAAGACATACAGGGGATACAGTGTAAACACCCTGTGCGATATACATGGGATATAGTGTAAACATCCCGTGCGACATACAGGGGATACAGTGTAAACACCCTGTGCGATATACAGGGGATACAGTGTAAACATCTCGTATGACATACAGGGGATACAGTGTAAACATCTTGTGCGACGTACAGGAGATACAGTCAGTATAAACATCCTGTGCCATATACAGGGGATACAGTGTAAACATTCTGTGCGATATACAGGAGATACAGTGTAAACATCCTGTGCGATATACAGGGGATACAGTGTAAACATCTCGTATGACATACAGGGGATACAGTGTAAACATCTTGTGTGACGTACAGGAGATACAGTCAGTATAAACATCCTGTGCCATATACAGGGGATACAGTGTAAACATTCTGTGCGATATACAGGGGATACAGTATAAACATCCTGTGCGACATACAGGGGATACAGTGTAAACATCCTGTGCGACATACAGGGGATACAGTATAAACATCCCATGCGATATACAGGGGATACAGTATAAACATCTCGTGCGATATACGGGGACACAGTGTAAACATCCCGGGCGATATACAGGGGATACAGTCCCTATCTATCTATATATCTATCTACCTATCTATCCATATCTATCTATCTATCTATCTATCTATCTATCTATCTATCTATCTATCTATCTATCTATCTATCTATCTATCTATCTATCTATCTATCTATCTATCTATCTATCTGTATCTATCCATATCTATCTATCTATCTATCTATCTATCTATCTATCTATCTATCTATCTATCTATCTATCTATCTATCTATCCATATCTATCTATCTACCCATATCTATCTATCTATCTATCTATCTATCCATCCATCCATCTATCTATCTATCTATCTATCTATCTATCTATCTATCTATCTATCTATCTATCTATCTATCTATCTATCTATCTATCTATCTATCTATCTATCCATATCTATCTATCTATCTATCTATCTATCTATCTATCTATCTATCTATCTATCTAGTTATCTATCTATCCATATCTATCTATCTATCTATCTATCTATCTAATCTATCTATCTATCTATCTATCTATCTATCTATCTATCTATCTATCTATCCATATCTATCTACCCATATCTATCTATCTATATATCTATCTATCTATATCTATCTATCTGGTTATCTATCTATCCATATCTATCTATCTGGTTATCTATCTATCCATATCTATCTATCTATCTATCTATCTATCTATCTATCTATCTATCTATCTATCTATCTATCTATCTATCTATCTCTATCTATCTATCTATCTATCATATCTATCTATCCATATCTATCTATCTACCCATATCTATCTATCCATATATATCTATCTACCTATCTATCTATCTATATATCTATCCCATATCTATCTATCTATCTATCTATCTATCTATCTATCTATCTATCTATCTATCTATCTATCTGTATCTATCCATATCTATCTATCCATATCTATCTATCCATATCTATCTATCTATCCATATCTATCTATCTAATATATCTATCTACCTATCTATCTATCTATATATCTATCCATATCTATCTATCTATCTATCTATCTATCTATCTATCTATCTATCTATCTATCTATCTATCTATCTATCTATCTATCTACCTCTCTCTATGTTATGTAAAATATTGCCGTGTCAGCACAGTGTATTAGGGATGTGCGTTTCGGGTTTCGGAATTTCTGAATTTTCATGAAATTTCCCGATTCGTGGATTTGGACGATTTTCCGAATCGGATCGGATCCGAAAACGGCAGATCTGAAAAAATTTCCGAGCCGAAACGAAAACTTTTCGGAATTTTCGAATGGACTAGAAATGTGTAAAATCGAAATTCATTTTCGTTCCATTCCTGATTTCGGTTCCAGTTCGGTAATTTCGGACATCGTATTTTTCGGTTATATCGCTGATTCTGTAATTTTCTTTTTCGTTTCAGATAATTTTGATCAACTTTTTTACCATTTTAAAACCTTTTGTTCTGGTTTTTATTTTTAAGTCAAACCATTTGGGTTGGGTCAGTTTTGCGTTTTTTAAATCGTTTTGTTCATTATTTGTTTGTTACTTTCATACCATTTTAATATGATTAAATAAAGTTGTGCAATGCATATTCATAAGAAAAAAAGGATCTTTATTTAATAAAAAAAATCAATAGAATCGGCAGAATTATCGTATCAACAGAATTATTGTATCGGCACTTTGAAATGAGGAGAACAGACGTTCCGAAAAAACACGAAAATTTCCGAAATCACAAAAAAAAAGTCGATATGAAAAACGAGCAGACCCGAAAACACGAAAATGGCCGATATTCCGAAAAAAAATTCGATACGAAAAACGAGCCGAAACGAACCGAACCGAAACGGAAATCGGCCGAAATGAGCCGAAACGAAAATTTAAAAAATCCGAACGAACCGAACCGAAAAAAAAAAATTTTTAATGAGTAAACGCGCCCCGTCCAGTGAATACAGGGATTCATATGAATTACAAATCATTCTACAAACAGAGATGGAGACATAGAAATAGCCTGCGCTGTCTGAGCTTGGCTGGCATGGCATGATGGGTGTTTGTAGAGGGCCGTAGCTTCATATTAGAGGCCTGCGATGCTGTTGTACAAAGCAAACTAGACATTTACAATACAAAATGTGATAATAAGTGTATGAAGCTCCCATCACCCTCAGCCTACAGTCACCTGGACAAGGATGACTGGAGTTGTAGCGAGGCTGTAGCTGGAGGCTCGTCCGATCACCCAGGAGACGGTATAAGCGAGGGCGGCCGCCAGGCTGGTGAAGGGAAGATGCTAATTGCCATTAGCAGGACAGCAAAGGATGAGCCTGAATCTTCCTCTTTCAGTGTCACGATTACAGCCTTATTGGACGTTTTCTGAAAGCGCGCTGGACATCTCACTGGTCCCCACTGGGAGAACGTCACCGACGCAGGAGATCAATGATGATACAGCGCTGAATATAGATCATTAGAAAAAGCAATATCCTGCTGCTCATCCCGGGGAAAGGCCAGATCGGCCTGTGATTCTGGAGTAACCAGAGGCCGGGAAATCCAGAATAATGCACATTTATCCTGATCATACATACAGGGTTATTGAGTGAGAGAGGTGAAACTCAGGAGAATGACTGGAGAAGTGAAAATTCGAGGTGAAAATAGCCAAACCAGAAAAATTCTTCCATTTATCTTACTTTGCAAATCGGCTATTTGGTCTAGATTGTTCATTCTCCTGGCAATTCTCCTGAGTTTCACCTCTCTCTGAAAAATCCTGCTAGTAATGTGTGACCCACTTATCTGTTCAAAGACGTCATTTGCATAG
This sequence comes from Leptobrachium leishanense, assembly GCA_009667805.1. NCBI lineage: Eukaryota > Metazoa > Chordata > Amphibia > Anura > Megophryidae > Leptobrachium > Leptobrachium leishanense. Next base: position 9,609,092 of record CM019071.1, read on the forward strand.
TATATGCTGGGGGCTTATTCGCTAAGCAGAGAATTGGAGAATGAAAAAAAACAGAATTGAAAAGTTTTAGAAAAATTTCCCGTTTAAGTACTTTGTCCCTAAAATATTAAATTCGTTACAAATTCACACTTAGTGGATCTTATTTAAGTTTATTCGTTAATCAGGTCAAAAATATTATCTCTTCACATTGTTAAATCCTCATTCTTCTTTCTCCAACCTCAATCTATCTGAACACATTGTAATATGGGCAACACTGCCCGGACAAAATTGTCACATAATGTGTGGTTGGACCGGCTTCTGCTGTGATTGCGGCACGCATTCGCCGTGGCATCGTTTCGATAAGCTCATGCAATGTCACAGCATTTATTCACATTCATTTGTGGCCAAGATCTTGTATTGATGATGGGAGAGTCGCGGCGCTGCGTAAAGTCTTCTCCTTCACATTATCCCAAAGATTCTCAATGCGGTTAAGGTCTGGACTGTGCGGTGGCCAATCCATGTGTGAAAATGATGTCTCATGCTCCCTGAACCACTCTTGCACAATTTGAGCCAGATGAATCCTGGCATTGCCATCTTGGAATATGCCCGCTGTGCCATCAGGGGAGAAAAAATGGGCTTCCAGCATAACCCAACACCAACTACTCTCACTCGAACTTGGACCATGGAGGTCATGTTGCTGCTGAATGTTTGGACCTACTACATATCTATAATCCTCAATAGGGTATTGGTCTGGACGCTCAGCTTCCCATCCAAGCACTGGCTTCCCATCCAAGCACTGGCTTCCCATCCAAGCACTGGCTTCCCATCCAAGCACTGGCTTCCCATCCAAGCACTGGCTTCCCTTTGGACAACTTTGCTCTGCCATTTCTTTGTTGTTTTAGCCATGTCCTCGATGACTACTGGTTCTTTGGAGAGTGTCGCAGCTGGGTGCCTGTCTCTGGATGGGTGTACTCTCCGTGATTAAACATGTGTGTAATCTTAACCTTTCCGATAATTACAGCTCCGTTTCGCTACTCCATTTTCCCACCTCGAATTCTCTACAAAGACCGTCATTATTGACCATATTTACTGATTCCAAGATATTTTAAGTCAACATCTCACCTACCTGGCTGGAACGGCTCTGTGACGTTGACAATGTCTCCGGTGGACAGGAAACTAACAATCAGGGTTATTCAAAGAGCTCCGAATTGCTGGTGAAAGGTAACCGAACGCTGAAAGTCAGCGTTCGGTTACCTTTCCTGGCCATTCGGCTATCCAGAGAGCAGGCAATTCGCCAAATCCTGGCGAATTGCCTGCACATACGGTGCCTGTTCGGTGCCTGTTCGGTGCCTGTTCGAGGGCAGTGAAATCCCCATAGAGAAGCAATGCTTCGTCTATTCAGAGAACACAAACCAGCAGTGAAAAGTTGCCGAATTGCCCTGCTGTTCGGTGGTTTCATTCGACAGGTTTATTCAGGCGAATCCCATAGGCTACAATGTGAAAAATATTCCCGTTTTAATTCAATATCTAATAAACCGTTTATTATGATAATATGCAGTAAAAAGTCTCTTTATTTATACAGTTGTGTTCAAAATTATTCAACCCCCAATGCTGTAAAGGGTTTTAGGGAATTTAGTGTACAGTTGTAATTGTATTCAGAATGAAATCCTACAAGGACTTTTTAAAGAACCATATGCAACTAAAATGACATCAATTGATTTTGTAATACAGTAGTAAATGTTTCTTTTGTGAATTCTTCATTGACACAATTATTCAACCCCTTAAAGACTACCACTCTGAAGAACAGAGGTTCATTCAAGTGTTTTCAATCAGGTATTGAAAACACCTGTGGATGTCACGGAGCAGCAATAAAGCATAATAAGCACCAATTAGGCAGCTTTAAAATGACTGTGATACTCAGCTCCTTCTAGACATTTACTGGTGTGGTTACAAACATGGTGAAGTCAAGAGAATGGTCCAGGAAGACAAGAGAAGAGGTGATTACTCTTCACAGGAAGGGCAATGGCTATAAGAAGATTGCAAAGATGTTAAACATACCAAGAAAGACCATAGGAAGCATCATTTGCAAATTCAAGGCAAAGGGCACTGTTTAAACGCTACCTGGTCGTGGCAGAAAGAAGATGCTGTCTTCGACTGCTGTGCGCTACCTGAAGCGTAGAGTGGAGAAAAGTCCCCGTGTGACTGCTGAGGAACTGAGAAAAGATTTGTCAGATGTGAGTACTGAAGTTTCAGCTCAGACAATACGGCGCACACTGCGTAATGAAGGCCTCCATGCCAGAACTCCCAGGCGCACCCCCTTGCTGTCTCCAAAGAATAAGAGTCGACTGCAGTATGCCAAAAGTCATGTGGCAAACCACAGAAGTTTTGGGATAGTGTTCTGTGGACTGATGAAACAAAATTAGAACTGTTTGGGCCCATGGATCAACGCTATGTTTGGAGGAGGAAGAACAAGGCCTATGAAGAAAAGAACACCTTGCCTACTGTGAAGCATGGCGGGGGGTCAATCATGCTTTGGGGCTGTTTTGCTTCTGCAGGTACAGGGAAGCGTCAGCGTGTGCAAGGTACCATGAATTCTCTTCAGTACCAGGAGATATTGGATGACAATGTGATGCAGTCCGTCACAAACCTGAGGCTTGGGAGACGTTGGACCTTTCAACAGGACAATGATCCCAAGCATACCTCCAAGTCCACTAGAGCATGGTTGCAGATTAAAGGCTGGAACATTTTGGAGTGGCCATCGCAGTCACCTGACTTAAATCCGATTGAGAACCTCTGGGCGGACTTAAAGAAAGCAGTTGCAGTGCGCAAGCCTAAGAATGTGACTGAACTGGAGGCTTTTGCCCATGACGAATGGGCGAAGATACCCGTAGATCGCTGCAAGACACTTGTGTCAAGCTATGCTTCATGTTTAAAAGCTGTTATAACTGTAAAAGGATGTTGTACTAAGTACTAAGATTGAATGTCACTTGGGGGTTGAATAAAACTGATAATGATGTGAGCACAGAAAAGACATTTGTGGTTATTTCATTATAAATGTTATGTTATATTTGTCTGACCTACACGTGCCTCTTTGATTTAATTGTAAGCAAGATGACTGAATGATCAAAATCAATGTCAAACTGGCCAAAACACTCAATTTCAGTGGGGGTTGAATAATTTTGAACACCACTGTAGATGTTTTTAGGATCTTTTAGACATTTTTGGGGATTTTTTAGCTAAACTTTTTTCCGTTTTTTTTTTAAAATCGTTTTTTCTTTTTTCTGTAACAGCCCTTTTTATTATCATTCATTGGATCTTATATGTAAATTTCAGACATTTTCGCTCAGTAGTTTCTTTGCAACCAGCGCTTCACTTTTCAAACATTCGAGCACACTGGGTGTTTTTTTTTCATTCTGCGGTGTCGGGTTTTTCCAGCGGCTGCTCTGCGCTCTGATCGGCTCCTGCTCGGGTTTCTCTGGCGTGTTCGGCGGGGTTAATCCAGATGTTTTTGCAGGTTTCGCTGTGCATTCGCCTGGGTTTTGCGGTGAGTATTCAGCAGGTTTTCGGCGGCTTTTCCCTGCACTACGACGGCCCTGTGGTGCTTGCTGAATACACCGCAGGGTCGCCGAAATGGGATCGCCAAATTGTACCGAATTGAAGAGAACGAAAAGTCACCGAACGTGCTATGACTTTTCGATTCTCTTTGAATAACCCTGTATGTGACGTGACAATGTCTCCCATGGACAGGAAGCTAACAATATCTCCATTTTTGAATCTCTGGTTGCATCCTGACGTGGTTTGGCTCTGCAAACTGCTGCCTCTGGTTTCACCAGCATCGATTCCTTGGCTCGGCTGATTTTCTGCTCTTTGATAAACAACAAATGAGATGCTAATGTTCGCTGTATTACTAGATCAGCGTGCCCTCCCCTCCTCACCCGTCTCCTGAATCTCTAACCAGAGAATAAGAAATTAGGGTCAAGTTCCAAGAGCCCCTTTCTTGGACACCAACTCCAGTGCTCTCCCACAGGGCAACGGTGTGCCCAGACATAGATTCCAAGAAGATGCAGAATTGTAGCACGCACGGGTCTTTATTCAGGATCGAGATAAAATCGAGGTAACGTTTCGGACCGTAAGACCTTAATCACGCCATTCTAGGGATGTGCATGGCTGAAAAAATTAGTTTAGTTTCGTTACGTTTTTAAATAATTTCGTTTTTGGAATTTCGTAACTAATTTTGTTTCGTATTTCGTTTCGGATTGATTTGAAATTTTCAAATCGATTGGATAGTTATTGATATCCATTTGATAGTTCATTTCAAATTCGATAGTTGATATCAATTATTCAAATTCATCTTTTATGATGATGACACAGTGTAAAACGAAATAAATTTGTTATATACCGTTTGGTCTCGAATTCATATCGTATCGATTCGTTATTCGGAAGTACTTCCGAAATACGATTTATCAAATTCCGTTCCAAATTCCGAATGCACATCTCTACGCCATACATTGATTTTATCTCCATCCTAGATAAAGATACGTGAATGCAACACCTGGAGTGCCTCTCCTCGGAATCTGACATTGCGGTGGGTTTTTTCGTCGCTTTTCTTGTTTTTTCTTCCTTTCCTCCCTTCATTGAAGGCTAAGCATTGTGCCTTATTACCGTGGAATTGCGTTCCTACCAGGAAAGTGTCGTTTTTCGCTTGTAGCTGCTGTAATTTGTTTCTTATTTTTCTACCCTATTGTGATAATTACTCATTATCCACCTGTTATCCCTGACGACGATAAATAATAAAAACAGATCTAGCGCTATAAAAAAATGCTGCAAGGAACTGTTCGTGAATTTAATTCTTGCAGGCAGCTTCCATGATAATTTAATCCGATCCCACTAGCACAATCACACGATATTATTACAGGACCGCAATTCCAATTACTCCCTTTTACGACTCCCCAAACTACATTCCCGCGCAGTAAGTGGCGCTTGATGGCGCATTCTTCGTCAACAGTTTGCAGTTCAACAGTTGAACTTTTATCACCTCTATAATATGTTTGAAGCATTACGGGGGTTTTCTCAAAGACCGGGTTATTCAAAGAGAATGGAAAAGTCACCGCACGTTCGGTGACTTTTCGTTCTCTTCAATTCGGTGCGATTTGGCGATCCCATTTCGGTGACCCTGCGGTGTATTCAGCAAACACCACAGGGCCGTCGTAGTGCAGGGAAAAGCCGCCGAAAACCCACCGTAAAACCCAGCGAATGCACAGCGAAACCAGCAAAAACATCTGGATTAACCCCGCCGAAGACGCCGGAGAAACCCGAGCAGGAGCCGATCACACGCAGTGAAACGTGCGAAAAGTGAAACGCTGTTTGCAAAGAAACTACTGAGCGAAAATGTCTGAAATTTAAATATCATCCAATGAATGATAATAAAAAGGGCTGTTACAGAAAAAATAAAAAACGATTTAAAAAAAACAGAAAAAAAATGTTTGGAAAAAAAATCCCAAAAAATGCCTAAAAGAATCTTAAAAAAATCTATAAATAAAGAGACTCTTTACTGCAGAATATTATAATGAACGGTTTATTAGATATTGAATTAAAACGGGAATATTTTTAACATTGAAGCCTATGGGATTCGCCTGAATAAATCTGTCGAATGAAACCACCGAATGGCAGGGCATTTCAGCAACTTTTCACTGCTGGTTTGTGTTCTCTGAATAGACGAAGCATTGCTTCTCTATGGGGATTTCACTGCCCTCGAACAGGCACCGAACAGGCACCGTGTGTGCAGGCAATTCGCCAGGATTTGGCGAATTGCCTCCTATCTGGATAGCCGAATGGGGAAAGGTGACCGTACGCTGAATTTCACTGTTCGGTTACCTTTCTCCAGCCATTCAGATCTCTTTGAATAACCCTGAGAGTGCTGTTGTTTGTCAAAGTTGCCAACATGGGCAAAAATGTCAGTGGTTGCAACGTCACAAACGCTGGTGTTTCTCTAAAGGGAAATCCAAGCAACAGCAGGAGAAGCTTCAAAGTGAAGCCTCTCCTGCCTCTGTTTGGATTTCTCTTGTTTTGCGAAATGCCGGTGTTTGTCGGCTTTGCAACACAACATTTTTCTGTTTCGTTTGTAACTTTGTCACTCTTTGATAAAACCCCGTAATGGTTGCAATTATATTTTTGCCGGTGTTTTCAGATTTGGCAGACAGCGGCGCTCTTTGGATGACCCCCTATGTATCCGTTTTTATTACGGATCACTAAACGGTGAACTTGCCACCAAATTGCACCAAACAGTGAATTTAACCGTACGGTGCAATGTCGAGGCAGATTGTCTATTCGCAAAGCTGTCAATGCTCCAAATACTGGCGAACTGACAGCGAAATGCGGTGCAGATCGCAGCAATTCGGCGATCTTCAGCGGCAGCGAAATTGGCCCAGAGTTGTCACAGGAAGCCGTACTGCACCGAAGTGTCAGCAAAATGCCCTGATTTTCGGTGTTTCCGTCCGACAGGTTTAAACAGGCCAATCCCATAGCTTTTAATGTAAAAAAAATATTATCAGTTTTGATGAATTTTTTAAAAAATATAAAAAAAATTCATTTTCAGCAAAAAGTTTATTTGTTTATTTTTTTAGAACATGTTTCGTGTTTTTTGTATTTTTTAAACGAACGTTTTGATTCCCATTTTTTTAACGGTGTTTTTTTTTATTCTGTAACAGTCCTTTTCATAATTTGTTTACAAAGGACCTTTTTAATTATTTCCACACATTTTAATGCATTATTATTGTTTTCAACACCTATTAGGAGAATAAGAGAGTTACGTTTTTTTGTCTGCAGTTCGTCGGCCAGTTTGGCAGCCAGTTCAGCGCTCTTCGACGACTCCATCATCTGTGCACTATGGTGATCGTGCAGAGAATAGTGAATTCACCCAAGGGTTGGCCAAATGGAATCGCCGAAGCGCACCAAAGTGCAAAACACCAAAATTTCGGGGCTTTTTGAATAACTCCTTATTTGTTTGTTGTTTTATCTTATGTCACTTTGTAGCTAGAGCAAAGAAACATTGTGGGGGTTATCCACTAGGCGCCGGTGTTTTCCGCCATTGCTGAGAAACTCTGGCCCCTCTCAACACTAAAAACTAAACAGCAGAACTAGGAGCTGAGCTGTAAGGCTGGGGTCAGACGAGCGTAGTGTTCACGTCCGTGATTGCGCCTAAAAGTACGTCCGTGATAGCATGACAGAAAGCCCATCGGAGCCCGACACACGAAGTACGTCCACACTGAACTGCGGACGCACAACGGCCGCGGCCCACGGACGCAAGGCAGGTAAGAACGTACAACCGCTAGAACAGCCGCACAAAGTGCGCTGCGTCCGCAACGTCCACATAGCTTTGTGTGTGAGTGATGGAACGTGGTCAGACGGACTGCATTTATACGTCCAGCATTTTTCACGGACAAAATGGTTTTGCTTTTTAATTTATTTTCCTTCCTACATCCGTCAAAATATACGTCAGTGAAAAAACGGACTGTGTGGCCACTACTGCGTCTTCCGTACTGACGTACGTCCGTGAACACATTTTTCACGTCTACCGTCAGAAAGTGCGTTGATGCGTCCGAACGCACTTTTTTCACGGAAGACACGATAGCGGTCATACGATGCGCAATTTCGGCCGTGATTTTGGACGGAGCTATTAAAAACAAATGGACGTGATATTGGCCGGACATGTGCAGCCTCTGACATCTCCTAATCACGCACACACGCCGCGCACTCTGTGCGTCAGTACTAGCGGTTTTCTACGTTCTCCAATAAATGCGTTCCTTTGCCGCTTGCATTGCGCGGCCGAACTTTCATACGGCCGTCCTTCGTATATTGGGCGTCATTTGCTGCTACTACGGCCGTAATAAAGTGCGGCTGCACGCGCGTTCGCACTGCGTTCGTCTGACCCCAGCCTTAAGCTTCTCTTTTTACTTTTGAGTTTCCAGTTTTGAAAAGCGCTGGCGTTTCTCGGCAGAGCAATACCCGCAATATTAACTGTTTCTTTGCAATGCGGCAAACACTGGCGCTTAGTGGATAACTCCCTGTATGTTAACGAGCAGTTTCGGTTACAGGATTTATAAAGCGCTAACAAGTTCCGTAGCGTTGTACAGTGGGAGCGACAGAATAACTTTTATACATACAAGTTAAACACACAGATCAGAAGGAGAGAGGACCCTGCTCAAGAGCTTACAATCTAAGAGGAGAGGGGTGACATGCTAGGTGAGGGTTAATAGAGAACATGAAGTAGCGGGGGCTGCATGTGGGCTGAGTGGGCGGATGGAGTAAGAAATGAACAAAGGGGGATTATGGAGTGAGCCAATAGGCTTCTCTACAGTAATGCGTTTTCAGAGACTTCTTGAAGGACTGGAGAGATGGGGAGAGTCTAATGTTGCGGGGGAGGGAGTTCCATAGAAAGGGGGCAGCTCGGGAGAAGACCTGAAGGCTGGAGTTGGGGGAGCGGGTACAAGGAGTCGATAACATCGTTGGCCGAGCGAAGTGGTCAGGACGGGATGTACCTGCTTATAAGGGAGGAGATGTAGGCAGCGGCGCGGTTATGGAGAGCTTTGTATGTGAGCACCAACATTTTGAAATGGATTCTAAAGGAAACAGGGAGCCAGTGCAGAGATTGACAAAGAGGGGAGGTGTGAGAGGTGTAGGAGGTGAGGTTTATGAGCCTGGCACAGGCGTTCATAACAGACTGCAGAGGGAAGGAGGTTACAGTAGTCAAGGCGGGAGATAATAAGAGCTTGTATGAGTATTTTAGCAGAGTCCTGATTAAGACAGGGACAGACGTGTGCAATGTTTTATAGGTGGAAGTAGCAGAATTTGGTTAGTGACTGAATGTGAGGAGTAAAGGAGAGATCAGAGTCTAAGAGCAACAAAATAATTCTTCTAACGTGTCCATTAACCAGCACAGTTGAAGCTGTATACATATATTTTTTAATAAAATACAGTAAATAAAATAACTTCTATCCAATTGTGAACTAATGTGATTTAAACCAGATGTTATAGTCAGGCCTTCCGTCCAGTTGGTTGACGCAAATGGCTCGGTTCTTCTTTCGTTCCTTGTGTCCTTTTGCTCCAGTTGCTCGGAATGTGTGGCGTGCGAGCTTGAATGCTCAAAAAAAATAAAACGGCAATCAAATGTGCACGCTCCGGCGGATAAATTGATAAATTAGTGCTTAATAACACCATGCTCTAGTTTTTTTTTTCTTCTGAATGGAAGGCTCGAGCTCTTAGGATGCTGGTCGTACGAGGTTTCCGAACCCATGTTATCTGCTCCACCAGGTAAGAGGTGGCAGCTGTTTGGAAATCGACACAAGTTTTATATATTGTAGAACAGAAAAAAAAGATTTGAGGGCGAGTTCAATGGGAGGAATTTTCTTTCTTTCTTGCCTTCTTTCTCTCAGTCGTTCTTTCCTTCTTTCTTTCTCTCGTTATTTCTTTCCTTCTTTCTTTCTCTGTCGTTCTTTCTTTTCTTCTTTCTTTCTCTCGTTCTTTCTTTTCTTCTTTCTTTCTCTCATTCTTTCTTTCCTTCTTTCTTTCTCTCTGTCGATCTTTCTTTCCGTCTTTCTTTGTTTCTCTGTCGTTCTTTCTTTCTTTCATTCTTTCTCTCTGTCGTTATTTCTTTCTCTCTGTTGTTCTTTCCTTCTTTCTTTCTCTCATTATTTCTTTCCTTCTTTGTTTCTCTGTCGTTCTTTCTTTTCTTCTTTCTTTCTCTCATTCTTTCTTTCCTTCTTTTTTTCTCTCATTCTTTCTTTCCATCTTTCTTTCTCTCTGTCGATCTTTCTTTCCGTCTTTCTTTGTTTCTCTGTCGTTCTTTCTTTCATTCTTTCTCTCTGTCGTTCTTTCTTTCTGTCTTTCTTTGTTTCTCTGTCGTTCTTTCTTTCTTTCTCTCTGTCGTTATTTCTTTCTCTCTGTTGTTCTTTCTTTCCTTCTTTCTCTCTGTTGTTCTTTCTTTCCTTCTTTCTTTCTCTCATTATTTCTTTCCTTCTTTCTTTGTTTCTCTGTCGTTCTTTCTTTTCTTTTTTCTTTCTCTCATTCTTTCTTTCCTTCTTTCTTTCTCTTGTTCTTTCTTTCCTTCTTTCTTTCTCTCTGTCGTTCTTTCTTTCCGTCTTTCTTTGTTTCTCTGTCGTTCTTTCTTTCCTTCATTCTTTCTCTCTGTCGTTCTTTCTTTCTCTCTGTTGTTCTTTCTTTCTCTCTGTCGTTCTTTCTTTCCTTCTTTCTTTCTCTCGTTCTTTCTTTCCTTCTTTCTTTCTCTCGTTATTTCTTTCCTTCTTTCTTTCTCTCTGTCGTTCTCTTGCCTTCTTTCTTTGTTTCTCTTTCGTTCTTTCTTATCTTCTTTCTTTCTCTCATTCTTTCTTTCCTTCTTTCTTTCTCTCGTCATTTCTTTCCTTCTTTCTTTCTCTGTCGTTCTCTTTCCTTCTTTCTTTGTTTCTCTGTCGTTCTTTCTTTTCTTCTTTCTTTTTGTTGTTCATTCTTTCTGTCATTCTTTCTTCTGTCCTTTCTTTCTTTCTTTCTTTCCTTCTTTCTTTCTCTCTGTCATTCTTTCTTTTCTTCTTTCTTTCTTTCTTTCTCTTTCTTTCTTTTCTTCTTACTTTCTCTCTGTCTTTCTTTCCTTCTTTCTTTTTCTCTGTCGTTCTTTCTTTCCTTCTTTCTTTCTCTCTGTCATTCTTTCTTTTCTTCTTTCTTTCTTTCTTTCTTTCTTTCTTCTCTTTCTTTCTTTTCTTCTTTCTTTCTCTCTGTCGTTCTTTCTTTCCTTCTTTCTTTCTCTCTGTCTTTCTTTCCTTCTTTCTTTTTCTCTGTCGTTCTTTCTTTCCTTCTTTCTTTCTCTCTGTCCTTTCTTTCTTTCCTTCTCTCTGTCATTCTTTCTTTCTTTCTTTCCTTCTTTCTTTTTCTCTGTCATTCTTTCTTTTCTTCTTTCTTTCTTTCTTTCTCTTTCTTTCTTTCCGTCTTTCTTTCTCTCTGTCGTTCTATTTCTTTATTACATTGTTTATTGATTCTAGCTACTCCTTTTTTCTTGGTAATTTTGGTGTGCTTACATTTTTGTTACATTTTTTTAATGTGATTTTTATGTAATGGTCAATATTGTCCTTGTGCCATTCCTATCCAGCCCTCTGTGCAGTTGATTGTGACACCCCTGGTCTAAATGGATACAATTCAGAAATCAATGCTAAATGACGCTTGACGTTGCTTGCTATCTGATGGAAACCGTCTGATCCCCTTGATATATCACATCGAGCAAAGGTTAATAGGTTCATGATCGGAACAATGTGAAACAGTTGCGAGACTCCAGAGGAGGCAAGTAGGTTCCTTGGCTTAAGTGAGCTTGAAAAAAAGGCCAGTTTTGATCCTAAGACTGAAATCTCGACACTATCAGGGGATTATTGATTTAGATGTCAGTTCGGGATACTGATATATTGTAACAGTTCTCAACCCAAAATGGAACAGAATTATGCAAATTCCCTAAATCCATGACCTGTGGTGGTTCCTCCAACTTTGCATTTTGCAGACGTAGGAAAGTGCTAGATTGCTAAATAGGGTTGATTGCTTATTGATCCCAGTGACTGTGCAGGTAATCCATATGTATACTTCTCTTATAATATAGGGTCATGCTGGACTATCTTTCTGCGTTACACCTGTAGTCAAGGAATGCCAAGGAACCAGTCTAAGCACTTTGACTATCAGAGTTATTCAAAGAGAGTCGATCTAGTCCCAAAATTTAACCGGACAACTGAAATTCAGCGAACGGGGACATTTCGGGGCCATTCGGCTATTCAGAGAGCAGGCAATTCGCCAAATTCTGGCGAATTGCCTGCACATACAGTGCCTGTTCGAGGGCAGTGAATCCCCATAGAGAACCAATGCTTCGTCTATTCAGAGAACAAAAAACAGCAGTGAAAGGTTGCCTAATTGCGCTGCCATTCGGTGGTTTCATTTGACAGGTTTATTCAGGCGAATCCCATAGGCTTCAATGTTAATAATATTCCACTTTTTATCCAATATTTAATAAACTGTTTATTATTTTATTCTGCAGTAAAAAGTGTCTTTATTTATAGATTTTTTAGGATCTTTTAGGTATTTTTTTGGATTTTTTTGGCAAACTTTTTTCCCGTTTTTTTTAAATGGTTTTTTCATTTTTCTGTAACAGCCCTTCTTATTATCATTCATTGGATCTTATGTGTAAATTCCAGACATTTTCGTTCATAGTTTTTTTTGCAAACAGCGTTTCACTTTTCAAAATCTCAAGCGTACTGTTTTTTTTATCACCTCGTTCGTCTGCATGTCAGCTTTTTCTGGTGGCTGCTCTGTGCTGTGATCGGCAGCTAGTTGGGTTTCTCCGGCGTGTTTGGCAGGGGTTAATCCAGCTGTTTCGGCGGGTTTCAGTGAGTGCTCAGTGAGTGTTTGGTGGGTTTGCAGTGAGTGTTCGGCGGGTTTGCGGTGAGTATTCCCTGCACTACGGGGGGCCCTGTGGTGCTTGCTGAATACACCGCAGGGTCGGCGAACTAGGATCGCCCCGAAGCGCGGGGAACGAAAAGTCACCAAACGTGCAGTGACTTTTCGAATCTCTTTGAATAACCCTGTATGAGCAGATTTAATACCAGTATATATTGACTTTTGTAGGTGTTCATTGTGGCTTGAGTTCTTCATAAGGTATTTTTTTGCCATATTAAAGGATCATTAACCCCTTCTCTACTGAGATTGAGATAACTCGGGTCTTTCAATCTGCAGCTGTGCAGGACAAAAGTAAATGAAATTTGTTTGCTGCAAATTTATTTTGAATGATTTTGGGCTGCAGAAGGTGCCCCCCCCCAAGTTCTAGCCCTGTGGGCATAATGCCCAAGGTACTAAAACTGCATAAAATCGACTAATTGAATGTCCTTATCGGGCTTTCAGCTGCCAATGCACGGAGCCAGGAGCTGCAACCCTAACTGCAGTAACTCCCATTGGCCAGTAGATGGCACCATCTGCATGCCAACTTGGATAATTCAGTAAGAAATACACTGGGAATATACACAAACATTTCTTATTAGATAATTAAATAAAAAATAATTTTTTCAAAACACTGGTTCCTGATTATGTTTTTTTGGAAAATCACTTTGTAGTGAAGGGGCTATTATTATTATTATTCTTTATTTATAAAGCACCAGCATACAATGTACCAGCTGTACAATGGGCACAGTATAGACAGGGTTACAATACATTGAACAACATTTGACAAACCAGTAAAGGAGGAAATGAGGGCCCTATTCCCATGGGAATTTACAATCTAGAAGGGTTGGTGGTGGAAACAGGATGAGAGGACTGCAAGGTGAGAGTGATGGACTGCAAGGTGAGAGTGATGGGCTGCAAGGTGAGAGTGATGGACTGCAAGGTGAGAGTGATGGGCTGCAAGGTGAGAGTGATGGACTGCAAGGTGAGAGTGATGGACTGCAAGGTGAGAGTGATGGACTGCAAGGTGAGAGTGATGGGCTGCAAGGTGAGAGTGATGGACTGCAAGGTGAGAGTGATGGGCTGCAAGGTGAGAGTGATGGACTGCAAGGTGAGAGTGATGGACTGCAAGGTGAGAGTGATGGACTGGTTGGGGCAGTGAGGGGCATCAGTGAGTCGGGTGGTAGGCTTCCGTAAATAGTAATGTCTTAAGGAGCATTTGAAGGAAGGGAAACTAGGGGAAAGTCTGACAGTACGAGGGAGAGCGTTTCAGAGGATGGGTGCTGCGCGTGAGAAATCCTGCAGTCTATCATGGGAAGAGGTGATGCAAGGAGAAGCTAGGCGCAGGTCACTGTTTGACCTTAGGGAGTGGGCTAGGGTGTATTTGGTGATTAGGGAGGACAGGTAGTAGTGGGGAGTTAAAAACTATAAATGAGTAATAACATGTATTTCATGTAGAACTAGGCCGAGATTGGCCATTGGGAAAACCTGGCATATATCCAGAGAGCAAAAATGGCCATGGACCACAAACTGACTGGGGATATCAATGGATGTAATTGCAGTGCTATGGCTTTACGGGCTAGTGAGCCACACTGTGACTGATTCTAGCAGGACCCTTTCGACTATACTTCATCTAGATCATAGAGGTCCCAATCCAGTCCTGGATGAGACCATGAAAGTATAGACATTGAAACCTTTTTGCAGTAAAGAACAAGAAAATTGGTTCTATGAGAACACTGAGGACAGACAATGAGATTGCTAGCCGCCCTACGTTGTCTTCATACTCAGGTCTCAAAAGGTTTTAACCTAAAGTAGCCATTACAGAGGAGACTATATCACATGCAAATCAGCCTGGGTCCACCTGAAAGGGCAGTCATAGCTGAAATACCAAGGAAGTCTCCTCTGCCCGAGAAACACAAAGATTCCCACCTAACGAAGCCTAAGTAGGCCGAAACAATCATCATAAGTTTCTGTATCTCTCGTGCAGTCAGAACTCAAGAGCCACGGTACATGAGAGATGCAGCAACCCCGACGATGATTTTGACCATAATTGGACCTTGTCAGGGACCTGTAGCTTAGGTGTCAAAACCATCGTCCCGTCCATAATGCTGCATAAACCCAATTATCTTTGCAATTATTGTTGCTGGGCCTCTCCTCTCTACGGTGAATAATGACTTTTTGGTCAAAGGTCCTTTTTGGAGAACGGTTTGGACAAAGGTCCAACAAAGATACTCACATTTTTTTTATAGTTTATGCTGTCAGTTTATTTTTATTTTTTTTAGATGGCTCAGCAGTGATAAAACAAACACTAAGGATTCGGCATCGTGCGAGCGGCCATTTTGAACCATTGAGTTAACTTTTGTGCGCTCCTTATGAAAATATTTATACATGTCCCACAATTTTATAGTTGGTTTTATATGGAGCAAGGCCTTGTGTCTTTTTCATGCTACGCATTATACATTTTATTATCGCGCATTGAGCTTTGTCACTAGAGCCCCTCGATGATGTCCTGAGTCTGCTCACTCAACCTGGCTCGGTTTTTATTAGGAAACGTAAATACTCCTTGAACAATAGCAGTGATTACCTGGGTTTTCAGATTTAGCGTAATTAAATCATCAGCGAGGATTTATTTTCTCGATTAACTTCTTCCTGGCCAAACAGAAAGACAGAAGCCGAGTTTCACTCGTCCTTGGTTGGTTTCGGTCACTTGATAACCACCTGGCAAAAAGAACACCTACGTACGTTAAAGACCATTGTGCAAAATTTCCTTCGAAATTTGTCAACGTTTTCCTTTAAGAGACATGGATATTTTGGCCTAAATCTTGTAAGGTTTGTAAAGTCAGTATCTAGTGACTATATGTATTCTGCGGTGCAGTGGTGGAAGGCGACGTCTGTTTGAAACATGGAAGAGCAGCGGACACAGGGAGCAAGCGAAGAATGCTGAGTATATATTACTATTTATAGACCACTAAAACATACAATCTGGTACACGTTCAATGAATGATTAAATTGTGGTTGAACAAAGACGCTATAAAGGCCAAGCTGTTTCTAGTTTAGAGAGAACGATAACATATAGGATATTAAAGAATATATAGATTGGAACAAAAAGCATAGAATCCACGTTCTGGGGCCATTAATCTACAATGCCTATTTTCAGATCCATTTGCGTGTTTTTTACAATTACGACTTTTCTGGGGCTGATAGATAAGAGCAAAATCATACAAATTTTCTTACACGTGGGACCAGTGGAATGGGAAATGCCTCTTACTGCCTATTTTCGAATGATCAAGGGTGTTTTAAGAGTTTTTTCCAATAGTGCCATCTTGGAAAATTCCAGATATGGTGCAATCGCCGTGGAAAGCAATAGAAAGCTTCCACTTCTACCATGCAAACCAATGGAATGTTCTAACTTCTACCATGCAAACCAATAAAATGTTCTAACTTCTATCACGCAAACCAATGAAATGTTCTAACTTCTACCACGCAAACCAATGAAATGTTCTAACTTCTACCATGCAAACCAATGAAATGTTCTAACTTCTACCACGCAAACCAATGGATGATTCCCATCTGTACAGTGACAAACAACAGAATGTTCCCACTTCTACTGTGGAAACCTATGGAATGTTCCCAGTTCTACCATGCAAACCAATGGAATGTTTCCACTTCTACCATACAAACCAATGAAATGTTTCCACTTCTACCATGGAAACCAATGGAATGTTCTAACTTCTACCATGCAAACCAATAAAATGTTCTAACTTCTACCATGCAAACCAATGAAATGTTCTAACTTCTACCACGCAAACCAATGGATGATTCCCACCTGTACAGTGACAAACAACAGAATGTTCCCACTTCTACTATGAAAACCTATGGAATGTTCCCAGTTCTACCATGCAAACCAATGAAATGTATCCACTTCTACCATGCAAACCAATGGAATGTTCCCACTTTTACCATGGAATTGATGGAATGTTCCCACTTCTAACCATGTAAACCAATGGAATGTTCCTTCTTGTACAGTGGCTACCAATGGAATGTTCCCAATTCTACCATTGAAACCTATGGAATGTTCCCACTTCTACAGTGGAAACCACTGGATGGTCCCCACTTGTACAATGGCAACCAATGGAATGTTCCCACTTCTACTGTGGAATCTGTCACGACTCCCTCGGGTGCTCAGTGGCTTGCAGCCCTGTCCTCAATGCTTGCTGGCTAGCCGTAAAGTGTTAAGGCCAGCAATCGTGGTCGCAGGTCAGTGGGGTGGGCGGAGCGTGGCGCGATGAAGCAATGCCTGCGGGATTTAAAAGTATTGAGTAAGTCTCAGTGAGCTGTGAACTGTAACTCACGATCCTTGATCTAGTTCTAGATCTTGATCTTGACCTAGATGAGATCTAGTATATCTCAAAGGTGATTTTCACTCTCCGTGTACCCCGATAGCTACATCTCATTTTGTAATGGCAACAAATTATAGGATCATGCAAATGGTCTAAACACTGGTTTAGAAAACAACAATCCATAGGGATTTTCGAATCAACATAGAAAACCTGCACCAAAAGTAACAGTTGAATAAAGTCTCCAACTAATTTGTTGTCCTTTTGTCGTGCACAATTTTTTGACAGATTTCTACAACTTGGTCGATTTGTTGCCACAACCCACAGTTTAACGTACGAACCGTGTAATGAGATCCAACATCCATTATCATCTCAGCCTGGGAAATATCTATATATTTATACTCTTGCCTCTGGAGTCATTTGTAGGTTCCACAAAGTCATTTTCACGCATGGAAGCAACCACCCTAGGGAGACGTCAACCCACCAAACGGTGTCTGTTTTTATTGCACAGTATTTAAATGGCTTCATAATACAAAAAAAAGCACACTAGATGATAATGTGCCTTGACTTTGGCCTGCATTTTAATTTCCCAGCAGACATTGCTAAACACCATTAGATGCAGCTGGAAGTTTGATCGGAATTAACCGGGTCCCTCGGATAAGAAAAATGGAATACCTCTAATTTTTTTCACCCCCCCCCAAAAAAAAAATGATTAAATGAATCAATCAGGTTCTCTAACAACCTGTCTGAGGGTCATTTCATTCTCTTGGAGTTAAATATAGGCAACCGATAATTTCTAAATTATACAGGAAATTAACCAAAGCAGACAAGGTCCATTTAACAAAACGTCTATTATGAAAAATTAAACGCATTAGTAAGGCATTGTTTATTTTTTTCTCTAAAATAAACGTTTTTTTAATAAATCTATTTTACTTTTTTAACTCCATATTTTACCTGTTCATTGGCTAAGCCCAGGACATGGTCAGTTATGGGGTCACGTTTCATGGTGGACCCTATTCGGGGAATTCTCATGGAGGTCAATGTCAGGGTTATTCAAAGAGCTCTGAATTGCTGGTGAAAGGTAACCGAACGCTGAAAATGAGCATTCAGTTACCTTTCCTGGCCATTCGGCTATCCAGAGAGCAGGCAGTTTGTCAAATCCTGGCGAATTGCCTGCACGTACGGTGCCTGTTCGGTGCCTGTTCGAGGGCAGTGAATCCCCATAGAGAAGCAATGCTTCATCTATTCAGAGAACACAAACCAGCAGTGAAAGGTTCCCGAAATGCCCTGCCATTCGGTGGCTTCATTCGACAGGTTTATTCAGGCGAATCCCATAGGCTTCAATGTTAAAAATATTCCCGTTTTAATCCAATATCTAATAAACCGTTTATTATAATATTCTGCAGCAAAAAGTCTCTTTATTTATAGATTTTTTTTAGGATCTTTTAGGCATTTTTTGGTATTTTTTTGCAAACATTTTTTTTCTGTTATTTTTTTTAATCGTTTGCCCTTTTTATTATCATTCATTGGATCTTATATGTAAATTCCAGACATTTTCGCTCAGTAGTTTCTTTGCAAACAGCGTTTCACTTTTCAAACATTCAAGCATACTGGTTTTTTTTTCCACTCCATTCGTCTGCGGTGTCGGGTTTTCCGGCGGCTGCTCTGCGTGTGATCAGCTCCTGCTCGGGTTTCTCCGGCATCTTCGGCGTGGTTAATCCAGATGTTTTTGTGGGTTTCGGTGTGCGTTCGCCCTCGTTTTGGGGTGAGTGTTCATCGGGTTTGCGGCAGCTTTTCCCTGCATTACGACAGCCCTGTGGTGCTTGCTGAATACACCGCAGGGTCGCCGAAATGGGATCGCCAAAAAGCACCGAATTGAAGAGCACGAAAAGTCACCGAACGTGCGGTGACTTTTCGATTCTCTTTGAATAACCCTGTATATGTTTTAGGAAACCAGGGAATCTCTATGTACTTGTCTTCCTCTATAAATGGCAACGATGAGAAACGCATCATTTATTTGAAGCGCACGTGACGTTTGACCACACGGATCCTAACGGCCTGTTGAGCGTTCACAGCGAAAGTCAAAGATGGAAACGATTAATTAATTTGAATTAGACTTTTGTATATTAACCCCTTCACTACCAAGCGATTTTTGTTGAAAACAAAACATTTATTTGAAACATGGGATGTGAAGGTAATTAAATATAGGGTAAAACAGACGTTTCACAAAAAAATTGTTATTCTGAGACAGCTAAAAAAAATTAATAATTTAATACTTTAATAATAATTTAAAATAAGTGATTTTTGTTGAATTTTTTTATCATAGCAGTTATTTGAAATATATGATGTAAAGTGAACAATTAAATATGGGGTAAAATATAAGTTTTGTATAGAAATTGTTATTCTGAGATTTAAAAAAAAAATGTAATTATGTTAATTTGTTTATTTTTAAGTTTTCGTTTATCCTTTACAGAAATATTGTTGAAATGTAAGATTCTGAGCTCTAGATGGTGTCCCTTATCTTACACAATTTCAAACGGGGTCTGCATTATTACATACAGGCAGAAAATACTTTTGTGCTAGATACAGTAACTGTGATAAATAAAAATGATAAAATTGGTCAGATCTCCTGTTTATGGGGGTTTCTAGTGATCATAATGAGATTATTAGCAAAGCAGCTTCCAAAAAATACCAATAGAATATAAAAATAATATCTGTATGTGACATAATGCCTGTATATGGAGATTACAGTAACACCTTGTATCTGTACTGTACAGTAGGGATGAGCCGAACACTCCCCGAGTTCGGTTCGAGCCCGAACCCGAACTTCCCATTTGTTCGGGACCGAACCCGAACCCCCATGCAAGTCAATGGGGCTGAAAATTCATTTTTTTGGAGTGCCCTCCAAGAGGGCATATATGCTACATATTTGCCATAAAAGGTGTATGGGGGTCCGGGTAGTGCCCTGGGGGACAGGAAACAAGGACAAAAAGTAAAAAAATAAACGTTTTTAAAGGGACAGTGAGTTTTCCATGAAATAAGGGTTAAAAATAAAAATGAAAAATACCTTCAAATATCGTGCCTAGGAGGTCCCCATAACCTGCCCGTGAAGTGGCGGATTTCTAGGATGTATAGAAATATGTAAAAACCAAAAAATGACATTTCAAATGACGGTAACTGCTTTTCCTTTAATCTATCCATAAACAACTGCTTGGGGCGGCAGTCTGTATGAAAAGAGGAGACATTTTCGGACACGCAGAAAAAGTTTACAGATTTTTTGGCGGTGAAAAGCAGGAGAATGGAAACTTCTAGACCAAAAAGGCGATTTGGAAAGTGAGATAAATGGGAGAATTTTTCTGGTTTGGCTATTTTGACCTAGAATTTTCCATTCTCCAGTCATTCTCCTGAGTTTCACCTTTCTCTGAATAACCCTGTCAGGGTTATTCAGAGAGTGGTGAAGAGCAGGAGAATGACTGGAGAATGGAAAATTCTAGGTCAAAATAGCCAAACCAGAAAAATTCTCCCATTTAGGCTGGGGTCAGACTAGCGAATTTTTAACGTGCGTTTAGGCGCACTTAATCACGGCCGCACTAGCAGCAAATGACGGGCAATGATGGCCAATATACGAAGTACGGTCGCACGAAAGTCCGGCTGCGCAACGCAAGGGGAAAATGAACGCATTTTTTCGAGAACGCAGAACCGCTAGTACGGACGTACAGAGTGCGCTGCGTCCACTAGCGGCGTGTGTGCGTGATTTGGAGACGTCAGACCCTGCTCATGTCCGGCCAACATAACGTCCAGACACCCAAAGTTTCCTGGTTTGGATCCGTAAAAAATTCTGCACAAAAATGCGCATCGTATGACCGTTTTCGCGCAATCCGTGAAAAAATACGGCAATGCGTTCGGACGCACTTTTTGACGGTCGCTGCGAAAAATGCGTTAGACTGACCCTAGCCTTATCTCACTTTCCTAATCAGCTATTTGGTCCAGATTGTTCTCTTTTCCTGCCATTCTCCTGGTTTTCACCTTTCTCTGAACAACCCTGAGAGAGAGGTGACAGCCAGGAGAACTGGCAGGAGAAGAGAACAATTTAGACCAAATAGCCGATTTGGAAAGTGAGATAAATGGGAGACTTTTTCTGGTTTGGCTATTTTGACCTAGAATTTTCACTTCTCCAAACATTCTCCAGAGTTTCACCTGTCTCTGAAAAACCCTGAATGTATCAGTCCGCCTAGAAATCGAAGTCCTGTACAGCAGAAACATCCGTGTTTCAAATAAATCTTATGGTGATATTTTTGTTCAGCCTGGTAGCAAATGGGTTAAATCACATCAAAGAGTTCATGTCAAGATTCATTTATTGATCCGGGATCTGCATCATCTTCCGGTCGTAGAAAGGATTACAGAGATAAGAGTACTAGGGATATCATAGCGTTTCATTGTGTCGGTGCCAGGCTTTTGGCCGCTATGGATCAAATGAGCAACTGATTTCAATGGATGTTGCAACATCCATACGGAAGCTGTGACTCTCTCGGCTTTGTGACCCTGCACTGTGCCGGCTGTGTTCCAGGCAAACCCACGCTGTATGAAGAACGCCGGAAATTGGACTTGCCAATTTGTTAATTCTTCCCACTTCCTAATACATATTTAATCGACTCGTACGATGAAAGGCTTTTCGCAGGGATGTCCCTAACATCTCTAGTTCCAGTTGTCTAACTCACACAGGGATTGCTTTCTGCCCTATCATATCTTCTACAGAGCTGATTCCTCCCCCAGTATCGATAGCACTTAAATACATTTATTACTTTGGACTGATTAAATAAGACTAAGTTTGCTGTTGGTTAAGAGTAACGTAAAATAAGAATAATGCATGTACTACTCAACTTATGACCATGGCTCATGAGTCGTTAAACTGAATTCACCGCAGGGTCGGGGAATTTGATTCCGGAATATTGAATAACTCCTTTCGAAATAAAAAATTTCCATAATTTATTCCCAAACTTTGCAGAAGACTAGGGTACATGTTAACGGACCCCTACAATCCATCCTAAATGCCTCTGCCAGGCTCATCCACCTCACCCGCCGCTCTGTCTCTGCCGCTCCTCTCTGCGAGTCCCTTCACTGTCTCCCCATCCACTGCAGAATTAAATTTAAAATCCTCACCCTGACCTGCAAAGCTCCCACTAACTCAGCTCCCCACTACCTGTCCTCACTAATCACCAAATACACCCCAGCCCGCTCCCTAAGGTCAAACAGCGACCTACGCCACGTGTCTCCCTGCATCCCCTCTTCCCATGATAGACTGCAGGACTTCTCACGTGCAACCCCATCCTCTGAAACACTCTCCCTCGTACGGTCAGACTTTCCCCTAGTTTCCCTTCCTTCAAACGCTCCCTTAAGACATTCCATTTAGGGAAGCCGACCACCCGACTCACTGATACACCTCCCTGCCCCAACCAGTCCATCACTCTCTCCTTGCAGTCCATCACTCTCACCTTGCAGTCCATCACTCTCGCCTTGCAGTCCATCACTCTCACCTTGCAGCCCATCACTCTCACCTTGCAGTCCATCACTCTCACCTTGCAGTCCATCACTCTCACCTTGCAGCCCATCACTCTCACCTTGCAGCCCATCACTCTCACCTTGCAGTCCATCACTCTCACCTTGCAGCCCATCTCTCTCACCTTGCACTGCATCACTCTCACCTTGCAGTCCATCACTCTCACCTTGCAGCCCATCACTCTCACCTTGCAGTTCATCACTCTCACCTTGCAGTCCATCACTCTCACCTTGCAGCCCATCACTCTCACCTTGCAGTCCATCACTCTCACCTTGCAGTCCATCTCTCTCGCATTGCAGTCCTCTCCTCCTGTTTCCACCCCCAACCCTTCTCGATTGTAAGTTCCCATGGGAATAGGGCCCTCGTTTCCTCCTGTACTGGTTTGTCAAATGTTGTTCAATGTATTGTAACCCTGTCTATATTGTGCCTATTGTACAGCGCTGAGGAATATGCTGGCGCTTTATAAATAAAGAATAATAATAAAGGACATTAATTTTGATAGCTTCTGTTATGGACAGACAACATCCAGCTTTCTGTCATAGTCACTTGAGACAAAAACTGTTGTAAAATAAATTCAGAGCAAAAACTTTTGAAACTCACAGGATTTACTATTTCCATAATTATGTTTTCGGGCAATCTTGCAAGAGGTCTGTAGCTCAGTTTATTCCTAATTTCTATATCTGTGAAAATTTAATTAAATAAAATAAGACATGCAGGTCTGTTCACTAAAGGTGAATCTCAGGAGAATGACTGGAGAAGTGAAAATTCAAGGTCAAAATAGCCAAACCAGAAAAATGTTCCCATTTATCTCACTTTCCAAATCAGCTATTTGTTCT
Organism: Leptobrachium leishanense; assembly: GCA_009667805.1. Lineage (NCBI taxonomy): Eukaryota > Metazoa > Chordata > Amphibia > Anura > Megophryidae > Leptobrachium > Leptobrachium leishanense. The sequence continues at coordinate 9,632,254 of CM019071.1, forward strand.
AGATTGTTCTCCTCTCCAGCCAATTCTCCTGAGTTTCACCTTTTTGTGAATAGATTTGATTGTTACTAGTTGTAGCAGAATGTGTCATGTACACCTTTATCTTTATTTACGGGCACACATAATAAAATAATTATGATTTGTTTGCTTGGAGTTATATGTTGATTATAGATCAAGAGCAGTTCCTAACTCTGCTCCTCAAGGACCACTAACAGGCCAGGTTTGCAGGATATCTGAAGCACAGCACAGGTGATATGATTTGCTGCTCGGTGATTGCAGGATTCAGTCTGCATTTCCCCCCCAAGGGAATCCTTAAAACCTGTCCTGTTAGGGGGACCTGAGGACCAGGGTTGGGAAACACTACTGTAGAGTTACTATGATACAATGTTGTAGAAGTATTGCCATCACCATGGAAACCAGTGAAATGTCCCTAATGATTGCTCTGCTTTTGGAACTTTGCATAAGAAATTTCTATAATACACATTCTCCTGAGTATAGGATAGAGTTAAATGTCATGTTACCATTTTGTCATTAACAATGTTGCGCTACAATTTCCACTATCTTCTGCCGTGACCAGCAATGACCACTTTTAATGCAACGTTCTAAAAAGTGTAGCATGCTAAAAGAAGTTGGAGCACATGGCGGATATTGTCTCATCCTCCATCTCCCCTAACCTATGGATTGTAAATTCTTGAAAGCAAATATCTTCTTCAATTTCAATTTATTTGTTCATTAATTTCCATAATGATCAGGACTTTATGTTCACTATATACATTGTATCCATTACATACATTCTATTTGCTGGGTGTAACATTTCTGCAGTCCTGTACAATGTGTAACCAATGGAGCTTACGTTTCACAAACAAAGAGGGGAATGGGGTCGTCTCTTGCATTTCCTGTGCGCGGAACAAGTTCTGTTTACAGATTATTTCCGGATCTGTTCAATAATTTTATATCTTTTAATATTAAAAACCACGTAAACCACTCACTAAATGGACATTCTTTTTACGTTTCGGTTCCCTGGTTGTTAATGTCCCCTTATGAGGAGAGGATCGGTTGCCACGTTACATCTGATGCCTCCAAATTGGTAAAACGACTCTCTTCTCTTCCAAGCACTTTAAGATACAAAATGGCCCTTTATAGCTAGACTCACAAGGCACCCGGTAATAGAGGTGTGCAGTCATTTCGTAACGAATTGGACTTCGTAACAAATTTTGTTAATTCGTATTTCGGGAAGTACTTCCGAAATAACGAATCAATTTGATCCAAATTCGAAACGAAATTTTATTTATTTATTTATTTATAAAGGATTTTACCAGGAAGGATACATTGAGATTTCTCTCGTTTTCAAGTATGTCCTGGGTTCAAGAACATTGAATGGTATCTAACGAATTTAGTTTGTTATACTGTTTCATCGTAAAAGAAAAATTGATTAATTGAGGTTTTATTTATTAATCCGAATCGATATTTCAACTATCGTATCGATATCAAATTGATATATCAATTATCAAATTGATCTTAAATTACAATACATACAATACAAGTACTAAAGTCAGCAAACGACTTTATGAAACAAATGAATTTCGTTTCACTGTTTCACAAGCACCTGTCCCTGTTAATTTGCCTCTGGTACTAAATCTTTGAGACAGCTTAATATTTAACCCTAGCTTGTCTTTTAACTGCAAAATTTGATTAATTGGGGTTTTATTTAGTGATCTGAAATGCGAATTGATATATCAATTATCAAATCGATATCAAATTTCGAATCGATCCAAAACGAAACAAAGCAAAATATGAAACGAAGTAAACTCCGGAATACGAAACGAAATTCTGAAAACTAAATTATTTTAAAATGAAACGAATCAAATTTTTCAGCCGTGCACACCTCTACCCAGTAATGCTACTCAAACTGAGATATGCCCTATCTCCTACTCTCTGTCCTATCCATCACTAATCTGAAGGCCTGTATGACACTTTTTATCCAAGATGGCACCCATCCTTGACCTTTTCCCATATGGCAAGATTAAAGGCCAAAAGGAACCAAAAGGTAACATGTGTCAGACTCGCGCCAGGATGGAGCCATGGCAGGGCCTTATGGTTTGGTTTATTTCCCAAGCGCTGGGGGTGAGCAGGTAAGCAGACACTGGAGCCTTGGATTGCAGGTAATAAAAGGTATATTGAATTCACAGCAGAATTACACCGTCTTTGCATATAGGAGTATCAATATACACAGGCAATGTATACAATAAGCAGAGGCGGGTGGACTGTGCAGTCAGAAGCTGGAGACTCCACTTGCGTAGCAATACCTTGAATGAATGTCTTAAGCAGCAGACACAGGATGGATGGCTGGTGGCCAAGAAAGTCTCTAGGACCCAAAGGATAGTGGGCCACGTAGTCACGGGCTGTAGACTCCACAGGAATATCACCAAGGTCCAGACAAAGGTGACTCTTAGGATAGGTAGCTAACTGGAACACAGGAATCCAGGCAGATCTCCAGTCCTAATGGATAGTGGACTACGCAGTATAAAGTCCAGTCACAGGAACCACGGATACTAGGACCACAGGAATATCACAGAACAAGGGATAAAGGGTACTGTAGACAAACAATGGAGAGGCAGCTCACAGAACCTCACAATAACAGGAAGGGGAAACAGAATGAGAGAGCATTGGAGGGAAGGGTGTGTCCAGGTTATATGCACAACCACTCAGGAATGGGCACAGGAATTAACCCCTGAGTGGAATTCAGATCAAGAGTAAACAGCAAGTTGCGTGGCTATAGGCAGGCTACTGGGGCTGGCATGACAACATGAATGATCATTTAGTGCAGTGGTTTTTGTCTTTTTTTAATATCAATAGATATAAATTATAGAATTGATGTGGAAGTCTGCCTGTGTACAGAGCTCGTTCCGCAAACATGAAATCCAGCGATGGCCCCATTCTCCTTTTCCTTTGAAAAAAGTAAGCTTCAACTTGTGCACGTTGTTCAGAGCTGCAGAATTGTTACTATCAGCAAATAAAGCTAATTAACAGAACAGAATAAACTAGCCCGGGATGTCAAATTAAACTGAAAAATTAAAGCAATTTTGGCGCGTGAGCTCTACGTTCCTCATTAATGTTACCTGAAGGCATCATATATAGAAGATAAACAGGAATAAAGAGGAATTTCACTGTAGTTTATTCGGTTACTTTATTAGTTGTGTATCTAAAAATTAATCTAAAATCCAGGAAATTGAACACCCTATAACCTCTGGAGCCCATGATTCTTACACGGAATGAGAAACAAGATTGTTGTGGGTAAGTAGTAGCTCATAGTCCTCCTCGGCTGGAATGCAATTTTTGACAAGAACGTGGCATCTGGATAAATGATCGATAAGGGTGGTGTATGGTATGTAAAAATAGGCTACAACTTATCTTCTTGGCTTCTTATTATCTTCACATGTCTGTCTTCCTCATGTCTATCCCACGACTTGATTGGGGCATGAAACAGTCAGTCATCAAACATGGCTTTGCAAACACAGTCTAAGGATCTGATTAGTATGCACATTGAATGCATACATTATTTCACTTTTTACAAACTGTTACCCGCAAGACTTGTATCGAGCAGCAAAGAGACAGAGAGCTGGAGCCTGTCTTCATGAATACTTAGCACTGCTAATTTTCACGTGACTGATGAGCAAGCTCAATGAGCTGCCATAATGCAGGTGTGAAAGTATCAATGCATATGAAGACATCCTTAAATACCACCTGTACTCTGCTTGATTTTAATGCCCATGATGTTGTAGTAATTGTATGGGATCAGCCCCTCTTTTCTAACCACTTCAAACCTACCACAGCCACAAACATCAATCCCAATCTGACAACACCAAAATCCAGTTGACTAGCAGTTTTGAAGGTTGTAATAGTCTTCATAAAACCAAACAAGAAAACGATCCTGATGACATTTACATATGCAACTCTTGACTTTCTCTTTGTTTGATAGTCTTTGAATGAATTGTACAAAACAACGCAACTTTACTCTATTTCTGTTTGGTTGATAGTCTTTCTATGTCTCATCCAGCACAACTCTTGACTCTCTTTGGTTGGTAATCTATGAATGCCCTGTTTAACACAATTTATGACTTGACTCTTTATTTTGTTTATAGTCATTGAATGCCTTGTACAACACAACTATTGCCTTGAGTCTCTTTCTATTTGCTTGATAATCGTGGAATGTCTCATCCCACAACTCTCGAATTGACTCTATTTGTTCGTGGTTGATAGTTGCTGAATGCCTCTCCCAACACAACTCAACTGTACTCTTTTTCTTTTGGTAGGTAGTCTTTGAATGCCTTATACAGCACAACCCATGACTTCTTACTCTTTTTCTTTTGTAGAAAGTCTCTTAATGCCTCATATAACACAACTCATGACTTTTACTATTATTATTATCATCAATTATGTAACGCCAACAGTTTCCGCAGCGCTTTACAATATTCAAAAGGGAACAAGATACAGATAAATGGGCATATGATGGAAACACTTGGTGTAGAGGGCCCTGCTCATGGGAGACTTCACGCTCTTTCTCTTTTGGAAATAGTCTTTGAATGCCTCATACAACACAACTCACAACTTGACTCTCTTTCTATTTGGTTGATAGTCACTGAATGTCTTGTACAACACAACTAGTGACTTGACTCTCTCCTTGGTTGATAATCTTGGAATGTCTGACAACATAATTATTGACTTGATTTTCTTTCTCTGTAATTGATAGTCGTTGAATGCCTCATGCAACACAACACAGCTATTGACTCTCTTTCTCTTTGGTTGATAGTTTTTGAATGGCTCGTATTTTACAACTCTTGACTACACTCCCTCTTTAGTTGGTTGTCTTTGAATGCCTTGTACAATATTACTCTTGGCTACACTCTCTTTCACTGTAGTTGATAGACTTTGAATGGGTGATACAACAAAACACTTGACTCTTTCTCTATGGTTGATAGTCTTTGAATCCCTCATACAACACAACTCTTGATATGACGCTCTGTGGTTGATTGTCTTGAAATGTCTCCCAACAAAACTCATGATTTGACTCTCTATTTGGTTGATAGTCTTTAACTGCCTCATACAATCCCACTCTTGACTCTTTTTCTGGTTGATAATTTTTGAATACTTTGTACAAACACAACTCTTGACTCTCTTTCTCTTTGGTTGATAGGCTTTGAATGCCTGGTACAGCACAACTCGACTTCACTCTTTCTGTGTAGTTGACAGTCTTTGATTGCCTCATACAACACGACTCTTTCTCTTTGGTTGATAGCCTTTCAGTGCTTTGTACAACACAACGTTTGACTTGACTTTCTTTCTTTTTAGTTGATACTCTTTGAATGTTTTGTACAACAAAACCTGTGACTTGAATCTCTTTCAGTTTTGTTGATAGTCATGGAATGCCGTGTACAACTAAACTATTGACTTGACTCTCTTTCTCTTTCGTTGTGAGGCATTCCATGATTATCAACCAAACTCTTGACTCGCTTTCTCTTTGGTTGATAGCCTTTGAATGCTTTGCACATCACAACTCTTGGCTCTCTGAATCTTTAATAATCTTATATTCGTTGTACAATACAAATATTGACTTGACTCATTTTCTTCTTGGTTGTTTATCTTGGAACACTTTAATAAAAATTTGTAGGGAATACACAGACCTGAATATTTCTAGACAGTCAGGGTTATCCAAAGAGATCCGAATTGCTGGAGAAAGGTAACCGAACGCTGAAAATCAGCGTTCGGTTCAGCGTTCGGTTACCTTTCTTGGCCATTCAGCTATCCAGAGAGCAGGCAATACGCCAAATCCTGGCGAATTGCCTGAACATACGGTGCCTGTTCGGTCCCTGTTCGAGGACAGTGAAATCCCCATGAAAAAGCACTGCTTCGGCTATTCAGAGAACACAAACCAGCAGTGAAAGGTTCCCCTAATGCCCTGCCATTCGGTGGTTTAATTCGGCAAATTTATTCAGGAGAATCCCATAGGCTTCAATGTTAAAAATATTCCCGTTTTAATTCAATATCTAATAAACCGTTCATTATAAAATTCTGCAGCAAAAAGTCTCTTTATTTATAGATTTTTTAGGATACTTTAAGCATTTTTCTGAATTTTTTTTTTTTTTTCAGTTTGCTTATTTTTTTGTAACAGCCCTCTTTATTATCATTCCCTGGACCTCCAGTGAAAATTTCAGACATTTTCGCTTAGTAGTTTCTTTGCAAACAGCGTTTCATTTTCCCAGATTCATACAAATGGTTTTTCTAATTTATTCACTGCCTCCTCTACGTCACAGCTGCTTCGGCTCTGTGTGATTCGGCTCCTGTTCGGCTCCTGTTCGGCTCCTGTTCGGCTTCTTCGAAGGTTAATCCAGATGTTTTTGCTTGTTTTCAGCGTGCATTCGGTTAGTTTTCGTCAGGTTTGCGGCAGCTTTTCCCTGCAATTCGGGGACCCTGTGGTGTTTGCTGAATACACCGCAGGGTCACCGAAATGCAATCGGCAAAAGGAACCGAATTGAAGAGAACGAAAAGTCACCGAACGTGCGGTGACTTTTCGAATCTCTTTGGATAACCCTGAGTGTTACAGTGACACAATCAGTTATGATGTGGTGTAGATCAGGTAACAGACTTTCCAGATTCAGGTCAATATATAAAAAAAACTACCCTAAAATGTATAAAATTCATAATCAACAATAAATCAACATGAACAAGTGTGTTTTTAGGTTGAATGGTGAATGCCAGACTTCCTTACAGACAAGAAGACACGCAAGGAAAGATAATTAGCGATGGTGGAAATGTTCTAACACTGAAGGGGTTCCTTGGCATCCCAAGTGTTTCAAAACTTCATGTCCCATGTTGCTCCACCAGCATTCATTGGTACCATTGGTATTATGGAACATTTAGTACAGAGAAATCAGGATAACCAAGGACAGAAAATACTATTCTAGAGTTTGGTGTTATTGTGTTGCTTTGAGAGTGAACCTGTTATAAATCTATCTGACATATCATTTCTTGACGATATAGAGAAAACCACAGCTCACCTCAGTCTATTTAAGTATTTTCTACTGTTCTACACTATGGCAGCTGTATAATGAAGGGCATTTGAGTTACTCATGTGGTTCCATGGAAATGTTGCCATGTTGGCTCCTTAGATAGCGCGTCAACGGGCAATAGTAAGCTTGCAAAGAGCGAGACATCCTTGTGCAAACCTCTGTGCCAACAAAAGTGAGTGATAATAATGTGTGCCAATTTATAGCAAATGAGTTAAAATCTATATGTTTGTCGGCCATTTGTATAGACAGATGCAAAATTTTATGAACCATAAGCGGGAAGAAAGCAATCACAACCCTTAATGATTTTAATTCCATCACAAACTTTCCAAGATGTAAACCTGGAGCAGCTAATTCTTGATCTGAGACGGATATGTAAATGGAGTCCATTAGGGAGCCATAAACATTGATTTTCCTTCTGAATCTATATCGCCATTGATGAGTCATAATGGAAAAAGAAGTTCGTTGTTTTCATTCTCGGTTTTTTTATTGTCTTCAGACTGGAAAAGATAAGCTACAGAAACATATTATCAGCATTCTGCTGTTCGAATCTTGATAAGTTACTGTGTATGCATTAGTGGCGTCGCTAGGTTTGGTGTTACCCGGTGCGTTAACTTATGGTAAACTACTTTTACTCATAAGTCAGTACTCCCATATAACACTGAATGCTCATAATACACGGCGCACATTACTGTGAGGTTTATTGCTGTGGAGCTCTGTGATATACTCATACACAAATTTTGGCAAACTGACAGCAAGTACGGTGCCTGTTCAAAGGCAGTGAAAGTCCCCATAGAGAAGTAATGGTTAATCTGTTCAGAGACACCGAACAGCAAAGAGATGTCCTGAATGATGTCCGGTGTTTTTATTTGGCAGGTTTATTCAGGGCGAACGAACACCATAGGTTTCAATGTTAAAAATATTCCTGTTTTTATCCAACATCTAATAAACCATTTATTCCTTTAATCCATAGTAAAAAAATCTCTTTATTTATTGATTTTATTTTTTTTAGTATCTTTAACCCTCTCTGCTCTGCCTTCAGCTCAGCAGCAGACTGCATTGCCTGGCCGGCCAAACTGAAGCAGCGTGCGCCGCGGCGCGCACTGCCTGCCTGATGATCATTATCATCTCTCTGTGTCTGTGTTGGAAGATGGTGAAAAAAATGTAACTCCCTCCGTCAGTCTCTCCTGAATGAACTCTGCCGCCGGCGCTCTCACGCTCGCTGGGCCAGGCTTGCCGCCGCACTCAATGCGAGCGAGCAGCGCCAGCCAGCGAGCAGGAAGTGAGCGAGCCAGCCATGCCCTCACGTGTCAATCCGGGGCGGGCACCCAGGATCACACATGGTGTCAGTCACATGGGCGGGAAGCTGGGAAAGCTAGCAGGAGGCGCCACACTGTCTCTGGCTCTGCTGCACACAGTGCAGCAGCTTGTGTGCAGCAGCCTGCCCTGCCAGCAGTCAGTCAGTGAGTGACAATGTGTGCTCAGCCTCAGCTGTGGCTAAGTTCCGCTAGCCTGCTGTGAGTGCGTGCGCACGCCACTCGCACAGCGGCCGCGGCACAGTCGCACTCGAGTGCCTCACCAGCCAGTGTGTGGCTGCTGCGTGCGTGCGCAGAGTCAGTAATTGTGCCTGCCTGATCCACCTCATCCAACTGTCCGTCGTGCCCAAGGCCCTGGCCCAACTTGGCAAGCCCCAACTCAAGGTACCTGCATCACACGTGTGGTGCCTGGGTGAAGGGATGGGGGGGGGTCACTGAACCCAGGAATTTGTATAGGTCAGCGGTCAGGTCAGCAACCTTGGCTCCCTGATGTTTTGGGAACTACATTTCCCATGTGGCTCAGTCAGCCATTAGGCTGACAGAGCCACATGGGAAATGTAGTTCCCAAACCATCAGGGAGCCAAGGTTGCTGACCCCTCTGATTTAGGTGGTCGTGGGTTTGACAGTCCTGGCCTGGGCTGGCTTAAAACATTAAAACTGAAACCTTTAATCATGTGTTTTATTGTTGCTTTTGAAATGAATGCTATTGCAAATTATGTTTTACAGGAGGTACAAAAATATGTCTAGCGCTAACACGGCAAGGGACACAACATTTTCCATATGTTGTGTTGATGCTGCCATCTATTGCAGTTATGGAACATAATAGAACCTGAAGTATCTATTTAATGTCAGTGCCTCTCCCGAGACTAGGCTCTGGATCCGCCCCTGCCGGGACCCTGTGGTGAATTCAATTTGATTCCCCAAAGTGCAGGGAACAACAGAACACTGAAATGTCTGCGTCATTTCGGTGCTCTGTGAATATCCTCTTTGTGGTGTTTTTTTTGCCACCCCCTGGAAAGTGCCAGCCTAGGCCTTGCCTACCCAGGACATACTTGAAAATGAGAGAATTCTCAATGTATCCTTACTGGTAAAATATTTTTGTGTAAAAAAAAATAATAGTATTTTTTTTTAGGGTGTCACCCTAGGGGGTGGTGTCATCCGGTACGGCCACACCCCCTGCCCCCTAGCGACGCCCCTGGTATGCGTCACTGGCTGTAAGATGACCGGGAGACCCACTCTCCATCAGAGGCCGGAGAGAAAAAGACGAGCTTACCCCCCCCCCAGCCTTTGTTGTAATGGTATCCCTTTGCAATGACATTTCAAGAAGATCGTTTTGCAAATTAGTGAATTTGAAATGCTCTCAACTCTTCACAATTAGATATTGGTTTACAAGCAGCATTTTGTTTTTGTTTTTGTTTCTATTTTTGCAGCTTTGTATTTATTGTTGTGGGGTTAGGGTTAAGTTAAAGATTACAATATTATGTTAAAGGTTGTGGTTTGAATTTATGGAAAGTAGGACAGGCTAATGTTTAAGCTTAGCAATCAGGACTGAAATTACAAATAGAACTCTTGGTTAGAGACTGGGTTACAGATAGGAGTCTCAGACATGATCAGCTAACATAACATTAGGCATTTCAGACCCAAGTTAGAGCCACCAACGAACCTTTTTCCTCAGTTAGCTCTTAAGGGGGGGGGGTCATTTTATGGTATATGCCCTATGTGCCCTACCATATTTTTTGGAATAAAAAAACAATAGAAAATGTAAACTATATAATTTTTTTCTGTAGTTTTTTGTGTCATTTAACATGTGCCTGATTGATAAAATATGTTATGTCCTTTAAGCAGTGTCATTGTCTTCTCAACTGTTGCTAGGCAAAGTTAAAAATCCAGAAATCTGATAAGGATTTATGCAGGATTTTAGAATGAGGAATCACAGCTGTTTATCATCCCCTAATTGAGCTCTGCTAATCGTCAAACAAACTTCCCAAACCAAGCTCTGGTTGAGGCTTGACTGCAGATTTTTATCTGCTACATACCAGTTGTCTGTCTTAACCCCTCAATGACAGAAAATGCACCCAGTATTTACCTTAATATGCTAAATACAAATGGAAAAAAATAAAATAAAATAAATAAATGTGCAACGGTAAACAGGATTTTTTTCTTTCACAGACTGAAGTTTGTATACTCAGAGTTATTTATTCCCTTAATGATGGGCAGGCATTGCCCGTTGGGAGGGTTTTAATGCTGGCAAGGCGTACTGTATGCCTTGCTGCCAGGTGCCATCGCAGGCCTTTGATTTGGCCCGCCCACGCAGCTGACATGCGACGTGCATCATTGACTGCAGAGGCGACCTGAATTCAGGCGGTCTCTCTGCAGCCAACTGTGCACGGTTGCGGGGAGGGGCCGAGGTGGCCCATTGAAGTCAGCGATGTCTTCAAGGCCCACCCATCATGTGGACGTTATAGTACGTCCCGTGGTGTTAATAAGTTAAAAGAAAATTAGCGAGATCAGCGTTCAGTTTTTATTTTTAGCAAATAATAATAAAATCATTTTTGTCACTTTTAGATTTTTTTATACTGAATAATGTTTTATGTATACATCTTGTGGCTAATTTCTGGATTACACTTGTAATCATTGAATTTATGGCCATTTTATTTGCCTCATTAATAGGAATATGTCTATAAGTTTATTCCCTACATATGGGATCGTCCACATATTTTAGAGGTAGTAGCGCCATATAGACATATTCCTATTCATGATTAAAACAATTATGTTTCCAGTCTGGCGTCCCACCAACTTGAAATGTCACCAGCTGCCATTGGTTAGACATAAGATCAGAAGTCCAGCTATACTCATGGTCACATTCTTCCTGTACATTATGGAACAAACACCTTGAAAATTTCTAGCGTTATAACTAATTCAGCATCGGAAGACACTAGTACGAGAGAGCATCGTGCATCATAACCTATACAAGGACCACGTGTTATGGTGCATGGAGGGCCCTTCTAAACATACAATTCACTCTAAAGCACTGTAAATGAGATTGGGTACAACTAATGCATGCTCTACCGTCCAGGCGACATTTCAAACGAGGATTTCAAATTAGCAGAAAACATGGCGCCCATGACATAATAAATCTACTACAATAATCCCGAAGAAATGTCTGATCAATCGTCCGTGATCCTGAGTCAGTCTTAAAATTGAGCATCATGGTACATGTAGTTTGAAACATCTGGAGTGTCTTGGTCAGCCGTCACTGCCCTGGATCACAACTGGAGGAGGTGAGTTACAACAGTCCATTATGAGAGGAGAAGAACAAACACACGCAACGTATCAGCTCCTCGAACAAAGCGAAGGTGTCTGAGCAGCACTTACCTTTATTTAAAACGTATTCAATTTCTTCTTAGCGACTCAAGTGGTTCAATAAAATTCCGCCTTAAAAATAATGTGCCATCGCAGAGATGTGTTCTAGTTAATGCTTTATATATCTGCAATCAGAATGAAATAGTCTGAGATCCGCAGTCACTCTAACTCATCTCCAACTTTATATCAAAATGTATTTCCTACGTTGCTAAATATGTATGAGATTCTCACAGTGGCGTCCTGAAACGAGAAAAAAAATAGCTGCTTTATAAAACGGAGAGAAATTACTGGCACGCGTTCCCCAAATACACAACTTATCTCGAAATATTTTTTTTTAATAACTACCTAATTATTTATGGGTTCTATTTATTATATTCCATTTATATACGTATATTTGTATTTGCAAGTCAGTATGCAGAGACTAGAGATGTGCATTCGTTTCGGAAAAATCCATTCATTTGTATCTCGGAAGTACTTCCGAATAACGAATCGATACGAATTCGAAACGAAACCAAATGCTATATAACAAATTTATTTCATTTTACACTGTGTCAACATCATAAAAGAAAAATTTAATTTTTTTTTGTTGTTCTGGAATTCGAATCGATATCAACTACCGAATCGATACCGAATAGATATATAACTATTGAATGGATCTTAAATTAAAATACATACAATACAAGTATTGCAGTCAGCAAACAATTTTATGAAACACGAGTAGAAGAGGGGTCGGTATGGGCGCTCTTGTCTAGGTAGGAGTATTTATCTTGTTTGCTGCCGTCTAGGGGGTAGCACAGACTCTCGAAAGGGTGTGCAGATGTCAATAGAAAGGAAACAGGGGTGTCCTAGTGGCGCAACAGTTGTTACATACAACAGATTATAGTGTTGTACTAATGGACCGTCAGATATATGTAAATCCTTACGGTTCGTCTAAATGCAATTCAAGTCATGCAAATACAGCTTCTAGAAAAAAGTGCTAGTGCCGCGGTTCACACAGTATTAAAGTGCAACAGTGACAGCAGGTGCATATAGTGCAAGCTAGTGCAAAATGTACGTATCGATGCCGTAGCAAGATCGGCTCTTGAAAAAGAGAAAAGTGCTAGTGCCGTAATAGGTCTTACTATTTACACAGTATTAAAGTGCAAACAGTGACAGCAGGTGTGCACAGTACAAATATACGTATCAACGTTATAATGAACAGTGTGGCCCAGGTCTAGATATTTGACGTTTACTTATGGATGTATAGATGACCTTACGCTGGTTTTCCGTGCGTATTAAAGGTCTAGCGTCCTTAGTGTCTTTTTCCAGAGGTCCTAAGTGGCAGAATATGCACCAAACGTGCTCTGCAATGTACTTGATACGGCGTCTCCTCCTATAGCGTTGATTGACTCCACTCAAAATAGGAGATAAAGAGCAGGGGAGAGAGAGAAGAAATAATAATAGTGCAGCAACGTCTTATAACCATTAAAGTGCTGTGTGTTTAAAATTGCACACTTACAAGAACAAGAGCCTCTTAAATCCGGGCTCTGGAGTGAAACGCCTTGTGCCAACTATAGGGTGACCACTTCCCTTCTTTAATGTATCGCCTTCACCTCAGATGGAGAAACATAAAAAAGAGAGGGTGCTCTCATAGCACAGCGTCAATGGTTAACAGCTTAGTGTGATAGAGAGGGTTGGTTACACTCACCGATTTGGGAGCCTTATCTCTCCAGGCTCAACTGCTATGCGTGCGGTGCTGCTTAATGGTGAGCCCCAGAACCTCTTTCAGCTGCTCCTTTAGATACAGGTCATGGTCTCCAGGATAAGCCTCACAGGTCTGTCCTGATCAGGTTGGGCTCAATAATCAATTACTCCTATGTACTTAGAAGGATTTATTGATATATGAAATGCAAGTATTAATACATAAGTATAAAAAATGGGGGGGTCTCGAGACGCGTTTCGGCGCTGTTCCTGCGCCTTCCTCAATCGATATATGGAAGAGAGAAGGGGGGGATTATTTATTAGGTGGAAAGCCTGCCCAGAGGGCAGTCTATTGTTAAGTTAGGTGTGCATGAATGTTCGCCAAAATGAAAGCAGCTCACATGGATATATATATTGCTTCCAGCTCACATGGGTATATTTGCCCCAGCTCACATGGGTATAATTGCCCCTAGCTCACAGACGCTGGATCCGCACGCAGCCTCTACCCGTCGGCCGCGTGCACATTCAGGAGAACAGGATGCGCATGCAGGCGCAGCAGCCTGGTAGAGGCTGCGCGCGCATCCAGTAGAGCCGGATGCGCTCGCAGCAGACGGCGATAGGCTGCGCGCGCATCCTGGTGTACTGGATGCGCGCACAGCCTATAGCCGTCTGCTGCAAGCGCATCCGGCTCTACAGGATGCACGCGCAGCGTCTACCCGGCTGCTGCATGCGCATCCTGTAACTGCCGCGCAGAGGTAGCGTGGCAACGGACACGCTGCCTTTTACTCTTTTATTAGTATAGGTGGTATTAAGGTCTGAACATGCAATACAGGCGCAGATATAGTGCTTATTTTATAACTAACATATTTATCTTAAAATCCAGTTTCCATTCTGACAGCAAAATTATTTAGTTTTAGTCGTAGTCTTTTTGACTAAAATGTCATTTAATTTTAGTCACATTTTAGTCATATGAATTATTTAAATTTTAGTCAAAAACATGTTATTCGACTAAAACTAGACTAAAATTTTTAGTTGACAAAATTAACACAAATTAACACTTCATTGCTACTATGTATCACTTTGATTTTAGTTTTGGTTCTCTTAGATGTTATTTTAACTTTTTTATCTATGTGTTAAATTGGACATTAGGGGCTCTTTTACATTCTTCACACAAACGTTAACGCGTGCACAAAAACGCATTAATGTGAGGGGTAAAACCCTTTGCACTGAACGTCGTATTACAATCTCAGGGCAACAAACGCACGTATACGTCTACCGCGGGTGAACCTGTGTGAACGCTGCGCGAGCTTACTGTACGTCGCGCATCCTATACTTAACATTGTGAGCGCAAATGCGTATGTGCGCTGGTACGCGGATGGTTTTACAATGTATGCGCAGGAATGAACGCACAGCCTTTGCACGCATAATTTTAGCAACTCCTAAAAGCTGGTGTTAATGGCAAATTCTATCAACCTGGCCGAACCCAAATACACCATCCCAAAAAAAAATACACAGCAAAGTATAGTTACACATTCCACACATACCCAAACCAGTAAATTTGAGAAGTTGTGCGTGTTTTTTTTTTGATACATCATATATGCACAGATTGACTTTGACAGGCGCAAAAACTTAATGTGAGACAATTAAGGTTCTTAATTCTGATTGGCTGAATTGCGTGAAAAAAACAATCCGCACACTGATTTCTGCATGCGTGTTTTTGCGCGTCCATTTTACGCGCGTTATTTTTTGACGGATGAAAAAATGCACGAGGATTGTAATACCAGCGTTGATTTACGCGCGTTAACGTTTGACGCTTCGCACAAAAATTCACGCATTTACTACTGTGCATTTTTGTGTGAAGAATGTAATAGGGCCCTAGGTGTTTTTTCGTTTAAACATAGAAAAATAAAATCATAATCATGTTGGAACGCTAATGTAGAGGTTTCCAGTTGATCCAGTCTAGGATAATTCTGCATTTAGCCGGCATGTTTTCGTTACTAGTAATTCCTTGATTTGTAAAAGCCTGAGCGGGCAGGGTGGGCTTGTGGAGATGACAATCCACGCCGGTGATGTCATCTTCTGCTCCTTAACATTCAGAGCACGCACGGCTCCGGCAAACCCCTTTCAATCTTCTGGCTTTTCATTAAATCACTTCCTGCTTTGTACAAACATGTCAGATACAGTTAATCTTCCTCTATCCGTGTGACGAGCTGCGGCTAAATACATGCAAGATACATCCCCATAAATCCCTTTATTTTTTGGTTTGAGAATTTTTTTTATATATATCTAATATTTACTTGCCACTTATTTAATAGGAACCTTTGTGAACAGTATCGGTCTGCGTCTTGGCATTTTTTATCTCAACCCCCCCACTCTTAAAAACACAGGAGATTCGTTGTGTCGAGTAACGTCCACGGAGATGGATGCGTTCCAGCATCTCTCATCGCCAACAATGGCCGTTTTTTCCCGCGTCATTTATCTGTCATTTTCTCTCCTTGGTTAATCAGATAAATGAGATCCTCTCGGAATATTAATGAAATAGAAATTGTGTTGAGTAAGCATTCCTCCACCAGCACTGGTGCACTATGTGGTGCTAAAGGCGTTCAGCAGAAACGTTAACCCAATAACTATGTACGCTATAAAAAGGTTTATTTAGTGCTTAGGGGTTCACAGTCGTCTGACTATAACACATCTTAAGTTTTGCTCAAATTGATTAGTATTATTAATACATATATTGAGTGTTATAGGTCTCTTCACACTAAAGTTTGGTTGCGTTTTCATTGCCGCGCACAGACTAGGAAGCACAACCCCATGCCAGATTCTCATTGAATATTAATATCTTATTATACTATTCCTTGTGGTATCGACTCTTGGTTCCTCACAGATATATTTGGCACGAATTGGGTTATGGCATTGATAGAGATTTATAGCTCAATGGTATTTGCTAGTTAGATTTTTGAAGGTTGATGCTCACACAGCAGAAATCTATGCTTAATGTGCTATTTTGTATCTACACAATTCAGCTTTTTGTTTTTGCCTGAATTTTACATGAATCATATATCTATATATTGTGACAGTGTGATTAGGGGCAGGGTAGTAGACCTTAAATGTATCAGCCAGCGGATGGAGGACTCCCTTTCCCCCGAAGGGTTAACTAAGCAGCTGAGGGCTAATTAGGATTGCCCTGCCCTTTAAAGGAGGTGTGTGTGGTTCTCTCAGGGTGCAGTCTGTGTGCTGACTACTAGGGATGAGCTGTTCGGGTTCGGACGGTTCGGGGTTCGGCCTGTTCGAGCAGATCGCGAACCCCGAACATTTCCGGGTGTTCACCGCATGTTCGACCACAATGGACCACAATGCATTTTCCGACTGCCTGAAGCTCGTAATTGGCTACAGCCTTGCACCTGACCACAGGTCTGGTGCAAGACTGGTTGAACACTATGCCAATCAACGCTCAGAGTCCTGATTGGGCAAATTTTGCCCAATCATGGGCTCACAGAGCTAAGTCCCACAGCACACTATATAAGGTTTCCACGCAGCGCTTCTGCACGCATTTCAGAGATTTCAAAGGAGATAGTTGTGTGTGTTGTTACTGCCGGTCTGCCACGCTACTGGGGGGGTCTGGGGGGGTCTGATTTCGACCAAATATCAGGGAATTTAGGTGATGTGTGTCTTGTCACTGTGCCAGCAAGTTTTTTTGGGGTTTACAACTTTATTTAAAACATTTGTGAATTAAGGTGATCTTCTGGGTCTTGTCACAGTGTGCCAGCAAGTCTTTTTGGGTGTCATTTTTACCAAATATCATGGAATTTAGGTGATGTGTGTCTTGTCACTGTGCCAGCAAGTTTTTTTGGGGTTTACAACTTTCTTTAAAACATTTGTGAATTGAGGTGATCTTCTGTGTCTCGTCACACAGCCAGCAATTATTTTTGGGGCTCACTAATTTCTTTAAAACACTTGTGAATTAAGGTGATCTGTGTCTCGTCATACAAACAGTACCACGCTGTATTTTAGGGCTCACTAATTTCTTTAAAACACTTGTGAATTAAGGTGATCTGTGTCTCGTCATACATACAGTACCACGCTGTATTTTGGGGCACACTAATTTCTTTAAAACACTTGTGAATCAAGGTGATCTTCTGTGTCTCGTCACACAGCCAGCAAGTTTTTTTGGGGCTCACTAATTTCTTTAAAACACTTGGGAATTAAGGTGATATGTGTCTCGTCATACATACAGTACCACGCTGTATTTTTGGGCTTACTAATTTATTTAAAACATTTGTGAATTAAGGTGATCTGTCTCTTGTCACTGGCTGCCAGCTATCAGTGTGTCTCACTGAGTTATACCAGAGTTATTTAAATCTTTATACTAGAGTTGAATCAGAGTTCTGTATATATTAATCTATATATCACTCACCATGTCTGAAAGAACAAAAAGGACAGGCAGACGCTCCCAGACACAGATAAGAGGGCAAGCAGCCCCTGTGTCGGGAGGCTGTGTCTCTGGTCATGGTGGACGTGGTGCATCCTCTGCAGGGGCACGCTTGTCCTTTCTAACTGGTGCTGGCCGTCTTAAGCAGCAGCAACATACAGAGGACTTGGTGGCTTGGCTAACCAGGCCATCCTCATCCTCCGAGTCCTCTGCCAGCCAGGCTTCTAGTGCTTTACAGTCCACCTCAGCTGCCAAAGCATCTAATGCAGCCTCCATGTCCACAGCTACTCCTGCCGTAGCCTCGCTATCACACACGGAGGAGTCAGCTGAATTGTTTGACTACAATGAGAGTGACATGCTGCTTGAGGATGCGCAGGAAGTACAGTGCTCTGATTCAATCTCTGAGGTTGAGGAAGGGAGTATAATCAACCTAGAGGAAGGGGGTGCCAGTGATGACACACAAATAACTGGCGCTCATGTTGCCCCAGCAGCTGCAGCATGCTGCCAAGTTGGCTCCAGTGACGAGGAGATAGGGGGTGATTATGATGACAATGATGATGAGGTCACTGACTCCACCTGGGTCCCTGATAGAACAGAGGAATCAAGTGAGGAGGAGGAGGGGGAGGAGGAACAGCAAACACAAGGCACAACATCCTCTATGACCAACCGTAGCACTAGCCAGTCCAAGGCATCAGATGTCAGAGCTGCTCAGGTGCAGAGCGCTGTTGTCTCAAAGCACACACATACGAACTCTGCTGTATGGGAGTTCTTTAAGAAATGTGCAGCAGACCGCACCGTAAGAAAAAATGCTGCAGCGTAAGAAAAAATATAGTCCCAACCATCCCCAAGCACAGCGTCTAAATGTCAGCTTAGCAAAATTACTCGCATTGCAGCTGCTGCCTTTCCAGCTGGTGGACTCTGCTCCCTTCCGTGAATTTGCTGAATGCGCTGTACCACAGTGGCAGGTTCCAAAACGCCATTACTTTTCACGCAACGCCATTCCAGCACTACACCAGCACGTGGAAGACAATGTTATCCAGTCATTGGGAAAGGCAGTCAGCAGCAAGGTGCATGTCACTTTAGACACATGGTCCAGCAAGCATGGACAGGGTCGTTACATTTCCTTCACGGCACACTGGGTAACTCTGATTGCAGCTGGGAGGGATCCAAGATGGGGCTCTGTGCCGGAGCTTGTTCATCCACCATGCCTCCAGAAAGCTGCTTGTATGAGGTCGGGAATGATCGTCTGCGATAATGGTAGCAACCTTCTCTCCGCCCTATGCAAGGGTAAATTGACGCATGTACCATGCCTAGCACACGTCCTAAATCTGGTGGTACAGCATTTCCTAACCAAGTATCCAGGGCTGCCAGAGCTTCTCATCCAGGCCAGAAAAGTCTGCAGCCACTTCAGACGGTCATTCCCAGCAAGCGTTCGCCTGGCAGAAATTCAAAGAGAATTCCACCTTCCCACAAACCGTCTGATCTTTGACATGCCCACCAGGTGGAACTCGACATTAGCAATGCTGCAGCGTCTGCACAAGCAGCAGAGGGCCATCAACGAGTACCTGTGTGAGTATGGCACAAGGACAGGTTCAGGTTAACTTGTTTTTTTTTTCCCCCCGCAGTGGCTGATGATCAAGGATGCATGCACTGTACTGTCACCATTTGAGGAGGCAACGAGGATGGTGAGCAGGGACAGTGCATGAATCAGTGACACAATTCCTTTAGTGTTCCTGCTGGAGCACACTCTGCAGGGAATTATAGATGTGGCTCTAGAGGCAGAGCAGCGGGAGGAAGAGGAGGCCTTCCCTAGCTCTCAAGGCCCCAGTCTTTCCGCAGACAGCATTCCAGCGGGTACTACTCAGATCAGACAGGAGGAGGAGGAGGACTATTTAAATAGTGGGGGCATTGTTAAGTAGTGGGGGCATTGAAGGTGGGGATTCCTCAAGGGAGGGTTTTGTGTGCCCAGAAACAGAAGGGCTAGTGCGTGGCTGGGAGGAGGAAATGCACGATACGGTCAAACTCATTGACCAGGAAGACTCGGAAGCTAATGCCACCGCCAACCTACGCTGCATGGGCTCCCTAATGATGCAAAGCCTGCTAAAGGACCCCAGGATTCGTGCTATCAAGGAGAGGGATCATTACTGGTTGGCAACCCTTATTGATCCACGATACAAGGGGAAAGTTGCAGAGCTCATCCTGCCCACACAGAGGGAGCACAGGATGAAAAAACTTGAGGACGCTCTAAAGCGACACTTGTGTAACACCTTTCCAGGCACTGGTAGATTACCAAGTGCTGACACACGTGCTTCTGAGGCTGCGGGTGATCAGAGGAATAGTGGTGAAGGCCAGGTCCGCGTGACTGATGCTTTTTTAATTTTTTTTAGTCCACGACGCCTAAGGACATCAAATGTAGGCACCCATTGCCAGCGTCTTCACCATATGGTGCAGGACTACCTAGGGGCAAGGGCAGACCTGGATACCTTTCCAGCAGATGATCCACTGGCTTACTGGGTGTTGAGATTGGATCACTGGCCAGAACTTAGCCAATATGCTATGCAGCTACTAGGTTGCCCTTCATCTAGCGTGCTTTCCGAAAGGACGTTCAGTGCCGCTGGAGGTTTTGTCACAGACAAAAGAGTGCGTCTGTCCACCGACTCTGTAGACCGGCTGACATTTATAAAAATGAATCAGTCCTGGATCAGCAGCTATCAATCCCCTGATGCTGAAGTAATGGAATAGATAGGGGATGTCCTCTTCTGCATTCACAAAACCTCCAGCACAGAACTCTTCCACAATACCACAAAGGGTTACGGTGTGAAGGCACTTGCTGCCATGAAAGGCACAATATCTGGCTGCACTGACGCCCATTAAAAAAACAAACAACTTTTCAATATAGGACCACATGGTCCACCCCTGCACTCTTACACAATACCACAGAGGGGTTACTGTATGATGATGCTTGATGGCCTGGCATTAAAGGCACAATATCTGGGTGCACCGACGCCCATTCCCAGATTCATATCTTTTTAATATAGGACCGCATGGTCCACCCCTGCACTCTTCCACAATACCACAGAGGGGTTACTGTATGATGATACTTGATGGCCTGGCATTAAAGGCACAATATCTGGGTGCACTGACGCCCATTACCCCCAGATCAAAAACTTTTCAATATAGGACCACATGGTCCACCCCTGCACTCTTACACAATACCACAGAGGGGTTACTGTATGATGATACTTGATGGCCTGGCATTAAAGGCACAATATCTGGGTGCACTGACGCCCATTCCCAGATTCATATCTTTTCAATATAGGACCGCATGGTCCACCCCTGCACTCTTCCACAATACCACAGAGGGGTTACTGTATGATGATACTTGATGGCCTGGCATTAAAGGCACAATATCTGGGTGCACTGACGCCCATTACCCCCAGATCAAAAACTTTTCAATATAGGACCACATGGTCCACCCCTGCACTCTTCCACAATACCACAGAGGGGTTACTGTATGATGATACTTGATGGCCTGGCATTAAAGGCACAATATCTGGGTGCACTGATGCCCATTACCACCAGATCAAAAACTTTTCAATATAGGACCACATGGTCCACCCCTGCACTCTTCCACAATACCACAGAGGGGTTACTGTACGATGATACTTAATGGCCTGGCATTAAAGGCACAATATCTGGGTGCACTGACGCCCATTACCCCCAGATCAAAAACCTTTCAATATAGGACCACATGGTCCACTCCTGCACTCTTCCACAATACCACAGAGGGGTTACTGTATGATGATACTTGATGGCCTGGCATTAAAGGCACAATATCTGGGTGCACTGACGCCCATTACCCAGATTCAATCTTTTTAATATAGGACCGCATGGTCCACCCCTGCACTCTTCCACAATACCACAGAGGGGTTACTGTATGATGATACTTAATGGCCTGGCATTAAAGGCACAAAATCTGGGTGCACTGACGCCCATTACCCCCAGATCAAAAACTTTTCAATATAGGACCACATGGTCCACCCCTGCACTCTTACACAATACCACAGAGGGGTTACTGTATGATGATACTTGATGGCCTGGCATTAAAGGCACAATATCTGGGTGTACTGACGCCCATTACCACCAGATCAAAAAATTTTCAATATAGGACTGCATGGTCCACCCCTGCACTCTTCCACAATACCACAGAGGGGTTACTGTATGATGATACTTGATGGCCTGGCATTAAAGGCACAATATTTGGGTGCACTGACGCCCATTCCCAGATTCATATCTTTTTAATTTAGGACCGCATGGTCCACCCCTGCACTCTTACACAATACCACAGAGGGGTTACTGTATGATGATACTTGATGGCCTGGCATTAAAGGCACAATATCTGGGTGCACTGACGCCCATTACCCCCAGATCAAAAACTTTTCAATATAGGATCACATGGTCCACCCCTGCACTCTTCCACAATACCACAGAGGGGTTACTGTATGATGATACTTGATGGCCTGGCATTAAAGGCACAATATCTGGGTGCACTGACGCCCATTAACCCCAGAATCAAAAACTTTTCAATATAGGACCACATGGTCCACCCCTGCACTCTTCCACAATACCACAGAGGGGTTACTGTATGATGATACTTGATGGCCTGGCATTAAGGCACAATATCTGGGTGCACTGACGCCATTCCCAGATTTATATCTTTTTAATATAGGACCGCACGGTCCACCCCTGCCCTCTTCCACAATACCACAGAGGGGTTACTGTTTGATAGCACTTGAATGCCTGGCACTAAAGGCACAATATCTGGGTGCACTGCCATTGACGCCTGTATCAGATTCATATCCTCAGAGGGGTTACGGTGTGACGGCACTGTTGCCAACACTAAAAGCCCAATTTTAAAGCACCTATTGTTACTTTCATCCAAAGCCTGCATAAGTTTCACAATAATTTAGCCCAAAAAAACACTAAACTTTTTCTGCGCGTCCTAAAATGTCTTTTCATACAGGCTGCCGCCCCAAGCAGTTGTTTATGGATAGATTAAAGGAAAAGCATTTACCGTCATATGAAACGTCATTTATTTGTTTTTAAGTGTTTCTATACATCCTAGAAATCCGCCACTTCACGGGCAGGTTATGGGGACCTCCTAGGCACGATATTTGAAGGAATTTTTCATTTTTATTTTTAACCCTTATTTAATGGAAAACTCACTGTCCCTTTAAAAACGTTTTTTTTTTTTTACTTTTTGTCCTTGTTTCCTGTCCCCCAGGGCACTACCCGGACCACCATACACCTTTTATGGCAAATATGTAGCATATATGCCCTCTTGGAGGGCACTCTAAAAAACTGAATTTTCAGCCCCATTGACTTGCATGGGGGTTCGGGTTCGGTCCCGAACAAATGGGAAGTTCGGGTTCGGGCTCGAACCGAACTCGGGGAGTGTTCGGCTCATCCCTACTGACTACAGCAGGGAAGGAAGAAAAACCCTGAGGTAAAAAGGGAATTACTTTTTAATTTTTGTTCCATTTATTGGCAAACAGCCTAGCTGCCCAATATTCAGTTAAGGCATCCTGTATGTTTAGTTAGACTCCGCATGAAGGAGTAGGTGGTTATTTTATATTTTGTTTATTTGATGTTTTACTGTACTCTGCTACTTTTATGACTGCACAATAAAAGAATGAGGAAGTACTGATCCCTGCATCCAGTTCCTTTATCACAATATATAGATATATTGTGATATAGCCACTGGACACTCGGATCAGTGCTTCAGGCTTTTCTTTATTATGCAGCCACAGTACATGCAGGCTACACCATAAACAAGAAAATAAAACAAATATAAATCAAATGCCTACTCCTTATGTACAGTCTAACTAAACATTCAGTATTCCTAACTATAATATCGGGTGGCTAAGCTGCTTACCAATAAGCAAAACAAAATAAAATGTACTTTCCTTTGACTTCAGGATTTAGTTTCCTTTCCTGCTTCACCCAGCACCAAGACTACCCTCTCAGAGGGAACCACCTTACCTATAAGAGGCAGGGCGGACTTAATCAGGCGCCAGCTTATAATTTTAATGCAACGACTCGGAGGCTCATATTTGCATTTCTTTCTTGCTTTATTAACAACAGCAGCAAAAAACAGAGAAAAAAACTGTTCAATAAAGAAAAAGGTCACACCCCTCCCTTCACAAATCCTCCAATCTAGTTAACCTTTCCACCCAGTAAAACCGATCAGAATTCGTCCTCTTTCTTGCTGCTGGCGCAGGAGAGTTAAGTATGATTTTTCTCCCCTTCTGCGCTCAGCGTAATTAATCATCTTGACCTGGTCTCCGGCGTTCCGATCTTGTAACTCGGAAGCCGGCTGGGTTTTTTCGCGCTCTGAATAAACTGTGCTCTGCACCTCCCCCTCTACACGCTCTCTGAGCTTGCCAGCCGCTCCAGCGTTCCCCTCGCGGCCGGAACTATTTCTGGCCGCGGAGGCTCCTACACGCGACCTCACGTGACCTCACACACGGCGCGCCATTCTCCCCGCGCTTTTCTGCCGCTCGCTGAAGCACGCTCCCCCATACATCACGATGCCGGCCAAACAAAAAAAGCAGAGATCCCCCTCACCCTCTGAGGACTCAGACTCCGGGGACACATCGCACAATCCCGACTCCCCCCGTGAACAGGCAGAGGCACCCGCTCCACAGCCCAACCCTAACCTTAAGATCATGGGCCCCTCTCCAGACCCTCTGGATCCGCAGGTACAGGCCTCTATATCGGCTGCAGTAAAAGCGGAGGTGGCCTCTATGTCACGCTCCTTTGATAACTCCATTCAGAATGTATTGGCAGCCGTTCAGGCTTTGCAGCCCCCACTGATACCTGCCACCCCGGCTTCTAAGTCGATTGTGGGGCCTTCCACAGGCCAGGCAGATGTTTTGCCCCCCTGTCGGGTGGGTAAAAAGGCAACATCCAAGACGGATCGCTCGTCTCGAGGGGCTGGCATCCCTGCATTACTGCCTCAGCCAAAATCCCATACTGTGCCTTCCAAACGGGCCCCAACCCCACGGGCACCGGCACCTGTCGCTCACAAACGACAAAAAAGGGCTGTGACGTCCACTCCTCAGGAGTCGGACAGGGAAGGTGGCTATACCTCTCCCAATGATGACCCGAAAGTCTGTCGACCGGGGATGAAGGTGATGATGAGGTGGAAATTCACGCTCCTTACGATGAGCTGTTTGACATGGAGGATCCCATGGCACCCCCCTTACTGGGACGGAGGCAGCCGTTATTTATGACCCGCAAGGGGACCCCCTCTTTTACCCCGAGGAGTTACAACACCCAAATTCCTCTGCCTGGTCCCCCAGGCCTCATATTGAAAAGTGGCTGGATGACTGCATACGGCGTCCCATGGACAAAGCCACCCGTAACCGCCTCAAGGCTGAATGCCCGCGCCCCACCACCTCTGGCAAGGCATGCCTCACGCCACTGGTGGACCCAAAATTCCAAAAGTTCATCACCAGACACGGGTGGTCCGCAAAGGCGGGTATAGACCACGCATTTAGAAAATGTCAGGACAAACTCCGGGATTCTCTGGGTCCCTTGACGCGCCTCTTTAACATCACAGAGGACGCTAAGGCACAGGGTGTTACCCTTGATCCCCTGGTAGTTAGAGGCTGGCTGCAGCGCTCTCTATGCTTTATAGCCGACGCCAATGCTGCTATATCAGCGGAGCGCTGCCGCTCCATTCTGCTGAAAGTTGATGGCCACCTCACTGAGATCGCAGATTCAGACCTGGGCAGTAAGGCTCAGGGCCTCCTTTTCGGAGACACCTACGTCAAAGACATGGGTACATATGCGAGTACTTTCACCTCCCTCGATAAGTTGTCCACCTCAGTTAAACGGGTCTTCAAGGTCCGCGTTTTTGACAGGGCCGGTGGCAACAGGGGGCGCCCCCCCGGCCGAGCTGGATCTTCCTTTACCTACAGATCCTCAGACCCCGAATCAACGATCCTCTGCTAACTTCCAAGGAGGCAATCCGTATTCCTACTCCTCCGGTGGTTTCTTCCCCACTCGCTCCCGCTTCTGGCGTGGCAAAGGAGGTCGTGGCGGCCGCGGTCCTTTTGCAGGACGTCGTCCACAAGGTAAGAGTACCTCCCAACTCCCAATCCCCGCACCTCACGGCCATGGGTCACATTGCTGCATTCCACAAACACTGGATAGACATTACATCCGATCCTTGGGTACTCCAAACCGTACTGGGATTTCACATAGAATTCACCCAAACCCCGGTTCAGCTAACCCCCCTGGTCCCTTACCACCTCCCTACCGAGAACTCTCACATCATAGAACAAGAGCTACACGACCTCGCGAAAAAAGGCGCGATAGAACGGGTCCCTTTCCAAAACTCGGGTTATGTCAGCAATATTTTTTTGGTGACAAAAAAAGGGGGAGGCATGAGACCGGTGATCAACTTAAAAGAGCTCAATACCTCAGTCCTATGCCGACACTTCAAAATGTCCTTCCGTCAACTCTACTCCAAGGAGACTGGCTGGCGAAAATCAACCTGAAGGACGCTTATCTGTCAGTTCCGGTGGCTCTGGAGTTCAGAGATTTCCTTCAGTTCCGCTGGGGTCCGGACCTCTGGAGATTCTCCAGTCTTCCCTTCGGACTCTCGTCCGCACCGTGGTGTTTCACCAAACTGTTGAAACCCGTGGTGACGAGGTTACGGGAAAAGGGTGTCCGTCTCATTATATACCTAGACGACATCCTCCTCATGGCTCCCTCAGCGCCACAACTCCAGGTCCACATACTATGGACCACTCAATTGCTACAGAACCTAGGGTTCCTTATCAATTGGGAAAAGTCGGTGATGACTCCGACGCAGTGTTTGGAATTCCTGGGGCTGACCCTCGAGTCACAAACAATGCGCCTCAGTCTTCCCCCCAACAAATTAACTGTCATCGAGAAGGAAGCGGGGTCTCTGCTCCGGAAATGCACTTTCCCGCTCAGATCCTTGGCTCGCATGATTGGCCTTCTGACTGCGGCTCGCCTGGCGGTACACCCAGCCCCCCTTCATTATCGGGCCCTCCAACGCCGGAAGGCCCATTTCCTCCGAGGGGGGGCTCTATATGTGACTCCGGTGACCCTCTCATTGGAGGCTCGCTCGGATTTACAGTGGTGGATCGAGAACCTCCAATATTGGAACGCAAGGACATCCTTCCGCTATCTCTGGTGATCGACTCAGACGCGAGCCGCTCTGGGTGGGGGGCGCGTTGCGGTCCCCTAGAAACAGGAGGAGGTTGGTCGCGGGACGAACGTCTCCTACACATAAATTGCCTGGAACTCCTGGCAGGCCTTTTCGCGATTCAGTGCTTCGCGAGAGGGGAATCAAATTGCACCATCCTTCTACGGATGGACAATTTTCCTGCGGTACGCAACATAAACAGCCTGGGGGGCCCCAGATCCCCGATGCTGACTCAATTGGCAATGAGGTTCTGGGACCACTGCTTCCAAGCAGGGTATGTGGTCCGCACCCAATTTCTACCGGGCAAGGACAATCTTATAGCGGACTGGAATTCCAGACACTCGACGGATTCGGGAGATTGGCATCTGCTACCCGACACCTTCTCGAGTGTGCTGCGTCTCTGGGGTCCGTTGGAGATGGATCTATTCGCCTCCCGCCTCAACAGTCAGCTCCCAAATTTCTACAGTTGGCGCCCGGATCCAGACGCGCGGGCAACGGATGCGTTTTTGCAGGACTGGTCTCTGCACAGACACTATGCATTTCCCCCGTTCGCCATGATTGGTCGAACGATGTCTCAGGTTCGGACTCAACATGCGACCGTGGTCCTGGTGACCCCGTTATGGAGGGGTCAACACTGGTTCCCGCCCCTGCTGGAACTATCAATAGACTTCCCGAGGATCTTGCCGTGGCGTCCGGATCTCGTGACAAACCCGGACGGCACGCCTCATCCTCTCATCTCGTCACGGTGTCCTCTTGTTGCGTGGTTGGTGTCAGGGGTCCCGGCACTGTCCCTGGCGTTTCGGACCGCACTGGCGAACTGCTGCAACAAGCCTGGGCCCCGGGCACGAGATCCCTGTACCGGTCCGCCTGGGGACGATGGGTTCGCTGGTGCCTGGGAAGGGATGTGGATCGCTTTTCGGCCCCTGTGAACGTAGTGTTGGATTTCCTCACGGAACTTTTCGACGAAGGTAAAGCGTATCGCTCCCTTAACGCTTTTCGTTCGGCGATCTCCGCCGGTCATGTGGGATTTCAGGGTGTTCCTCTGGGCCGTCACCCGTTAGTGTGCCGTTTACTCCGCGCTGCACGTTTTTCACGTCCACCTACGCCGAAATACTCCACCACATGGGACGTGTCGGTGGTACTCAGATTCATAGCGGCCTGGCCCGACAACCCGGCATTGTCATTACGACAACTCTCCGCGAAGTTGCTCATGCTGCTTTGCCTCTTCTCATGTAAGAGGGTGAGTGACGTGAGAGCCCTAGATTTCTATGGTCGCTCTTTTGGTCCCGACGGTGTCCATTTCGATGTCTCCCGTCACACAAAAACAGCCATTACCTCCGTTTTCTATCCGACGTTGCCTGACCGTCCGTTATTGTGCCCTGGGCGTTGCCTCCGGGAATACGAGGTTCGTACTGCATCTGTACGCAATGCTACCGCTTCGCCCCTGTTTGTCTCGTATGATTCCCCCCACCGTCCAGTGACGTCCTCGACGCTTGCCCGCTGGCTACGGTGGCTGATGGGTCTTGCTGGGGTGGATATCGCTCGTTTTGGTGCCCATTCGACTCGCAGTGCCATGGCATCCTCTGCCATGGCGTCTGGGTGTCGTCTCGAGGACCTTATGAAAGCGGCTGACTGGTCTAGGGAATCGACCCTCCGGACTTTTATTTGAAACCTGTCTCGCATTGGTCTTCTGCCATGCTAGATGGGCTTTAAATATGCAAATATGAGCCTCCGAGTCGTTGCATTAAAATTGTTGAATTTTCCTAGTTACTATGACGGAAAGTTCGAATTTTAATAAATAAGACTCGGAGGCGAGTATTTCCCGCCGCTCCCGCCCTATTGTTACTGTGGGTGGGTATTTTTTCCGTCACCTGCCGTGTTTTTTTCTGGCATTGATTGCATTTTTCCATGGCTCATCCTGGTGTTTGTGTCTTCCTCTCTTCACAGCCTACTAGTTGCCTCCTGCCCGACTTCCTGGAGGTCGTTCCTTTGTTGGTTTTCCTGTTGCTCCGTTGAGTTTTCTGTGCATCAAGAAAGAGGACGATTTCCGGTTCTGAACGGTTTTACTGGGTGGAAAGGTTAACTAGATTGGAGGATATGTGAAGGGAGGGGTGTGACCTTTTTCTTTATTGAACAGTTTTTTTCTCTGTTTTTTGCTGCTGTTGTTAATAAAGCAAGAAAGAAATGCAAATACTCGCCTCCGAGTCTTATTTATTAAAATTCGAACTTTCCGTCATAGTAACTAGGAAAATTCAACAATTAACCCTACTGTAGGAGGAAAAGGGCTTTTTTCCTATACCAGATATTTAATTATTTTATTTTATTTATTTATAAAGGATTTTACCAGGAAGGATACATTGAGATTTCTCTCATTTTCAAGTATGTCCTGGGTTCAAGAACATTGTTACAGAAATACAAAGTAGTAAAATGCAAGAAATGAACACAAAACAAATATACAGATTAACAGAAAATAAATATGTAGGAAATATTGTCACTATGTTACATGTTCACAGGTGCATTCTGTATATAGTCACTATGCTACATGTTTACAGGTGCATTCCTTATTGAGGTATGTTAATAGGGAGCTCTTAAGGGACTTTAGACTGGGGGAAGATTTGATGGCGTCTGGGAGGTTATTCCATAATTGTGGTGCTCTGTAGGAAAATGAGGATCGAGCCACTTTCTTTTTGTATTGTGATGTTGCAAGTAAGGTGCCGGTCCTGGATCGGAGGTTATAGGATGAGGGAGCTGCTGGGGGAAGCAGACTATTCAGGTAGGGTGGTAGCTTCCCAGAAAAGCTCTTAAACACCATGTTGGAAAGGTGAAGGGTGCGTCTGGATTCCAGCGACGGACAGTTTAGTTCTTTTAACATGTCACAATGGTGGGTCATGTAGTTACATTGTAGTACGAAGCGACAGAATGAGTTATACAATGTAGTAAGTTTCTGGAGGTGCGTTTATGGGGCGGCTGCATACACTACATCTCCGTATTCAATAGCTGGCATATGCCCTCTTTATTAACATAAGAGAAACACTGTGCTACTTAACTTATAGGCGTACGTTAGGTCTTCCCTCTAAGAGTCCTGGAACACTCGTATAGAAAATATCAATGCTTTAACCATAGAGGGAAGTCCTGAAATACTAATAATAAAATACAATAGTGTGAACCTGTAAACCAAACGGACCTAAAAAAAAAGGTATAAAATGCACAGGATATATTATGGGAAACGTCACCACTCCTGAGGAAGTCTAAATATATAGGCAAAACGCATTGAGCTTTTGATCAATTTATATAGTTTTTATGCTATAATAAATATACATATTTTTAACTGTTCTGAAGTGGAATATTCCTTTTTGGATGTGATCCTGCCTGGCTGGAAGTTGGAGAGAGCAAACAGAGTGGAGAGAATACAGCGTCCCAGGAGTTGGGATCCCCTGGAGTTTTAACGTTTCCCATAATATATCTTGTGCGTTTTTTCCTTTTTCAGGTCCGTTTGGTTTACAGGTTCACACGATTGTATTCTATTATTATTATTTCAGGACTTCCCTGTATGTTTTATGCCCTCTTTATTGCAAGGCAGACCTTTCGAGCTGGTTCCAAGCACATAATCAACCGACTTTCCTACCATCAAACCATGACCACAAATAAGGATAGTTCAAATTTGCCAGACTTTAGAGAAAAGAACAGAACAGAAAAACCCATGTTGTTGTGGGGAAATGTGGTGGTAGGATAAGGAAGGGAATAAAAGGTGGAGTTTTTGGCAGGGTATTATGGGGACGATGCATCCATGCTACAGTGCTAGTAATCATGGCGCATTACGAGTCATAAAGTGCTGCCACGTGAATTAAACATTGTGACTAGTCACATCATTCCCCAATCCGAGCAAAACAAGGGGTGTGGGTTGGGGAAGGGAAGATGACAGCGAGACATTTTATTATTTTATCCTTCCATTACACATTCTGATAAAATATATAATAAATAAATAAGATGAAAAGAATGAATGGGTCAATACGGTTCAAATAGCCTAGCCAACCAATCACAACGCGATGGCTCGTTGAGGCATGAAACTACTTTTCCGACAACTGGCTACATAATGAATAAACCCAGTATAGCCATCATGTCTGAAGTTTATTATACCTGGCTGATTGTACAGGTATGCTTTATTCTTCCCGACCAAACCAGACACGGACGTTTGACAGGACACCCATAAAAAAGATGATGCATCTCTATTAAGATAATCGGCCAGACCAGACATCCCGTGAGGATGCTCACATTATTAGCGCGTTTTGCTCTCATGACAATCTGTTTCTTATACATTTATTAAAAGCACTAACAGGAATTCAACATGAAGAAACAATATTGTTTCTCTTTGCAATCAACAATCTCTGTACGGCAGGCGTTAGAAAGTGCAGTGTCAGCAGCGCTTGCAGCCATTTCTTTTTTTCCATCTGCACACTACATAAACATCCAGTGCGCGCTTTCCCGGTGCTGCAGTGAATAGTTGTAATGAAGAGCACAGGCTGGCAATCTGAGTAAGTTGTAATATTTCTGTATGGAGATTCTGACACGTTGTGAATGTCGGAGGTGCGTCTGACTCTGACATACCTGAAAAACCTACCTTTTTTAGATTGTATTGTGAATTAATTTGAGGGGTTATTAAAGTGCACCAATCATGCCCAAATCAACTTTAGCTCATTTGAAGGTTCTCCCAAATCTGACTATACATTGTGTTAGCCAAACTGCTGACAGATTCATTGTTTCTTCAAAAAACCCTTCTAAAGAAAGCTCCACAAGCTTCCTGTTTGCTCTCAGAGCTGCGGCATGCTGCGTGATGCGTTTCCCTGGGGAGAGATTTATGCCTTTCGCAACAGGAGACACCCACCAGAGCTGCCACTAAAGATTAATACTGAGCATTTTCAAATGATTCACAGACGTTCTGAACAGATAGGGATGCTGGATGCTCAGTTAGGTTCAAAGGAAACAAAGGAAGGGAGGAACAAGAAACAAAGAGACAATGAAGGCAACACAGCAGGAGACTCACAGGAGGCACAAAACAGCAGATAGGAATGACAGGACAAGGACTGGCTGAATACTTGGAGGGACCACGACAGGGACCACGGCTGACCGCACCTGAGGGAGTCAGAGAAGATCAGGGCAAACCCAGCATGGATCACGGATGGGTAGCACCGGAGCAGCAGGGGGAACCTGAAGCACAACATAGAATGGAGTCAGCAAGCCAGGTTGACCGCAGTGCGGGCACGAGTCTGTTTGTAGCTGGATTCCTGAGAAACAGATTATATCATACATCTAGGAGTAATGAGTCCTATACTGGATATCACTGAGCATTCTTCCACTGGATAAACTCACAGGATGAATCAGATGGGAATCAGCAAACACTGGAAAAGTCTTTTCATAATTCTAGTGGAAAAAAGTGCCCTTCTGCCTTACGCATTTCATTTACAAAGGGACTTCTTCAGGGATGCAGATAAACGTAAGCACATTTGATAATATTTTTTAATACTACCATGTTGCTGATGGTTCTTAGTGCTGTGTTATCTGTTTTGCTCCTGCCCCTGCAGAAGTCCTTTCGAGAGCGAAATGCGTACACGGGCGAGTGCTTCTGTCTATTTTCTTTTTCTATTGGAATAATAAATAGTCTTTCATGGGTTTTGATCATGCTCAGCTAGTTCATTCTAGGAGTTTGTCTGGTGATACCAGGTCTCTGGGGACTTTTAATAGCATATATAAATTGACATTTACAAATAAAGTAATATCTTAACTATAAAGAACTCAAACCAACTTTTGTTTTTTATAAACCATATAAAATGACTATTTTAATAATCAATCGATGTGATTTTAGCTGGTTATATTATCCTGAGCTGGGCACTGAGTCTAAGCGTTTTGGCAGCCCTGACTTATTCTCGTTGTTTACATTGGAGGTCTCGGCATGCTTGGCGCAGGACGGCCTTAATAACCCAAAGAACTGAGGTAAATAACGCAGCTCAGGAGATTAATCCTTCATGTAAGCAAAGAAATTGTATTTGGACTTGGTAACACTGGATAACATTGATATAGCACTGGGCTAAGCGTGTGTGACCGCATAATATGTCTAAATCCCCAACTTCGTCATCCAAAATGCACTTTTCTGCATATTTGTGAAAGAGTTTTTTACTTCTACTTTCCCGTTTATATCGCAAAGGGACATTCTCTGTTTTACTGACTGAGGAAGGCATCTGCAGCCGAAATGCGTATCAGTAACCCAGTAGCAGTGTAGCCATGCCTGTATATTTTATATTAGGTTAATCAATTTTTTATTTAGTTTTTACCCTCTGTTGACCAAGCGTGTTTTGGGTATGCACTTTCTCCATAATACACCCAGACGCAGTGGAGGATCGCAAAGGTCAGACACAAACCCATATGTGTCAAAGCACTGGGGTTGAGCCTGGGCTCATATAGGCCCTCCTGTTGGTTGGTGAGTGTGATTCTTTTATATCCCACTGCTGGTGTCCATATTTATCATTGTGGTATAACCACTGGGCACAAATATCGGTGCTCTGGTTTCTGCTTTATTGTGCAGCCATTGCAGGGTATAATATGAACAAATACAAACTAAAACCTACTCCTGGATGTGGAGGCTAACTTCACATTGCAGCATATCTGCCTGACATGGTGGACGGCTAAGCCGCTTACCAACACATGAAAGCAAAATATTATGTACCTTCCTCCTGGGGTCAGGATTAGGCTTCCTTTCCCTCTGCACCCTACATACAAGACTGCTCTCTGAGGGAACCACACATCTCCTATAAAGGGCAGCAAAGTCCTAATTAGGCCTCAGCTGTTGGTTAACCCTATAGGGGAAAAGGGAGTCCTCCATCCGATGGCTGATAAACCTATGGTCTATCGCACTGCCCCACTATGCTATGAAAGCGCTGCTTCTCTGTGTTTTATTGAGGTGATCTCCATTGAAAAGAAGGGATGTGCCACTCTATACTTAGTCATAGGTGATATTACCCAGAGCCGGGATTTGTGAGGTTCTGGTAAATGTGAGTTCTCTTCTTAACTCTACCGGTATCTAAGTGTATTGGAGTTCTGCACCATTTGTTCTTTTTTTCTGCTTTATTTTGAGGTGCATAAGGAGGACAGAAGACATACACTATATTGCCAAAAGTATTGCTCACCTGCCTTGACTCGCATATGGATGAGTGAGCAAATACTTTTGGCAATATAGTGTACTTTGATACCACCTGTAGATGTACTGTATTATTTTACACACCTCACATTTGGATTACTCTGGTATTAATGCATTTGCATGTGCAATTTAGGCTAGGGTCAGACGAAAGCAGTTTTAACGTGCGTTTAGACGCACGAAATCACGGCCGTGCTAGCAGCAAATGACGTCCAATGCCGGGGAACACACGAAGTACGGCCGCACGAAAGTTCGTCCGCGCAACGCAAGTGGCAAACGAACGCATTTTTTCTACAACGTCAAACCGCTAGTACGGACGTACAGAGTGCGCTGCGTCCGCTAGAGGCGTCTGTGCGTGATTGGGAGACGTCAGACGCTGCTAATGTCCGGCCAACATAACGTCCAGACACAAAAAGTGTTTTATTGATGATCCGTACAAAATCACGGACGAAAAGGCGCATCGTATGACCGCTATCGCGTATTCCGTGAAAAAATGCGTCCATTCGTTCGAACGCACTTTTTCACAGACAACGCGAAAAATGCGTTAGTCTGACCCTAGCCTGAGAGCACGATTGACATAGACACTTTATTTATTCTTTTTTTGCACCATATGGAATATAGGAAGGGTTATTTTACGGTGAGAACAATAAAGCTGTGGAATTCTCTGCCTGTTGAGGTGGTTGGGTCACAGTCTGTACAGACTTTTAAACAACGACTGGATGACTTCCTGCAGACACAGAATATTAAGGGTTATAATATTTAATATGTATGTAAAAGCTGCTTGATCCAAGGAGAAATCTGACGTCATCTGGGGTCAAGAAGACTTTTTCCCAGTATGTTGCATATTGGCGAGCGCTTCACACTGGGGTTTTTGCATTCTTTTGGATCAACAGCAGTAGGCGATGTGTGAAAGGCTGAACCTGATGGACGCATGCCTTTTTTTCAGGCTATGTAACTATGGAATATATTTGTATATTTTGGATTGTATATCCACTGCATATGTTTTTGGACAGTTTTACACAGTCTTACTGTGCTGTTTTGTAGATTTAGGCTGCAAATTCCCGCATTATTTTAGCACTTATTTTTTTCCCCATCTCCCTTTTAACCACCATTTATTGTTACCACTGTATTTATCGTAGGTAGAACGCGCCTGCACACTTATTTATATTTCCACGATATTTTTGAAAGATGGCTGGCATGTGTTGCGTGCATTCACTTTGTTTTTTCTACTTATATGTACCGGAGCCTCGAGGTACTCAGTACTGTTATGTACTTTGCAGCAATAACTGAAGAGAGTGATTCATTCCATGATGAATGTCCCCATTTAGTGAATGGCAGCAGAGTTTATTGCTCAGCTAAATAGTTTTACTTTTAATACCCGCATCGGGGCCGCCATTGGCTGAGGCGGACTCTGCGTGTCCTTCTCAGCACATCAACGGTTCCACATCTGACAAAGAGTATATTATATCTGTAACGGGCTCATTGATTGAACTCGCGATTAACAGCCTGGCAAATTAACTTGACTGAAGGATGGCCTTTTACACGAATGACGTTGGCTTGGTGTAATTTGTGTTTAGACTTCTGGATACGCACCTATCAGATTAAATGCCACTGTTTCAGAACAACCACTTCTCTCCGTCTGCATTGCCTGGATCCGGAGGACGCGCACAAGCTCCTTGTCACGTCAACTCCGGTCCACGGGGAGAGCATAACCCAATAGTTCCTGGAGGCAATGATGCTCTTGTCTGCCTGGTACAATGACATCTTTCAAAAAAGAAGAGCTGAGAATCGAGACGAAATCTGGTCTAAACTCTGTAAATCCCAAGATGCACTACTGTCAGACAATAACAAGTCATGGAATGTCAGGAGCAGAAACACAACATCATGGGTCTCCTTTCAAAATGCATTTTTAGTAACCAAGCGTGATATCCTCAAAGTCGCAGCCAAGCATTATAATTTCTCCTGCCTGTAGGTCGCTATTAGGAAGAGCAACCCCCTTCTCGAGATCCCCATCATTTCCATAAGCATTGCAGTAGCCTTTTTTTGGGTTCAGTTGCTCACTCCTTGGCATCCGGATACATTTATGAAGTGCCCCAGTCATCAAATGGGGATCCGGGAAGTGAAAACCAAAAGCTGCTGGTGCTGAGGAAGGTTTAGTGTCATGGCGGCACTCAGCGTGAGCCGTGGTGGGGCCCATGTTCAGGGTTAAATGCCCAAAGTTCAGAAGATACCACTCAGACAATACATATAATGACAGAAAGTGAGAACACCACAGGGCATGGCAGAGACTCCTGCACGGTACAACCACAAGGAACATTAATACTGACAGGCCGGTCTTTAGAGTAGCCGGATCTGGGCTAATAGAAAATACCACAGGACCGTGTAGAGTCTCAAGATACCAGTATATGCTATGAATCATACAGAAGGGAGTCAGCACGGTATGGGTTAAGACAAACTTGTGGTCATATAACAGCCAGGGATCAGAACACCAGAGAGGGACGTCAGAAGAAGCCAGGGTCATACACAGAAGATCAGCAGAGAAATAATAAACCAGAAGCCCAAAGCACAGCGAGGGAAAACCACACAAGAACCAGGATGGGAAATAGCACAAATGGAATAACCAAAGTAAACAAAGGACACGGCGACAGGAGTAACAAACCGACAGAGGGAAACAGAGAACCAAAAATAGAACAAAATATACAAACAGAACAGGAACTTGCATGAAACAGGAGCCCAGAACAAAAATGACTAGGAGTGACTCAAAAATCATCGAGCAATTCATAATGGGAGCAGTGCTCTTAAATAGGGAGTGGATCAGAACATGAGAGAGACAGGTGAGTGAGCTGACTGCAAACAAAAAAGCCCTGGGCTGGAACCCAGGAATAGCATAGCAGGAAACAAGACCCGGACTGGATCAGTACACATACAGGGGACAGGGCTGGAAACGTGACATTTAGTAGATAGATTACATGGACAGTTTAGCTCTGCTTCAGGGGCCATCCTCCTCACTTCTAGGATTATCCCATGGATTTGTAGAACTTCATTGAACGTAAAGACTAGGTGGTCGTTCTGTAGTTACACTATGTTCTGTTTGTGGGGGTTCACGGTCGCTGGGCTATAACATGTGTACCAAGAGTGTTGTAACTGAAGTTTTAAACATTATTTCGATTTAGGGACACCCTGGCTTACCAGAACGTCATACACTCACCGAGGTTATCCACCATGGTTGAGTGAGAACACTAGAGACAGTATCAAGACCTCAGCATTTGGATAAGCAAAATACTGATATTAATTATGCATTTTATACCAGTGGAAGACTACGAAGGAACACCGATACCTAAATTAATGCTCGAGATCAACCTTGGCCAACCTTATTATCACCACGGTTGTAACAATGCGGCCAATGAGTTCCATAACAGTTGCATCACCATTGGGAAGTCATCAAAGGCTCTTTACAGAAACCAAAAGAATAGATACCTAATATTTCTCAAGTTACATATTAAGGAACTTAGTATTTATTTATATATATTTATGAAAATCACCAGAGTATAGCAGTATGTAGTGATACCTTATTTAATGGACAAACATTAGATTTAAAAGACATGCTTTCGAGAGTATACGTCTCTTCTTCAGGTCTGAAAGCTATACATATATATATATATATTAAACGTGTCATTCAAAGTTAATGATGTCAGGAGCGGTGGCTCCTGGCATTCCTCATTGATCTGGCATCAGATATGACCCGCAACACAGGCAATTAAAAGTCTGAAATAAACCTCCCGCATCCATCTGAGACCACAGGATACAGATGTGATGTTTAACATCCTGGTTTCCAGCAGAATTTGTGTTATATATAGAGAGAGAGAAGTGAGGGGAAAGCAAGGCGAACATGCGGGGTATACAACTAAAATAGGTATTAAATATCATTTTTTGACACGTTTCTTCAAAGGTGTGATGCACGGTAGGATATATTTGGGGTTCACTTAAATGCTACTGCAACAAACTATCCTTTTAATGAGATGTCCCAAAAATATAAATATGTCATAAAAGGGTCAATTTGTTATGACATTGTTTTGGCACTCAAGATTATTGATATGGTCTTGGTCAGACTTAGTATAGCCAGGTAGCATTCTACCATGAAAGCACAAATAGGCTGCAAATCAGCATATTGGAAAGTAAAAACTGCAATTCAACCATATGGCAGCTAGGCAGTGCAGTAACGGGCAAATCAATATATTGAAAACAATTCACCAATATATTCAGGTTATATCGTCAAAAGAATGAATGTTTGCATCCAGCATATCGACCTTATCTTAATTTAAAGGAAGCAGGCTGTAATAATTAGACTAGATTTGATTTCACGTCTAGGACAATCAATTTTCTTTGCACGATATGGAGTGGCCACGTAACGTTGAAATACCTTCAGTATACAAGGACAATTAAAGATTTCCCAGTTGGATTTTTTTACAGTGATTGTCCCATTTTCAATTAGCTTTGAACCCTTCGAATCCACACCTTGTCTGCATAAAGTTAGGGTTATGGGTAGTATTAGGTTTAGGATTAGGGGTAGGGTTAGGATTAGGGTTAGATTTAGAGTTAGTATTAGATTTGGGGTTAGGGTTTGGAGTATAGATTAGTGATAGAATTAAAGTTATGGTTATAATTAACGTTTGTAATTGGTTTATGTTTTGCATAAGGATTAGC
Organism: Leptobrachium leishanense; assembly: GCA_009667805.1. Taxonomy (NCBI): domain Eukaryota; kingdom Metazoa; phylum Chordata; class Amphibia; order Anura; family Megophryidae; genus Leptobrachium; species Leptobrachium leishanense. The sequence goes on from CM019071.1 coordinate 9,671,237, forward strand.
GTTCATTATAGGGTTAGGGTAGAATAAGGGATAGGGTTACGGTTAGAATTAGAGTTAGGGTTATGATTATCATTCGTAATAGGTTAGGGTTAGGACTATTAATCGGGTTTGTGACAGGGTTAGAGGTACAATTTGAGTTAGAGTTAGGGTTCATAATAGTGTTACGGTTAGAATAAGAGTTAGGGTTAGAGTTTATACTAGCATTAGGTTTAGAATAAGGGTTAAGTCTAGAGTTGGGTTAGAATTAAGGTTAGGGCTCGGAATAGGGTTTGGGTTTCAGTTAGTGCTAGGGTTAGAATTAATGTTAGGATTTGTGCTAGCCTTAGATTTAGAATAAGGCTTAGGCTTAGAGATGGGTGAGAATTAAGGTTAGGGCTTGGAATAGGGTTAGAGTTACAATAAGTGTTAGGTTTAGAATTAATATTAGGGGTTGTGCTAGCCTTAGGTTTAGAATAAGGATTAAGTTTAGAGTTGGGTGAGAATTAGGGTTAGGGCACGGAATAAGGTTAGGGTTACAATCAGAGTAAGGTTAAATCTGGAATTTGGGTTAGGGTTCATAATAGAGTTGTGGTTAGAAAGAGATAGATCTAGGGTTACCGTTATACTGTACTTTGGGATAAGGTTCGTAATAGTGTTAAGGTTAGATGTAGGGTTACGGTTAGGTTTTGTGGAAATCACCAAAGTTCACTTGAACAATGCTGCTACCGTAGTTGAAAGCTGTAACTTCACTGTTTTGGCGATGTTCACTTCAAACAACAGTATTGCCATTGTTTGAACCGCGCACTTCTGTTTTAATAACAGTAACGCTGTTATTTGAATAAACTGATTTACGTTTAAAACATCGGCACCTTTTTGTTTGATGCTCATCTCGGCATTTTTATGTTCTAATTTTCGTTAATAAAGTCGTTCGCCAGGTGGAGACTTTAATTTGGTGAACCTTGTGCAATGCCCTCTTGATGTGTTTTCATTGAAGTTCTATTCTTTCTATTTCTAAAACTTACATTCCTTCAAAGTATACAAACGTTTAACTAAGTAACACATTCTAGTCCTGCTTTTGCAGGTTATGGTGGTTCTCAAGCACATGATGAGATATGTTCCTAGCATTGTGAGAAAAGAGAATTGGATAGGCGTTCATAACACTATTCATTTACAAGTGGGAAGTACTGGCTGGATAAAGCATAACGTAGAAAGCAATAGAGCGGTCATTACAAAAGTTTCTCAAACCCGCTCTTATGACCATCAGCAGTGGGGATTGATGTTTATTGCAAGATATTGTTTGGTCAATTCCTGGTATCTCAGACCATGGTGGCCCTTGAAGTGGGAGTCACTGGTTTGTGAACATCCAGAGACAATCAGGGTTATTCAGAGAGATCCGAATGGCTGCCGAAAGGTAACCGAACGCTGAAAAAAAATAAAAAAAAATAAGAATTCGGTTAAATTTCCTGGCCATTCGGCTATCCAGAGAGCTGGCAGTTCGCCAAATGTTGGCGAATTGCCTGCACATACGGTGCCTGTTCGAGAGCAGTGAAATCCCCATAGAGAAGCACTGCTTCGGCTAATCAGAGAACAAAAACCAGCAGTGAAAAGTTGCCGAAATGCCCTGTCATTCGGTGGTTTCATGCGGCAGATTTATTCAGGCGAATCCCATAGGCTTCAATGTTAAAAATATTCCCGTTTTAATTCAATATCTAATAAACCGCTGATTTTAATATCCTGCAGTAAAAAGTCTCTTTATTTATAGATTTTTTGGGATCTTTCAAGCATTTTTCGGTTGTTTTTTTTTTAAAAATAAATTCTGATTTTTTTTTTTACTTTACTCATTTTTCCTGTAACAGCCCTTTTTATTATCATTCCCTGGACCTCATATGTAAATTTCAGACATTTTCGCTCAGTAGTTTCTATGCAAACAGCGTTTCACTTTTCAAACATTCAAGCAAACTGTTTTTTTAATTTATTCACTCCATTCGTCTACAGTGTCGGCTTTTTCCGGCGGCTGCACTGCGTGTGATCGGCTCCTGCTCGGGTTTTTTTGGCGTTTTCGGCGGGGTTAATCCAGATGTTTTTGCGGGTTTCCGGTGTGCATTCGCCCTGGTTTTGCGGTTAGTTTTCAGCGGGTTTGCGGTGGCTTTTCCCTGCAATTCGGGGATCCTGTGGTGTTTGCTGAATACACCGCAGGGTCGCCGAAATGGGATCGCCAAATCGAACCGAATTGAAGAGAACGAAAAGTCACCGAAAGTGCGGTGGCTTTTCGATTCTCTTTGAATAACCCTGTAGGTAACACATTCTAGCCCTGCTTTTGCAGGTTATGGTGGTTCTCAAGCACATGATGAGATATGTTCCTAGCATTGTGAGAAAAGAGAATTGGATAGGCGTTCATAACACTATTCATTTACAAGTGGGAAGTACTGGCTGGATAAAGCATAACGTAGAAAGCAATAGAGCGGTCATTACAAAAGTTTCTCAAACCCGCTCTTATGACCATCAGCAGTGGGGATTGATGTTTATTGCAAGGTATTGTTTGGTCAATTCCTGGTATCTCAGTCCAACGGTGGCCCTTGAAGTAGGAGTCACTGGTTTGTGAACATCCAGAGACAATGTCATTGTATTGAGAAAAAAAAGAAAGGATAGGCTGAATATTATTAGAAGAGTTTTGTAGAGCAACACTTCCCAATCCTGGTCCCAAGAACCCCTAGCAAGCCAGGTTGTCCAGATATCTGAAGCGCAGCACAGGTGATATGATTGGCTGCTCAGTGATTGCAGGATTCAGACTGCATTTCCCCAAAGTAATCCTTCAAACCTGGCTTGTTAGGGGGACCTGAGGACCAGGGTTGGAAGCCACCAATTTCGAGCATTCTAGGATCTGTTTTCACAATACAAATAGATCATGTGACCTTTAGCTAAAAGATCAGAAACCATATATGGCTCTTTTTATATCAATATCTCTGTATCTCTGATAGTTTCCAAGGAACTTCTCGATTAAGAGTCACCATTGATAAAAACCTGCGGTGGCTTCCATAGAGCATCCAGTTCTAAACAGGAGCTTGTAGAGACTGTCTGATTGTACTGGACTCAATGAAGATCTTTCAAAACTCTTTAAACAAAAGGCAACCTTATGTAAGAGGGGGGAATCACTATTTTCTTCATTTGAAGCCAACATCTTTCACTCTCTGCGCCAACAAACACCTTTTGAAAGTGACGAATCAACACATGACTTTAAACAATCCAGAGATCATCCCCCTTTGTAATTATCCAAAGAGATCTATTGTCTCTATCAAAGCTGCACTTTTCAGATATCTTCGCAGCTTATGAATGCGTAATGAAGGATACACCGACTTTTAAATGTTTTATGCATTCAAATCTAATCTTTTCCAAAATGCTTGATAATTAGCATTGATAGGTTTCCTTCTCTTCGCTTTAAGCTTATTTCGTAACCTTTGTTGAGATTAAATGTTTGACGATCAGTGCCAAGCAGGCATTTGAAGATCTTGTAGACTTTATTTTGCAGGAATTAATATTTTACAGTCACGGCAGGAATAGGAATAAATTGATGACACTGACATTCCGCTGTCTTAAAGTATGGAGAGCTGCTCATCTGAGATTGGCACTCATATGTCTCTCTCTATCTATCTCTATGTATGTATCTATCCATATCTATATATCATCTATCCATATCTACAGTATATATCATCTATCCATATCTATCTATCTATCTATCTATCTATCTCTCTGTATGTATCTATCCATATTTATATATCATCTATCCATATCTATCTATCTATCTATCTATCTATCGATCTATCTCTATTTATGTATGTATGCAGGGCTGGTGCTAGGCTATATTGCGCCCTAGGCCAGACCAGCTACTTGCACCCTCCCCCCCCAAAAAAACACGTGACATGTGTGAGCCTATCACAGAGCTCACACATGGGTATATACTGCCCCCAGCAGCTCACACATATGTATATACTGCCCCCAGCAGCTCACACATGGGTATATATTGCCCCAGTAGCTCACACATGGGTATATATTGCCCCCAGTAGCTCACACATGGGTATATATTGCCCCCAGTAGCTCACACATGGGTATATACTGCCCCCAGCAGCTCACACATATGTATATACTGCCCTCAGCAGCTTACACATGGGTATATATTGCCCCAGTAGCTCACACATGGGTATATATTGCCCCCAGTAGCTCACACATGGGTATATACTGCCCCAGTAGCTCACACATGGCTGGGTATGATGTGATGGGTCTCTCCACCGGCCGCTGTCACGCCGCTCTATCACGCTGCGCGCTTGCTCTGGCCTCTGGGCGCAGCTTGATCATGGAAGACAGCTCGCGGTGGCTGTCCATGCTGAGGGGGCAGGGTTATCCCCGCTTCCCTCACTCTCTATTGGACAGCCACCGCAAGCTGTCTTCCATGATCAAGCTGCGCCCAGAGGCCAGAGCAAGCGCGTAGCGTGATAGAGTGGCGTGACAGCGGCCGGCGGAGCAGGGGACAAGTCCTGGGGAAAAAAGTGAGGGAACTCACCCAAGATTTCCACTACGACCACCACCTGAAAAAAAATTTGGCCTGCCCTTGCAGCTGACATGCAGCACGCGTCACTGGTCCAGGGGGACGGTCTGACTTCAGGCCCTGCGTCTTCAGAGCCCTCCCACCACGATGACAGCATAGTACGTCCCGCGCGGCAAGGGGCTAATTTTGGCAAAATACAGTGATAATTTGCTAAATAGTAATTCACTGTATTTTTGGCAAAATGGAATCGCCAAAGTTCAGCGAAAAAAAATAGACCCTATTACCAATTTTCTTTTTTTACCATAAAAAAAATGTATAATTCACTTACATTTTAGTATACATATATAAATACATAAATAATATAAAAATTACATAAATTAAATACATTTTACATTATTTTTACCTTTTTTATTCTCGGCCTCTTCAGCTGGACTTGAGGTGACACAGGTCTCTGCAGCTGGACTGGAAAAAATGTGGGTGCATTTTATTATAAATAAATCTATAAATAATATAATTACATAAATTAAATAAATACTTTTAAAATTATATTTTTACCTTTTTTTGTTCTCGGCCTAATCAGCTGGCATTGGGGTGGCACAGGTCTCTGCAGCTGGACTGGAAAAAGATATTGGTGTATTTTGTTATAAATATATAAATAAATAATACATAAATATAACAATTACATAAATTAAATAAATACATTTTAAATTATATTTTTACCTTTTTTGTTCTCTGCCTCTTCAGCTGGACTTGGGGTGGCACAGGCCTCTACAACTGGGCTTGGGGTGGCACAGGTCTCTTCCGATGGACTGGGGGGCACAGGCTGTCAGTAGCTCCTCTGCTGTAGGCAAAGGCGTGACTATAAACCTCAGGGCCCAGGTGCAAGAATCCATGAAGACCCCCCCCCCCTGTATGAGCACATCACAGAGCTCCACAGCAATAAAACTCACACTCATACACACTGCACATTACTGTATCACACAGCTTCACAACAAAACAACTCACAGTAATATGTAGTGTGTATGACTGAGCAGGGCTGCCATCAGAAATCCTGAGGCTTTCACTGGACATATGAAAGGGGGATACCCCTGTAAAACTTGCTCACCCCCAACAACAACCTCCCCCTCAACTCGCCCTGGATGCCCCCCTCTCCCCAATAACAGGTACACAAATATGAGAAAAATTTGATTTTTTGTTTATGTTTATCTTTAATGTAAATATATAAATCCTTAGAATAACCCGGTGCCTTTTAGTCAGCAGTTCCCCCCTAGCCCAGGTCCCCATAACCTGTTCCAGCCCCATTAGCCACCAGCTCTCCAACAACTCCCCCAGGTCAGGTCCCTTAGCCACAATGTCCCCAGGACATACTTGAAAACGAGAGAAATCTCAATGTATCCTTCCTGGTAAAAATCCTTTCTCAAATTGCCACGTTAGTCAAGGTCCCCCTAACTACCAGGTCCCTCATAATCCCCCCTTAACCATCAAGTCCCCATAACTCCCAACCCCCTTAGCCACAAATACCCCATTACCTCTCAAACCCCATTAACTACCAGATCCCTCAGCCAAGTTTCCCCATTAGCCACCAGATCCTCATAACTCCCCCATAAGCCACCATTCCATTAACCCCTGCTCTAATTAGCCACAGGTCCCCAAACCTTCCTCAGCCCCCTGCTCCCTTTTATCCTGGCCACCGGCCCCCCAAATCCCTTACCTCATTCTCTCAGCTGGGCCCCTGCACACTGTGCAGCCTCTGAAGAGAGACACCACATATCACCAGGAGCAGGCAATGTCAGAGACAGCTGAGGGGTCCTCAACAAGATTCTGATTGGAGGTTATGAGGACCCTCTTGGCTATCCATCACAATGCCTGCTCCAAGTTAAAATGCCGATCAGTCTTTCTCAAGAGGCTGCTCAGCGTGCAGGGGGGCCAGCAGTGAGAGAAAAGGCAGGAGATTTGGGGAACATATCAGGGATTCTCTGCTGCTGGGCCCCCTGTGCACTGGAAGCGTGCAGGTAAATGGGCCCCCTTACCCCTTCAAGGTTCCAGGGCCTGGGTGCTGTGGCTCCCCTCTGCTGCATAGTAAACGCCTCTGCCTGCATCGCTCGGCTGCCTCCAGGAGCAGGGGTCCTCCTGTGCCGGGTCACACACAGTGCGCACGTGCCTGCGGCCGGCAGCTGAGCACGTGACTGGTCCTCCTGCTTACCCGGCCAACCAGACGCAGCGGCACAGTCAGATGCGTCTTTATTGGCCGGCCCGGGAGTGCCTGCAATCACGTGGGACCGCCGATCATTGACCACAATTACATTCCTCCAGCATCCAGCCAGCGCAACTGCGAGGAGTTGCCCCAGCACTGACAAGGTGTGTTCCCGCAGCGTTACCGCTGCGGGAAAAGTGCGGGAACACCGTTCCGCCGTGTTCCCGCTGGACTCGAGCCCTGCGGCGGAGAGACCGTCACATCATACCCATGTGTGAGTGTTGGTCTCTCGGCTGCGCCCTAGGCAGCGCTACGATCTAGGCGGGCGCCTAGCGGCAGCGCCGGCCCTGTATGTATGTATCTATCCATATCTATATATCATCTATCTATATATCTCTATGTATGTATGTATGTATATATCTATCTATCTCTATGTATGTATCTATCCATATCTATATATCATCGATCCATATCTATCTATCTATCTCTAGGTATGTATGTATCTATCGATCCATATCTATCTATCTATCTCTAGGTATGTATGTATCTATCGATCCATATCTATCTATCTATCTCTAGGTATGTATGTATCTATCGATCCATATCTATCTATCTCTCATCCATCTATTAACTACCTGTCCGTCTGACTAGCTGTCTCTTCAACTGTCATCTGTCTATCACCTATCTAGCCATCTGTCATCTATCTCTCTCATATATTTATCCTTTATCTATCATCTATATATGTATATACCTGTCAGCCAGCTTTCTAACTTTCTGTCAAACATCCATCTTTTAGCTATCATCTATCTATGCATCTGTCATATATATTTTTCTATTTATCATCTCTCGATCGTTTATCAATCTAACTTTCATCTACTGTATGTATCTGTCATCTATCTTTCTATCTGTTGTATAGCTATCTTTTATGTAGTTATCATCTGTCAGTTTGCTATCTATGTACCAATATGTTATCTACCTATCTAAAGTTCATCTATGTATCTGTCATCTATTTTTCTGTCTTGTATCTATCAGCTCTATTCGTATTTATCTATCATCTATCTAGCCTGTATCTATCATCTATAAACGTATCTTCCTGTCATCTATGTTTCTACTTGTTGCATATCTAGATTCTATCTAAAGTTTATCTATGTATCTGTCATCTATTTTTCTATATATCTTGTATCTATCAGCTCTCTTTGCAGTTGTCTGTCATCTATCTATCCTGCATCTATCATCTATCTCCCTCTCATATATCTGTCCTTTAACTATCATATATCTATGCATTTGTCTGTCACCTACAGTATAGATCCTTCTCTTTATAATCTCTCTATCCTTTATTTATCTAACTTGTATCTATCAGCCTATTTTTCAGAAAAAATGTTGCTCCTCACGGCCAATATTACTTTGAAATATCCGCTGATTCAACTGAAAAAGTTTGGTTAGAGACAATATATGCAAAATATGCCACTGGTCCTAAAAAAAAGCTGGGCGGTAAAAGCCTCAAAAAGCTTATTTTCAGCCAGCATCATACGAATGTGCCTTTTAAACGTGTCTATTAGAAAATGTTCTAAAAAAATATTTCAGCCTCGTTCCCTCTTTTTCTGCCAGAAAATCCATTTATCAACACATTTTAGCATTTGTAATCAGGACAAGCTGAAGTTAGGAACCAGATCAGTTAATCAGATAAAGCCTGGGGTCAGAACCAGAACAGATACTCATACAAAGCCATGGGTAAGAACCAGAACGGATACTCATACAAAGCCAGGGGTCAGAACCAGAACAGATACTCATACAAAGCCAGGAGTCAGAAACCGTAACGGATACTCATAAAAAGCCAGGGGTCAGAACCAGAACGGATACTCATACATAGCCAGAGGTCAGAACTAGAACAGACACTCATACAAAGCCAGGGGTCATAAACCAGAACGGATAGTCACACAAAGTCATGGGTCAGAACCAGAATGGATACTCATACAAAGCCAGGGGTCAGAACCAGAACAGATACTCATACAAAGCCAGGGGTCAGAAACCAGAACGGATAGTCACGCAAAGTCATGGGTCAGAGCCAGGACAGATACTCATACAAAGCCAGGGGGTCAGAACCAGAATGGATACTCATACAAAGCCAGGAGTTAGAAGAGGAATGGATACTCATACAAAGCCAAGGGTCAGAACCAGAAAGGATAGTCATACAAAGTCATGGGTCAAACAAAGCCAGGAGTCAGAACCAGAATGGATATTCATACAAACCCAGGGGTCAGAACCAGAACGGAATGTTGAACGAAGCCAGGAGTCATTACACAGTATAACAAGCAGAGCGAGGGTTAACAGTGAAGGATAGTCAGGGACAAAACCAGAATCGGTACACAGAGATTAGAACTGAAGGAACATGAAAAGGAACCATGACAGGACAGTGAGCATAACTCACTGCTTGGTTTTTAAATCTGGCGAGTGTCTATCATCTTCCTATCTATACATTTCTCTGTCATCTATCTATATTTCTATATCCACTTATCTATCTGTATCTGACTGTCTTCTGTCTATCAGTTTGTCTGTCCGTCTGTCTTTCTTTCTGTTTGTCTGTTTATTGCAATATATGATATACTTGTAATAGAAGATTCTTTATTAGAAGGAAGAAAAATAAAAACCTAAAATACACCAAAAAAAGCGAACAAATGACGCACAAGACAAAAGACAATGTTGCAAATTCTTGAAACATTTCAGAATACTGACTCGTGACCGAATATGTACTTTATATCTTTAAAACCAATAGTGCAGCCATGCCTTATATTCATATGTTACTTTTTATTCAAACATCTTTTTGTTATAGATACTGAATAACTTGGGCATTGAAGCACATCTTTATTTTTAGAACAACAAAAAGAAACCTTAAAGGAGTATCTATCTGATCCAGTGGACGGACTATCGTCTCTCTGATTTAATTCTCCGGAATAAGGCTGACCTTTGATCCTTTATTCACTGCGCTCGGCATCCCCTTCTTAATATCATGTCGGTTCTCCTAATATTTTTATCTTCTTCTCCCAGAGACTGTTTTCTTGTGTAGGAAGATAAAAATAGTGATAAGCTTGTGGAGAAATTGTAATAAAAGATATTAGGTGTCACGGCAAGCAATATGCAATCTTGTTTGTTCACTCAATCCAGTGTAATACTGCAAATATTTGCAGAAGGAGTAAGACATTACAGAGAAATAAATAAAAAGAAAATCGACAAATGCCAAAATATTAGAAGATTTGGTGGAGAAATAAATCATATAGCACTGATTCCTGCTGAGAAATGTATGTGGAAATCTATATTGCTGCATTTCAATAAATAATAGAATGTATACAATATAAAATACTTTATTTTTTCTCTTCTTTCTTTCCTTCTTTCCTTTCTTTCTTTCTCTTTCTTTCTCTTTCTTTCTCTCTCCTTTCTCTTTCCTTTCTCTCTCTTTCTCTATCTTTCTTTCTCCTTTCTCTCTTTTCCTTTCTCTTTCTCTCTTTCTTTCATTCTCTCTCTTTCTTTCATTCTCTCTCTTTCTCTCATTCTCTCTTTTTCTTTCATCTTCTCTCACTTTCATTCTCTCGCCCTTTCTTTCTTTTTTCTTTCTTTCTATCTCCCTTTCTTTTTCTCTCTTCTTCTTTCTTTCTCTCTTCTTTCTTTCTTTCTTTCTTTCTTTCTTTCTTTCTTTCTTTCTTTCTTTCTTTCTTTCTTTCTTTCTTTCTTTCTTTCTTTCTCTCTCTCTCATTGGCCATCTCTCCATTTTAATCGATATCTTTTCATCTATGATATCTATATATCTATCTGTCTTTACCTGGAGCAGGGAAGACCAGTTCCTGACTTGGGAATCATACCTTTCATACTGACTTGGGAATCATACCCTGTCCACTAGGAGGCACTCTAGCAGCTTATTTCCATTTCCACCCCAGCTGGGTAGGCACCCTCTCTGAAGTAAATAAAGTACTTCTGACAATTCCCAAACAGTACATCCCGAGTGATAAAGCTGCTTCCAGTATCCCCACAAATAGTAGCCGAGACTAAATGTAGTGACTCAGAGAACTGATTTATTGCACAGGCGCAAGGGGCATTTATACAGCAATGTCATTAATAAGTGGCGAGACAGACAGAAGAAAACGAAATAGTGCACCCTTCCATCTATCTACCCGCCTATCTATCTATCTATCTATCTATCTATCTATCTATCTATCTATCTATCTATCCATCTGTATGCATCTATCCGTATCTATTTATCTATCTATCTATCTATCCATCCATCCATGTATCCATCCATCCATATGTATCTATCCTTCTATCTATCTGTATCTATCTATCTGTATCTATCTATCTGTATCTATCTATCAGGGTTATTCAGAGAGAGGTGAAAAGCAGGAGAATGACTGGAGAATGGAAAATTCTAGGTCAAAATAGCCGATTTAGAAAGTGAGATAAATGGGAGAATTTTGCTGGTTTGGCTATTTTGACCTAGAATTTTCCATTCTCCAGCCATTCTCCTGCTTTTCACCTCTCTCTGAATAACCCTGTATATCTATTATCTATCTATTCTTGTATTTTCCACTTATATAAGCCTGGAATAGACACATTTGTTCTTACCCTGTAGAACTAATGAACCAGCACAGTGGCTTTCAATATTTAGTGCACTACAAGCCGCCCCATTGGCAATGAAAGGGTTCACACTTGACTACTGCACATCCGTCGTCTCTTGAAATCATCACCGCAATCACTTGCTATACTTACTAATCTGCTATTAATGCAGGTGACATTTACTCTGTTAATTAACGAGAGAGAAACCTTCAATCATCTATAAAATTAAATACACAGTTGAAAATTCTAAACAGAAGGGTAATTTATAAAAAAAAGAGATCAAAAATAGTTCTAAAAATTGGTACGTACTTACTGTATGTTCTGGCAGACGATCGCTGTCTGCTGGATGATCAATGCGATTTAATCTACTACTATAAAAGTGTATCATCGGATCATAGCGAGCTTATGTTAACAGGCTAATGCTAGACTCTCGACCTAAGGCGACACCAGCCATCATTCCCAGAATTCTTTAAATGTAATAGATAGTCAGGGAATCATGGGAAGTGTAGTTCAGAAACATCTGGGTGTTTGAGGTCCCCGCTTTAGAGAGTTAGCCCTACTTGAAAGAGTCTTCAGACTTAGACGAGAGGGGGAGGGTCAGCTACAGATCAGTGACCAAGCCTCAAGCCTTACATGTCCAGATCTTATTGGTACCTGTGTTTAAATAATATCTTTTAATTCCTTGTATCTTAAGCACATATGAAAGCTTCCCTTAGTTCACATGCCATCTTTAGCTCAGTTTAAAATGTTTTGCTTGCCATATCCTATAGAGAAATTAGGAATGTGTAATATGAGCAAGCCGCTAGAAAGTCCCCCCTTTTCTATGAAGCTTGTGGCTAGAAATAAAGATAGTAGTTTCTCTGTGTATAAACCATACTGTATATGGTAAAAACAGGGCTCGTGAGTTTGACTATGGTAAGTATCTGTGTTGTAGAGACAATGTTGTTGGTTATAAATGATTCTTTTGTTTAATAAAAGAACTGGCTGGACAAAGACACTTGAAGTACGAAATCTGTGTGTGATTGTCTTTACTTATCTCCGCTATAGCGTAGCGTCTTCGTCACTTATATGAGAAAATACAGAAGTCTATTTGGGATGCTTGTTTGGTAAATATAAATATGAATAGTGACTTAAAATAGGACGTAACTGGTGAGCGCAAAAAAATGCTCTGGAGTCTGGATGTCTCATGCGAATCCGCAACACATCATATGGCAATGTGGAGGAAGCATATACAGAACATCATAGTGCTAAACTGTAAATGATGTATTTAAACAGTATAATGGTGAGATTATGCCACTAACAAGGATAGAGCCCTAGCACCAGCTCAGAGTGGGGAATTGCCTCTGGGTGATTTTTCTTCCTCCTTGTTGGCAGGTGACCCCCACCTTAGGTATGGAAATTCTCTTTGGACACCGTGGAGTAGTGAAAACACGGAGAGAGAAATTGGAAATACAAGCTTTCCTAGTGTAAATCTCTTTGGTAAAGGGTACACAACTCTTATTCTGCTAATTCGAGACTTACGTGAGATGGAGCTTCCAGAGCTCGAATCGAATCACCATGGATTTTTTTATGGAAAAAAATTGCAAGTAAAAAAACAATCTGGAACAGGAAATGTGGTCTTTAAAAAGTATTAATAAAACAAATTTAAAAAAACCCATAAATTATGCCCCAGAACGCGTTTCACTGCTAAACAGCAGCTTCCTCAGCTCCTAACCAGCCTAACCAGGTGTCCAAAGAGAATTTCCATACCTAAGGTGGGGGTCACCTGCCAACAAGGAGGAAGAAAAATCACCCAGAGGCAATTCCCCACTCTGAGCCGGTGCTAGGGCTCTATCCTTGTGAGTGGCATAATCTTACCATTATACTGTTTAAATACATCATTTACAGTTTAGCACCATGATGTTTTGTATATGCTTCCTCCACATAACCATATGATGTGTTGCAGATTCGCATGAGACATCCAGACTCCAGAGCATTTTTTTGCGCTCACCAGTTACGTCCTATTTTATTCATATTTCATGGTGTGGGGGAAACCACTATTTGCTGGTGTAGCATTGGAGTTGGGGTGATCACGGCGTGTTGTGTGGCGCTTACCATCTGTTTCACGATATGAATATTGACTTGTTTGTTTTTTTAACGCAATTCACCTATGATCCTTTTTGGAGAGATCACTCCATCGAACAATGTCATCTCTTCAATGACCTTAACCAGCCAAGGAATTGTACATCACCGTATATTCGTGATAACGTGCAACTGCGCTTAACACAATGCCGCCCTTTAATGCAGCAGTCAGCAGCCTTTGCCATCCAAATGTTTTGGAACTACATCTCCCATGAGGCTCAATCAAGCTAATGACTAACTGAGCATCATGGCAAATGTAGTTCAAAATACCTGGATTGCCAAGGTTGTCGACTCCTGTCGTACCTGCCCTAATGTAATCATGAAAGTCTCCTGAATTTACCGCTTTATCAGACACATGAGTTAGACATGTCTTGTGGCAAACCAGCTGTTTACGTCTCATTTAATACACGTATATTGCTAACATATACATATAAATATATTCCTAAAAGATGGACCGAATGAGCCTTATCAGTAGTAATAAAAGCTGATTGTCCCAGAACAGATTGTATGCCATCTCCAACTGTATTCCTTATAGCGATGAGCTGCCCGCACCAGCTGCCAGTCCCAAACATGACTTACAAATTACGCACTAAAAATAAAAAAAAAAGATTAGAGATGACCCAATTTTGTTAAAAAGCCTAAAGATGATCACATTTCACAGGGTTTTACTGTGTTTCTCAAGACAGCAGGAATCTAATATTCCTGGGATTATTTATATATTTTGTGTTTTCTCTTCAATGTCTTTTAATAAATTAGATAAAATATACAGTTACGCACACACACGGATAGAGTTACACACACACGGATACAGTTACACACACGGATACAGTTAAACACACACGGATACAGTTACACACACAAACATAGAAACAGATACAGGTACCTACAGAGACACAGTTACAGTTACACACACAGAGACACAGATACAGTTACACACACAGACACAGATACAGGTACACACAGAGACACAGTTACAGTAACACACACAGAGACACAGTTACAGACACAGATACAGTTACACACACAGACACAGATACACACAAACACAGATACAGTTACACACACACTCAGTTACACACACAGACACAGATACAGTTAAACACAGACACAGATACAGTTACACACACACAGTTACACACACAGACACACATACAGTTACACACAGATACAGTTATACAGACACAGATACAGTTACACACCGACACAGATACAGTTATACAGACACAGATAAAGTTACACACAGACACAGATACAGTTATACAGACACAGATACAGTTACACACAGATACAGTTATACAGATACAGTTACACACAGACACAGATACAGTTACACACAGATACAGTTATACAGACACAGATACAGTTACACACAGATACAGTTATACAGATACAGTTACACACACAGACACAGATACAGGTACACACAGAGACACAGTTACAGTTACACACACAGAGACACAGTTACAGACACAGATACAGTTACACACACAGACACAGATACACACAAACACAGATACAG